>OZ024914.1:52389893-52989893 GCA_964017125.1 Flabesymbios commensalis | reverse complement strand
TGGATCAAAGTACTTTCTGTGGTAACCCTGTCAAACCATGTCGTATTCATCCACTACAAGTCGCGAATTGCTGTCGCAATTCCCGACTTGTAGTGGATGAAGATGACATTATGACGGTGGCAAATGAAATGAAAAAATATATATTTACCGGTATGTTATTATTGAAACAGTTCCATGAATTTTTTTCGTTCTAAGCCCCCTTTTAGGAAATTAAGTCATTATTCAGAGATGATTTGATGTATCGTGATGATTTTACCCTTGCAGCGGGGGGATCGACTTTAGACGTCAGTATCTGTAGACGTCAGACTCTGGCGTCTAAAGTCGATCACCGCACTGTAAGAGTAAACATATTTATAATGTCCCTGGACCCATAACATAGGTATTCAAATGAAGAGAGCTAACTCAAAACATTTATGATGATCTCAAATGAAAAAAAAGCCTTTGGTCGCCATGGTTTATTCAAACAATTTTCAGCGCTTTAAGGGTGAAGGGGTTAATTCCCTGCAAACAAGGACTAATAGAGATTTTAGAGTGGGACGTGGCGTATTGGCTAGAGCGCGGAGCTTGCCGATGTCACAGCCTGTCGTGCGGTTTCGAATCCCGCTTGGTGTAGAATTTTCAGAGAAATATTATGTTTTTCCCCTCTAAATATTGGGACATTATTGCAATGTTGTGTCCTTTACCCTCACATGCTCACTTGACTCAGGTGTAAATGAGTACCTGGTAGGACAGAAATGGCAATGTGTGCGACTAGTTCCTAGCGCCGAAATTGCTGCAAGCGTTGTATGCTCAAAAAAAGGAAGTTGAAATGGTACATGGATGAACAGGTCCAGTGACCAGGGGTAATATGTGTGAAGCGCACAGAGCATTGTATGTGCGCTATATAAGAACTCACCATTATTATTAATATTATTATTAATATTATTATTCTTAATATATCATTATTATTACATAATATTACACCCACAAATTATTGCACTTTCAAAATATTGCCTACAGCTAACCCTTTGAGCGCCAATCACGACTATAAAAAATAAAATATTTAATTTATTCGCCGTATCAAATTTGCCTTATTTAACATGGGAATGTGTTTTAGATCATATAATACATTTATTGTCGGTGCGTGACATTCAAAAACTTGACATATGTTTCTGAGTTCAATTGTATAACTTTGAGCTTTTTGTTTGCAATCCTAAATTAGATCCTTATTATTTTGTTTACATCCATTTTGCTACACCTGTTTTTAAATATATACCCGTTTTTAAATATATTAATTAAGAAAATGACGGTATTTAGCATCTGTCGGCGTCCTATTTTTGCCTGAAATCCGGTAATAGGAGATTTTATATTAAACCTACAAGCCTCATATTTTACCTTTTTAATCGCGGGATCTTTGCAAAAGTCCCATATATCAGGAACATAATCCATAATAGTCATCACACAAAAACAGTTTGAGAGCATGGAATATTGTCTCACAGCGGGAGATAGTCATTTGAGCATCTAACAGTAGACCTCATTGGGCTTACAGCAGGAGCCCATAAAATTGAGCTTATAGCAGGAAATCATCATTGGTCTTACAGCTGGATATCGCCATTGGGCTTACAGCTGGAAATCATCATTGGGCTTATGGCAGAAAATCTTCATCGGCCTTACAGCTGGAAATCGTCATTGGGCTTACAGCTGGAAATCGTCATTGGGCTTACAGCTGGAAATCGTCATTTGGCTTACAGCTGGAAATCGTCATTGGGCTTACAGCTGGAAATCGTCATTGGGCTTACAGCTCGAAATCGTCGTTTGTTTACAGCAGAATAGCATCATTGGGCTTACAGCTGGAAATCACCATTGGGCTCACAGCTGGAAATAATCATTGGGCTTACAGCTGGAAATTGTCATTTGGCTTACAGCAGAAAAGCATCATTGGGCTTACAGCTGGAAATCATTATTGAGCTTACATCAGGAAATCGTTATCGGGCATACAGCAATAAATCATCATTGGGCTTACAACAGGAAATATTTATTAGACTTACAGCAGGAAATCATGATTGGGCTTACAGCTGGAAATAATAATTGCTTCTGACTTAAGCTTATAACATGGATTGATTTTAAGGCATGATATCATCATTTGGCTTAAAAAAAAATTGGGCTCACATTTGGAGATCGTCATTAGACTTACAGCTGGAGAACATTATTAAATCATTTAAGCCCTCACGATTAAAGCATTAAAGCATCATATTACATCCCTGAAAACAGACTTAATTTTCCTACAACTAAAGGTTATAGAATGCAAATTTCATTGAACTGGCTTACTAATACATAGCAATTTTCTTCAAGTTTTCAACCACTTCAAATCATCTTCATACACTACAAGTCGAGAATTGCGACAGCAATTCGCGGCTTGTAGTGAATGAAGATGGCAACGGTAAATTCAGGCTTGAAAGGGTAAACAAGGCGAGGATAATATTGTTTTCTATCCACAAAACTATAGCTAAAAATATCGCTATGTGCTCTGCCTGGATTCGATCTTCATATAGGCTGGGGGCCACTATGTTGTCAAGTAAAAAAAAGTAAAAAAGGGTACAAGATGGATCCATGTGGTACTCCATTAGCTATGGTCATTAACAGAAAATCTCAAATATTTCACTGCATCGTGACAAGAAGACGTGATTCAAGATCTGGAAAGCGTTACTTATGTCATAATAATTGTTAAATTGTATTTACAGATACCCACCTACAAAACAACACAAAACATTTGTATAACATTCATACAACGTAGGTCCAACGTCTTCTACGTTGGCCCAACATTGTATAAGTGTTATACACATGTTATACAAATGTTATACAAATGTGTTTTCTGGGTAAGCTTGAAAAGAACCAGTCACATCAGTCACATTAATATTCTAAATTTGAACCCGAGAGTATTGCGATATCAAATTGAACATGAACATGTAATCGTGGTAATCTTGATATACGTGCACTTATTTAAGACTATGTTCACCTTCATTTACATATCCAGTAAGGTTATAGGCCTAACCTTTTATCTATTCCATGTCAATTAACATTGTCAGCGTCATCGTGTCACAGTAAAACTGCAACATTTTTGCTCATTAATTTTCACATTGCCTTTCATTCTTATTAACCTTTTCATTGTTGAACATTTTTCAGCTACAACATCTTGTCAGTGCAAGGACGAGTTGCCTGTGTCATGCAACGTTCTCTGTAGTGATTTCAATATCGAAGAATAATATAAGTCGAATCATAGTCATTTCTCATGTCGTTTAGAAAAAAACGCCAATATATTGTATGAGGAATCATCGTTGGTCTCCGGTAGAGAATCGTCATTCATCTTAGAGTAAGATATTGTCATTGTGTTTACAACATGATATAGTCATTGGACTTGCAGAAGGAAATCGTCATTTGGTTTACAACAATAAACTGTCATTGGGCTTACAGTGGGAAATCGTCATTGGACTTAGAGCTGGAGATCATCATTGAGCTTTAAGCTGGAGATCACCATTGGGCGTCATTCAGGAAGTTGTTATTGTGCTTACAGCTGTTATTTGACAATGAAATTGCTATTTGGCAATATGGATCCTTGCATGGGCTTACAGCTGGAAACCACCATTGGGCTTACAGCTGGAGGCTGCCATTGGGCTTTTAGCTAGATATAGTCATTTGGCTTTTAAAAATCAGGAGGTCGATATTTAACTATACATCAATATATCGTTATTGGGCTTACAGTGCAGCAGGCCCGTATTCTCGTACAAGTTACGATAAATCGTAGGCTCCGGATCGGTCGAGATGGCCATCTCGACCAATCCGAAGCCTACGATTTATCGTAACTTGTACGATAATACGGGCCCACAGGAACCCCATTGCTCTTGCCATGTGCTCAACATGCCAAATGATGTTGCAGTGCAAACGATCGTCATCTCACCGTACAAGATATCTTTATACATGTGATTGCGGATAGGTAGAGGGGAATCAGGGACTAGGGTTCAGGGGGAGGGGTATGGTAGGTGGTCATCATATCATGTGGGCAAGGTAATCACAGAGTGATGACGCGCCAATTGGTGCGGTCCTCGCGTCTTCACTGATGCCCGATCCGGACGTTAATGAACTGTCTACTTTCCTAGGAAATCCCGACACCAGCACACATCCGGTGGAAACCGAACGCCAATCCAACGCTGGCTCAATACTGGGCCAACGTCTGCGACATCGAGTCACTGTCGAGGTCGTTACACCTCCCACCGAACTTATTTCCACATTTTTTCCTCAGCGTCCCCGATTGAACCCCGCCTGAAAATATATTGAAGAAAATTCACCGGTGTGCCAATTTGCGGGTCGTGTGGACGTGCCTCGAGGACCTCCCAACAGACACAAGACGTTGAATCAATGTTGGTTTAACGTTGATCGAACGTCGCAGACGGTGTATCAACGTTAAACTAACATTAATTCAACGTCTCAGCTCCAGCCTGTTATAAATGCGGATTCACGGGCGAGTCTCTCGCATATTTAGCTCCCGAGCCTGTCAGTGTCAGAGACACTCTCTCCTTCGATAATTATGTATAATTAGCAAAATTAATGTCATCAATTACACGAGGCTGGTGGGAATGGGAAAGTGAAAATCCTTGTTGCACTCTCGGAAAAAATATTCCAAAAGGTCATTGTGCCGTATAATATAACATGGAAATTAGAAACCGATTCAGTATATATTTGACTTAACGACAAAACATTCCGTATATAAACTCCTTGGCTCAAGAGTCGAGTTTGTACAGTAACATTCATGAGCCGGAAGGTCGTTGGTTTGAGACTTTTCAGATTTTACAAAATCAGGTGACATTGTTTTACAAAAACGCATATTATTTCAGTGTATTTTCGATTGAAAATTCAGGACTGGTTGCGTAATTATTTTCTTGGTTCTAAACAATCGAGATTGAGGCCTATGGTAACCCCTATATTATTTTTATGTATATCATTCGATCATAACAAGTACAATAATTCAAGCATTTAAGCAAGTTTGTAGGCCGTGTAATTGAAAAGACAATGGCTCTCACGTTGCAAAATGTTAGTAATTATAAAAGAAAATGATCCAACCTATCAACTTGTGACATTATAAATAATTGTGATTGAAAATGTAATTGAAAACTGGCTCCTCATACTCCTTGGATTTAGGTTGAAAATACGGTCTTTCTGTCAATACCAACATAATTTTCGTCATCTTGTGCATTTGTTGACAAATCAGCATGTATTCATTGTAAAGTGACCTTGGAGATCAGATGGATTTTTTTGTTATGTCTTCTTATGGTAAGCCTGTAATTTAGGCTACAATACAGTTAAAATTTTTGTCAACAAAAAACTATGTCATTTATGCCTTTAGACCACCTGGAATAATGATTCCAAAAATAGCATCATTTTTGCGCATGCTTATTAATCAGCAGACGGTTGAATACATTGTATTGAAGCACGTCTCAGCAATCAACGATGTCGGACCAACATCAACCCAACTTTGGTTCAACATCTCGTGCTTGCTGGGAGCGTTCTGCCAATGTATTTAGTTAGCTGACCAGCCTGTCAGCATTAGGACATCTTCTGTATCACGGAGATGGGCATCAGCTCTGATTTGCCTACGTGTACGGACTGAGCAACCGTGCGTTTCACGTGAGATGGAATCAGGCCGGCATAATAAATAGGCTGTGCAAAGCCAAAAAAGGCAGTAATACTATGTGCTTACTTGTCAAGTAGGCATATGCTGCCTTTCGGCTTTTCACGGCAGATATATGCTGGTGAATTGACTCCCAAACCCAGAGACTCCAGTATTTCTGCGTTTGTGATTCCAGTAATTGGTTCTGTGATGTCGAATCAACAAAGTGGGAATCAGTCAACGAATTTGAGAAGCGGAGTAAAATAGACTACCGCCTTTTGACTTTCCAATATCATTCGTCACTTTGGAAAACGAAAATGATGCTGGGTATAGAGAAAAAATGTCATTAAAAAAAGGGCGGTGTCCCTGCTTCTATATTGCCGCGCCTGCTTAGTAAACGTAGACATACAACAGGTAAAGGTTGACCATGTGGAAATATGTTTTTTTTGTCCCTAATATTTTATTATATATCTGACTGTATATTTATGTTTACAGCTGCATTCCCTCCCAGCAAACACATTTGCTTAACATTTGTACAACGTCGGCACAACGTCTTTGACGTTGGGCTAACATTGTACAAATGTTATATACAAATGTGTTGTGTTTACTGGGTTAGCACCGAATTGCGATACCCTTGACAAAATTAATACAAATTATTTCTACAAATAATGTTCACCCCCTGTGGACCTATCCCGGATATATTCGGGATTTGTGACTGTCCTAAATTAATCTGGTCTCAACAAGAGCTCAGCAGCAATTAAATCTGCTGGTGACTGGGTTAAGTACGGTCAGGTCAACTAGCCTATGTCGATTAATCATAATTTAATCAAAATAATCATCACCTCATTTAGTTCCCATTGATTAAATGAGGTAATAACATTAATGAATTTATTGTTAGAAGAACCCAATGGAAGCAAAAGGGCCGTACAATGCCAAAATGATGTGGGCCTAATGTAAACAAATTGCCTACTGTCTTTTGAAAACTGTACATATAGTACATTTGTGCCACTTTATTTGACATACAAAAATCCAATAGTGAACGATGCTGAATGTATGCCATAATGGTCGGCTCTATTGATTTCACTGTGTACATTTTCTAGCTATATGTTAATCGTAAAATTCAACATGGCATTTCGCTAACAAATGCGCTTCTTGTTTCGGAAGTGGGCGGCTAGAGTTATATACGTTGTCGCTTCCTCCTCTATTAAGGCCAGTTTAGCCTACTATACATGCACACTGAATGCACTAAACCAGATTAACTGTGAATATCCATTACCCCTGACAAACGGCATCAAAATCTGGATCTACAATTAGGCATCAACCGCACAATCTTACATCCAGAAAAAACAGCCTTACTCTTTGCCCAATGAGCTCGGCCTCATTGGACAATAGATGCTGGCGTAATGCTGTGCCGCCTGGCCTCATTGGACAAGAGATGCTGGCGTAATGCTGTGCCGCCTGTCCTCATTGGACAAGAGATGCTGGCGTAACGCTGTGCCAGCGTCTACGACGCTGGCCCAGCGTTACGCCAGCATCTCACGACACCGGATCATCGATCCAGATGATAGCATCGACTGCAAGCTTATCACTGAGTGACTGTCCCACTGGGTAGGCTGTTATTTCTTCTGCGCATCTACTTCCGATTATCTTTGCCAGCTGCTTCCGGATCCTTGTCGCGACTCCTGCTCGGCGGACGCATGTCTGAACGGTCAACTTTTCAGATAGATCAGGGTTTTTTCAGCAATGTGGATGTTTTTTTCCATACTGGTCACGTCCCAATGATATAACTAGGAAAAACGAGACATTCACAGAATGTTTATTCAATCGTGAACCAGCATTAAATCCACATTGGGCCAATGTCTCACGTTTGCCGTAATTACAAATACAAATACCCATCACTTATTATCAAGTCAATGAGTTTAATATTCAATGTCGGTAAATTTTACACAACTGCTCACTGAAAATGAACAATGTTCATCTGATAATCTATTATTATGAATTTTGGATAATAAAACATAATTTTAAAAAATGAAAAAAAAAAAAATCTTTGAAAAATTTATGTAGCCTTCAAACTTGTATAATTCTCGTAGACAACACAAAATTGTCTATAAAACAACACCTGGTTAGAGGTCTATTTGTTTTAAGAAAAACAATTAATGTTTAATTCATTTGAAAATGGGAATTTCGTCAGCAATGCCGGCTTCAAACGAAGGAAATGTCAATAAATAAAACATCATTTTATTTGAAGTGGTAATAGCAGTTTATAGACATTGGTGCAACAGTTTTCTGTGTACAAGTAAGGTAATAAAAATATATAATCGGTCTCGATGTCGCTAAGTAAGAAATTGGGTGGTGCTTTAGACGTTTTTTGGCCTAAGTGATCTTCTGACTAACGAGCCTTCTGACTAAATGACCTTCTTACTAGCAAGTCTAACTGATTTTCTGACTAACGGGCCTTCTGACTAGCGGGCCTTCTGAAAAACGGGCCTTCTGGGTAACGGGCTTCTGACTAAAGGGCCTTCAATCTGGCTAAAAGGGTGGCACCGCAACTTCGATCATTTCTAGATCTACGAAGAAACCAAACCGTCGTTTTAAGTACTTGTCGTCTTAATCCATAGGCATATCAAATTAAACAGGAAATGCCGACATACGATTGCTTCACGTCAGGACTTTTTTTAATCTACACATAATTTCAATAATTAGGAACTTTCAAGCATTTTTCAAATAATTTAAATATGAACAAAATGTGATGCAATGTCAAATACTATATAATCAATTGCTTTCTTGGGTATGAGTGCTGGGTGTCAAAATCAGCACTAATAATTCTAAATCTAAGCGAGAGACATCAGATATTTTGTGACTGCCCTTTTGTAATTCAAGCTCGAACCCATTTCCCATAATCGACCATGTTTGAAGTACATTGAATGGCTTATCTATTTGATGTTGCGTCTTGTCCCAGCAAACGCTTTGTATTTGTATACCATTTATACAACGTCGGCCCAACGCCTTCAACGTTGGACCAACATGGTATAAATGATATACAAATGTTTTGTGTTTGATGGGGTGTAAAGGGAAACACTGTCGTGCAAAATCAAAAAGCAGTATCTGCTTATTTCACAAATGAGCAGATACTGCCTTTTTATTTGCGTGACAGAACAGCAGCAACGTCTTACTTACCTATCAAGTAAGCAGATACTTGTTCTTTAATACCTTTGAATAGTAGCTATGTGGGTTGTACCCCAATAGCTATAGTTAGTTTAATGTGTGAGATCTAGAGTTCGAACCCCGCTGTCATCCCACATTTAAAACTATCCACGTAGAAAAAACACTACGAAAATTGAATAAAACAATAAACATATAGATGCAGAGCAACGGAAAAAATAAAAGCCCGCCCCCTCTCTCCCCCCCCCCCTCAAAAAAAACTATCAAATTTGCCCGAACTATAGGAAATCAGGGTGATGGCGATAACACACAACATAAACAGCTAACCGGAAACACTTGAATAGGTCAGGTCAGATCAACAAGAGGGAATCTTATGAATGGACACCAGTTTCTGGCCTTTTCAGCCCAGTTTTCAGGCTACTATTGTGACCACCTATCCCTACTACATCCGGGCAACCATCACCACAGGCTGGTCTCAAACTCCACACGACTTCCAGCTTGTTGCGTGTGGGGGTGTCAATGTTTTTATCAAAGTTTTTCAGAGGGTCGTGCGCACGACTGACCGCGTGACTTTATCATTCGCCCTGGCTGGAACCCGCATTGCTTTTCGGACGTCCCAAGACGGATGGAAAAGTCAATCAGT
This sequence comes from Flabesymbios commensalis, assembly GCA_964017125.1. Lineage (NCBI taxonomy): Eukaryota > Metazoa > Annelida > Polychaeta > Terebellida > Flabelligeridae > Flabesymbios > Flabesymbios commensalis. The sequence continues at coordinate 52,980,447 of OZ024914.1, read as the reverse complement.
CGATCCGGCCAAGCGGCTGATCCGCGAGCCTATCCCGGTTCCACCCTCTCGGGCTTAGCTGCAGTTATTTGCTTCTTTCGCGCATTTTTACGAAGCAATGTGTGCCTTCGCGGTACGCGAAGGCAACAATTGTTTCGTAAATATACGAAATTACGATATACTAGCTAAAATATTTGAACTGCAATGCCTATTTGTAAACTGGATAAATTCATGAAAGCAGCCCTTGTCTTTAAAAGGTTAACTACCATATCGCTCCTCTTTTCTAATCTTTTGCAGGAATCTCTATTCATTCCACCTTCTTGGCGGAGCGGCCGACACTTAATTTAGATGCGGTCCTGACGTTAAGCAAGCGCATTCCCGCTAACCAGATATACCTTTTGCAATCAAGATCCTACTTTGCAAACGGTTACGTTTTAATCTTCGACGTGGCCAGCTACCAATGTATAATTTACGATTTGTAGCAATATTCAATATGACTGATATCGTCAAGCAATTTTGCAACTATGTGAGAATGGAAAAATATGCGTTGATCGAGGTGCGATTGTGTACGAAAAATGACTGTGGTTCTCAAAGGGTGGTGAGGAAGGGCCGGGACCGGCTGTCCTGTAATTCCGCGTCATAGCAACCTAATTAAAGATATTAGCCCTTGCGCCCGACCTGCCGCCTGACGAGCAGCGCTGACGACACCGGGCCGCCCTGGCGACCAGGCGGCGCAGCTCAACCAGAAATTAATAAGATTGCCACCAGAAAGAGTCGCAAACTGCAAATGTGCCAAGCCGAGCGCTCTAGAACCAGTGTTAACACGTTGACTCATGGTGATACCGTGTTTTTTCAGCAATGATTTGTTGCCGAATCTCAATCTTTATGTACCCTGACCTTTTAACCTCCAAGTTACTAGTATGTCATTGAAATTTTCACCCACTTGAAGTTGTGGATTGCGTCACTCAAGTGAGTGAAACTTATCCGGATTTGACAACATAAAGGTCAACTATTTTGAAATATTGCTGATTGATTTCTCGTTTCATCTCTAACATGTTTGAAATCTTGCATTTTAAGTGATGATAATTTAAAAAAAAACCAATATAATGGGAATTAAGTGAATGTTTAAACATCAAGATTTGAAAATGTTTGGGCTGAAAATGTGGGTGAAAATTAGAATCATTTAATTTAGCGCATTAACATACATAACTTCGACGCACAAAAGTCAGTATTGTGGGGAGCCTCCATGACCGAGAGGTAGCGTGCTCGGCCTCAGACCGCCAGGGCTCGAATTTCGAATCCTGTGTCTGGAGGACAGTGTCATCTCAATCATCTCACCATCCTCAGGAGGTTCTCCTGGCCCAGTTTAGCCTATATGTGCACAAAGGTGGCCTAAAGCCCGATTCATTTCATTTCGACGCACAAAACACGTCTTGATGGGTGGACAAAAACGAAGCGGCGCGCAAAAGTTTAACATCCAATTTAGCCTGTATGTGGCCTAAAGCCCGATTCATTTCATTTATTGGGTTACTGTGATAGCTATATCGAAATTACATACATGTATTATGTAGGTCATTTATATATTTATTATGTCTATTTTGCGAAATGATATGTGCTGATGTTAAATCCATAAAAAAGATGACAAACCATAGTTTTTTTTATTTGGTTAACGTCGCCAAAGCTGGGCTGGCATTGATCCACTCAATGAAAAAGTGTAATGGCTCCCGGAAGATGTTGCTTCTAAATGACTAAGCTTCCCTGTTACACTTAATGAAATACATATAATTTAATGCGATAAATTATGATGAACAGTCGAACCATTTCACTATGGTTGGTATCAACGTGTAATCCTTTCAGCGCGTAGTCTGATGACCTAACATTATTTTGTTACATATACCATGTATTTTTATGTTTCTTATAGATTTTTTGTGCTGAATTCGAATCCGATGAGTGCCAGCTTGAAAAGTTTGAGAATTATAATTATAATCAATTAAATCAATTTTATAATCAATTAAAGATCAATTTCAAGGTCAAGTATTATTTTTTAACAAATGAAGCTATAGGAACAAGTGTAATACATCATTTCCTTATGATTTTGACTGAGCAATCAATTTCTGAAAGTATTTTAATTATTCACGGTCAACTTCAAGGTCCAAAGGTCAATTTCAAGGTCGAGCAAAAAATATCATATATAACAGGTAACACTAAGAACATGCTTGTGTAATACCTCTTTTATTGTTTGATTTTGACAGAAAAATCCATTTATAGTATTATTTTGAAGATTCAAGGTCATGTTCAAGGTCGTAAGGTCAATTCCAAGGTAAAAAATCTAAAAAGTATTAATTTTAGGAAACACAAATAGAAAAAAGTGTAGGCCCCTAATAGCCTACGTCTTTTTCATGTGATTTTGACCTCCTTCACGTGTCAATTTGGCTAAATAAAACATTTTTTGGTGCTATTTTGTTCCAAGTCAACTTGAAGGTCAAGTGAAGGAAACAATGATGTTTAAAACTAATACAGCTAGAAACATGTGTAATAGTCTACCTATTTTTTCTGATTTTTCACATAACCACATTATATGCTACAAATTGGAGAGCGTATAATATCTAGCTTATAGATGTGATTTTGAATGGGTACTATAATTCTTTCGGGTTTAAATGATTAAACATGTTCAAGGTGAAAAGATCAGGCGACAAGAAGGCCTTAAAGGGCAACTGAGAGGTAATAAAGAGCGACGGAGGCTTTAAATGTCGATGAGGCGACGTTTAGGCTAAAAAGGAAATGAAATGAATGGTGTTTTAGGCCACCTTTGTGGACATACATGTATAGGCTAAACTGGACCAGGACAACCTCCACAGGATGGTGAGATAAATGAAAATGACACTGCGGCTGGTTGTATTATAAGGTAGAGAGGCGCTAAAAGGCTACGATGAACCATTAAATGTAAATGGGAATGTGTTAAAGGATGGAGAAGCATTTCAGGGTGATGGGAGCACACTCCCTTTATGTGTTTTTGTATCGCTTTTAGTTTAATGTCTCTTCGATGCAATTGAAGGTCTTTCCTTCGCACTTGAGCACCTCTTCTTCACGTAACGTAATTATTGTGTTTACAATAAAGGGATTGCAACGAAGAGTTCAACTGCAGTACCAAGAAATGTATAAAATGTTTGGGGAAGATATTGCTATCGGGCTGCAGTGAAAATCAGAGAAAGATTACAGCTTATGAAGACAGACGTCTCCGGCTGATATCAAGATTTACATTTTTAAAGACTGATTCAGAATTGTCGTGTGACTGGAATGTGTTTGTAGGTTAGTCAACAATGAAATCCACAAGATGCTATTTTCCCCGCAGTCTCCAGAGGTATATATATACTATATAGAAAACAACACGATAAAAACGAACGTAACAAATGCAAAGAAACCACACACAAAGAACTAGATACAGCAGTATTCAGTAGCTAGGGTAGAATTCACCCTGCACAAATCAGAACATTGCTTTGCTCTTTGTCCAAGACAGAAGCCGCCATTATTAAATCACGTGGCTAATCCTGGAAAATGTTAATTGTTACATTAATTATTAATTATGATATAAAACTCTGCGATTTTTTTTTTTTCGAGGAAAGCTTCTATATTTTGAAGAAAGCCAACAAATGCATGGTTGTTTTGTAAATGTTGATATTGGTATTGTGCTTCAGCATTTTCATGGTTAGATAATGGAGACGTCTGTCCGAATTATTTGACCTTGCTCTTGCTGATATGATTGGTGAAAATCGCCATCTAGACTATTCATATTTCTAAGACTAAGAGCACCGTCCTCAATCAACAGGCCAGTATTGAGCCAATAATGTAACAGCAGACACTGGACTAACATTATTGGTCCAACAATGTTGTACCAATAATGTTTAGTCCAGTGACTGCTGGCCCAACATTAAATATATGGATCTGCGTCTCGTGTTTGCTAGTAGGTCTTTCAGGTGCAAAATACTTAGGGTCTTTAACAGGTTGATTGATTTGTTACACTGGAGAATAAACCACTTGATGTGGCTATTAACTCATAGCGTAGTCAAGATACACCATCGATCTCCCGTCAGCTGTTTGTTTGGCCAATTATACAATATACAAAGCGTATAGTTAACGTTGGCTCAGCTTTGGGTAAGAAGCATCTCAAATATTGATCCGTGGTTGGCCAGTGTTAAATGGACGTCGTGTGTGGTCTGGGTGAATCTTCACGATCATCAAACACAATAATGAATAGAAACGTTCCAGAATATTTATCACATGGGAATATATATAATTTATATAGGGCATATAGTTCTTTTCCTCGAAAACAAAAGGAATATTTATCTAGTCTGCCGTTCCAAACCAAAAGGGAGTATTTGCTTACTTTACAATTACTTTACAATTAACTAAGCCCTAACTAGATACTTTAGGTCTGTTGCATTTAGGCTTTGCAGAATAATATTATCATAATTATAGTCATATACTTCAAAACTGAGAACAAGTATATAAAAATGAACTATATTTAGATACACTGATAATTATAAGCTAGGTTTCTAATAGTTTATGAGCGTTTTTGTTAACCAGCCACACTTTGACGTGAACTAATCAAATGTTCAGCTGACTATGTTCAATACAACACCAATGGTCAATAATTATCGCAGTCTACTTTGATTTTAAAACATACGTTTTGTTCATCATATGGTACTAGAAATGCGTGGGTAATGTCATCTTCATGACTGAGATAATACTGGAAGAGTAAGCAGTTACGTCCTTTTAGCTTTGCACGGCGTCCAAAACAGAGTGCTAGCAGTATTTTTGTGTCCACTAAAATGTCTGACTCGGCTTGTATTTCAAATGGTCGATAAATTATATATTTTTTTGCATTTACATTCGACGATCCAAATATGTTTTAAATTGTAACTTCGCTATGAAATATAGAAATAAAAATGATATCGTGTATTTTACATCGGTTGTCAAAACACAATTTAAAAAAAATGTAACCTTGTATTACCATGAAAACAGATACAACACCTGTCAGTACAGCGTTATCCTCGACGAGTACTATAATACTCAAAGGAACAACGCCACTTGCATATTATCATTGCATTCATCCATTATGCATTTCTGATAATATTCATCTCAAAAAGGGTTACGTATTCCTCTTACATTTCAGGGATTAACCCTTTAACCGCCAAATTATTGAATTGGATTTTTCACTAACTTGAAAGTGTGTCTCGCTGACGCGATTCACAACTACAAGTGAGTGAAAACTACTCAGATTTGTCAAAATGGAGGTGAACGATTTTGAAATCGTGCTGACAGATGTCCCTTGTTACCTTGAACATCTTTGAAAGCTGGTATTTAATTTGCTAATAAAAATATAACAAAAAAGAATATACTCCGTCACCGATGGTTAACCCTTTCAGTGCAAGGATCGACATTAGACGTCACAATCAGACGTCTGTGGCAGACTTCTGTGGGAGTCAGAATCGTCTAAAGTCGATCCCCGCACTGAAATAATTAAAAAAATTATAATGGCGGTAGACCTATAACATTTAGGTATTCAAATGAAGCGGAAAGAGCTAACTAAGACATTTATGATGATTTCAAATTAAAAATAACCTCTGGTCTCCATGTTTATGCAAACATATTTCAGCGCTGTAAGGGCTAAAGGGTTAATCCATTAGGCATTGACGACCAGATAATAATAAAGAAAACATCCCGTGAGCGCCATTAATAGCTGCATAAAACATCGATATCCCCGGTGGGAATATTGTCACGTCCAAGTAGGTCTCTCAATAGTAGCCATAGGATTTCTAGTACATAGTTACCCATTAATGTGGCTGACTTATGTTTGGGCTTCGTGATCCTCACACAGAAAAAAACAATTTTTTTTTAGTATTAGCTCAGGGTGAATGGAATTCATGTATTTAGTTTTGTGGAGGCATGTCAGCTGATGGGCAATTGGCCATATTAATATTGGCGTCTCATACATCACTGTGGTTAAGCGGTGGAGGTAACTGGAGTTACCATTAGCAAAAAATGGCTGACACGACTACCGATTCGTTTACATTTTCATCAATTTTGTGTAGTTTAACGTTCTCCTTTGCTCCATCGATTTGTAGGTGGATTAATATTACTTATCTGGACAAAATGGACATCATGTTAACCTCAAAATTTTCGATAATTTTCTCGGTAAACTAAATTTGTTCAATGAGAATGGTAACTGCCAAGCGTGTTGCTGGTAACTGCAATACTCAATGATATCATGCTACTGGTAACTGACAAATTATGTTGCTGGTAACTGCTACTTTATTTATGGGAAATTTTCCAATTGTGCATCAAGAAGACTCTCACATTTCGGACAACTGTAAAGAAGTTATTTAAAAGGAAGGGAATTAATTTGTTCGTGGATATAAAGCTGAAGGATTAAATTTTGTTGAGAAAAAAATCAGTTCTGCTGATTGCAAAATTAATTTTGTTGTTCCATCAGACCTGATTTTAGCTAAACACTCGGCAGTATAGTATAGATCGTGCATAGACGATCTCCGGTATATACACTATTAGTCAACAGTTGTGATAGGCCTTTAGTCCATGGGCCAGATAGGGTTACCGTGCACCCCTCCCCCCATCAGGACAGTCTGCTCCTTGGACCTCCCCCGACATCAAAAGTCGATGCCATCGAAAAAAACGTTGGGATGGACTACCTGTTTTGGGCTATTTTCAAAATGGCCGCCATTGAAATTTGAAAATCACGTTTTGTGCCATAACTTGAGTTCTAAAGAAGTAAGAGTCACAAAATTGGTGTCTATCTATATGTTTTTGGGGGCGAGGAATTTAATTATGCCAATAAGAAAAGTTTCTGTCTTGTGGAAAATTTTGAAATAGCTTTTCAAACGTATTTTTCGTTCATTTTCGGTCATTTCATGTGCTAGTCCAAGGATCAGAGAGGGTTACTGTGCACCCTCCAACCAAGAAAATCTGAGACCATGTTTTTTTTGCTCATTAGACCTCCCCCAATATCAAAAGTCAATGCGATAAAATAAAAGTCGGATAGACTACCTGTTTTAGGCCATTTCAAAATGGCTGCCATTGAAATTTAGAAATCACGTTTTGTGCCACAACTTGAGTTCTAAAGCAGTTAGAGTCACAAGCTTGGCGTCTATACATATGTTTTTGGGGATGAGGAATCCAATTATCCCAATAAAAAATATTTCTGTCTTGTAGATGATTTATAAACAGTTTAATAAACGTATTTTTCGTGTATTGTCGGTCATTTTTGTGTATTTTAGTGCGAACACAGAAAAAACCTAAACTTTGAATAAAAATTGTATTGTTATTTTATTTCGTGAATAATGAGCATTACAGTGTTGAAAGTTGTAAACAAAAATTAAGCGTTGCTTATGACTGGCATGATAAATGAAAAAAACTTAGTGTCGAAAATATTAAAATAACAAAGTGGTGACTGTTCCATGAACCGATTAGAAGTACATGTAATCTTCATCCATAATATATATGACCAGCAGCCGAGTAGAATATATCCTTTATTGGAAAAAAACTTTCACACAAGATGATATCACCACTTTAAAATTTAATACGGCAGATACACCCTTTCAATTCCAAGGGGAAGATATCATTTTAAATGTACAAGTGCCGATGGCAGAGATTGATTAATGTCCAGCACTTAAATGGTCTCTAACAATCATCTAACTAGTTATTTTAAACACATTCAACCAGAGGAAAAAAGCGCAAAAGTTAAACAAATAAAAACTGGTTTTAACTAAATATTTGGTGCCTCAACAATCTATTGGTGACCTCGGAAATGAAATAAAATCGTGGTGTAAAATTTATATTCCATCAGATTAAGAACCACTTAAATATAACTTTGCAATACCGCAGAAATTAAAACATAGTTTTAAACAAATTATTTGTCACCACAACAACTTGTAATCATGGTGACATTTGAATTGAAATAAAATGGTAGTTTAAAGCCTTGTTGCAAGTGTCATTAACTTGGTCTGGTTATTGACAATCATTCTTATGTATTGCACACTCATTTCACCAGTTTATCTAACACACATTTAAAAACAGTTTTTCCAACATAATATTTGCCATTTCAACACATTCTTATAGTGGTGACATTAGAAATAGAAGAAAAATAGCAGTGGTAAAGTCGTTGTTCCACCCGAATATGAAACGCGTTGGCACTGCCATAGGAAATAATAAAAAACATATCATCAGCTACTGATTAGCTAAACCTAATTCTCATCACTTTCACTTTCAGCTACTGTACTATCATCAGACAACACTTCTTCCGCTGATAAACGTGCTACATCTTCATCACTTTCCAAAGTACCATCTTCCTCTGCTTTGTCTACTGGGATAATTGGACCTTGACACCAGCCAGGCACAAATTTCCCATTGTTTTCAGTCTATACGTGACCATTAATTGCTAGAGAAATATATGGCTGAGTAATATGGGCTAATTGTCATATTCCAGTCTGATAATTTACTCGTCTAATATACCACTACATGGTTGAAATTGGCTGAGGTCAATATTGCTCACTTCTGCTTTAAAATGGAGTAGCGATACATACATGGCACATGTGAACTCTTCTAAGTCGGTCACCAAGTCATTAGAAATATGCCAAACATCCTCTAATTTACAGAGTACATCTTGAAATCGCATATTCTTCTGAATCAGTATTCTGTTTTCATCTTCCCTACGCCTTTGAATGCACAGTTTGTATCTTCTCCAGGATGTGGGTGATGCAAGAGTCCTAAGTGATTTAAGCAGCACTCTGGTCATACAAGATGACAATGCTATCATTCATGTTATGTTAAACATCACCAACTTTCATCACATTGCACATAGAATATTTGACAGCATACCAAGGAGTGGACAGACATGTATTATGAAGGCTCGACAGATGCGTGGTATCAACGACTACATCATTGTTCTCAAACAAAAAAGAAACTGATACTCTCTCTATGCCCAAGAGCAAGGCTACAGTTACACAGCTACAGCTCGCATTCGCATTTCTGACAAGAAGGTTTCTGATTGTAATTCCCACAGTCAACAATTATGGCTAGACGCTCTACACTGCCTTTATGTGTCTTCTATTTCTACGCGCATTCACGCGTAGGGAAAATTAAACCACTAAAACTGATTCAGAAGACTGTGAGATTTCAAGATATACTCTGTAAATTAAGGGATGTTTGGCTTCGTGATCGACCTAGAAGTGTTCACAATCATGTGCCATCTATGGAAAAAGTCGTTATAAGAGTGTAGATGATCTTCGCTACTATATTTTGGAGCAGAAGTGCATCAATCTCGAGCGCAATATCGACCTCAGCCAATTTTCTACATGTAGAAAGACATTTTCTCAGCATATTAGACGAGTAAATTATCAGACTGGAATTTGGAAATTAACCCATATTCCTAAGCCATATATTCCTCTGGCAATTAATGGTCACGTATAGACTGAAAACAATGGGTAACTTGTGCCCGTCTGGTGTCAAGGTCCATTTATCTCTATAGACATAGCAGAGGAAGATAATATATTAGAAAGTGATGACGATGTAGCAAGTTCATCAGAGGAAGAAGTGATGTCTGATGACAGTGCAGTAGCTGAAAGTGACAGTGATGAGGATTAGGTTTAGCTAATCAGTAGCTGATGCTAAGTTTATTTTATGCTCTATAGTAGTGTAAACGCGTTTCATATTCTGGTGGAACAAGGACTTTACCGCCGCTATTTTTAACACATTTCTGCTGTCACCACTATAAGAAGTTGATGACATGGCAACTATAATGTTAGAAACTATGTTTTTAAATGTGTGTTAGATAAACTGATGAAATGAGTCTGCAATGCATTAGAATGCTAAAACAAGTCCGACTTTTTTTGACGGCATCGACTTTTTATATTAGGGGAGGTCTAATGGACAAATACAAACTTGGTCTCAGACTTTCACAGGTGGAGGGTGCATAGTAACCCGCTCTGGCCCATGGACTAGCACAAAAAACATATGTATAAACACCAAGTGTGTGACTCTAACTGCCTTAGAGCTCTAAGTTATGGCACAAAACGTGATTTCCAAATTTCAATTGTGCCCATTTTGAAATTGCCTAAAACAGGTAGTCAATCCGACTTTTATTTGATGGCATCGACTTTTGATATTGGGGGCGGTCCAATGAGCAAAAAATATTTCGTGGGTGGAGGGTGCACAGTAACCCTTTTTGACCCATAGACTAGCACGAAAAATGATCGAAAATGCACGAAAAATACGTTTGAATAGCTGTTTATAAATTTTCCACAAGACAGAAACATTTTTTATTGCAATAATTAAATTCCTCGCCCCCAAAAACATATGTATACACACAAATTTTGTGACTCCAACTACCTTAGAACTCAAGTTATGGCACAAAACGTGATTTCCAAATTTCAATGGCGACCATTTTGAAACGGCCTAAGACAGGTAGTCCATCCGACTTTTATTAATGGCATCGATTTTGGATATTGGGGGAGATCTAGTGAGCAAGAAAACTTGGTCTCAGACTTTCATGGGTGGGTGGAGGGTGCACAGTAGCCCTCTGTGGCCCATGTACTAACACAAAAAATGACCAAAAATGCACGAAAAATACGTTTGAATAGCTGTTTATAAATTGTCCACAAGACAGAAACATTTTTTATTGGCATAATTGAATTCCTCGCCCCCAAAATATATACACCAATTTTGTGACTCTAACTACCTCACAACTCAAGTTATGGCACAAAACGTGATTTACAAATTTCAATGGCGGCCATTTTGAAATGGCCTAAAACAGGTAGTCCGTCCGACTTTTAGTTGATGGCATCGATTTTTTAAATTGTGGGAGGTCTAGTGAGCAAAAAAACTTGGTCTCAGACTTTCATGGGTGGAGGGTGCACAGTAACCCTATCTGGCCCATGGACTAACACAGAAAATGACCGAAAATGCACGAAAAACACGTTTGAATAGCTGTTTATAATTTTTCCACGGGACAAATTTTTTTTTATTGGCATAACTGAATTCGTCACCCCCAAAAACATATGTATAGACACCAATATTGTGACTCTAGCTGCCTTAGAACTTAAGTTATTGCACAAAACGTGATTTCCAGATTTTGATGGCGGCCATTTTGAAAATAGCCCAAACAGGTAGTCCATCCCAACTTTTTTTATGGCATCGACTTTTGATATCGGGGGAGGTCCAAAGAGCAAAAAAAACCAGGTGATGTGTATAAGAAAATCCTATGGTAGACACTAAAGTCATGAATCTCCTTCTAGTCTGTCTAAAATGATAAAAACAGTATTTGGCGCGAATTTTGTTTGACTTTGTCAATTTGATCCACAATAAAATTATGAACTACCCTCTGGTTGCACAGCTAGCATGGGCGGGGGCCCTAGGGTAGTGGTTAGCACCGCTGCCTTTCACGCCAGAGTTCGGGATTCGTTTCCCGGTTTCGGCGGTTTGAAAGAAACAAAAATATTTCTTCCCCATCCACGAGTGAAAGTCAGTATTGTGGGGAGCCTCCGTGACCGAGAGGTAGCGTGCTCGGCCTCAGACCGCCAGGGCTCGAATTTCGAATCCTGTGTCTGGAGGACAGTGTCATCTCAATCAGCTCACCACCCTCAGGAGGTTCTCCTGGCCCAGTTTAGCCTATATGTGCACAAAGGTGGCCTAAAGCCCGATTCATTTCATTTTGCACAACTAGCATACCTGGACAACCGACGGCATACATCGAAATCGCGAAGCTCTTTCTATTTTATCTAAAATATATCAATTTATTGTTTTGATATTGATCAAATGGCGGCCATCTTGGATTTTACTTGCAATGCAATAACTAAAGTACGTTCTGGCCACACCCCTATGTCAGACATGCTTTGAATCCTTCTGGTAGTCCCCTACACACCAAAATAATGTTTTTGCTTCTATTTTATACAAAATGATACCAATTTACTGTTCCACCTTGCACAAATAGAGCTGCCAGATTGGATTTTAATAACAATCCAATGTCTAAAGTACTTTCTGACTACTTATCAAGACATATGTCACGACAAATGTAACCCTTAAAGCGCTGAATTAATTTGTAAAAAACATTGCAGCCAAAGGCTTTTTTTAATTTGAAATCATCATAAATGTCTTAGTTAGCTCTTTCTAATTCATTTGAATACCTATGTTATGGGTCTACGTCCATTAGAAATATTTTTACTGTTACAGTGCGGGGATCGACTTTAGTGACTGTCGTCAGAATCTGACGTCTACTATGCAAGAATCTGCATCTATTCTGTCAAAATGTTATCATTTTGTTGTTTCATCTTGTACAAATGGCGGCCATATTACCTTGGATTTTGACATTTTTCGGCATCTTTAGTAGAAAATAATGTTGAGCTCCTAGGCTAACTTTAATATCGATAACGATAAGTCTAACTTTCGATGCTAAGCTAACTGACTATAAGTACCTAAATAAAGAAGAGACATCTCCGAAATGTTGTTTTTTGTATTACACATATATATCGACCCGGTATTTGAAAGTAAGCCCCATTATTTTAATGTTGACCCAGTGTTGGTTCACCGCCTACGCCTTTGAGTACAGTCATAGATATGCATCCAGTCTCTTATATACTAGGCCCTCATAATATATTACAGCGCCCCTTACTGTGATACTTTATACAGTACCAATTAAAATAAAAGTCAGGACGCATCATGATCAACTGCACGATCATGTAAACGATTACTAAAGTTGTTTTAGAATATACTTTTTATAATATAATTTTCTCTGCTAATAGGAAGCGACAGTTACCACCCATTTAAACCGACAGTTACCACCCACTGAAGTTGCAGTTACCAGTAACAGCTGGAATTGACACATGACAGTTACCATTCTCATTGAACAAATTTAGTTTACCGATTACGAGTAAATTATCGACAATTTGAAGTTAGCATAATGTGCAATTTGTCCAGTTAAATAATATTAATCCACCTACAAATCGATGAAGCAAAGGAAAACGTTGAACTACACAGAATAGATGATAATGTAAACGAATCGGTGGCCGTGTCAGCCACTTTTTGCTAATGGTAACTCCAGTTACCTCCACCGCTTAACCACAGTGATGCATGTAACGTATCTGGTTTTGTAAAGTCATTTGATGACCCGTATGTATAAAAGAAATGGCACTACTGGGATATTGTATTAATCATGTCAATAGACCAAAAAAATGAAATTACCCATCCATAATTTCAGTTGTGAAATATATCATATTGTGATGATTTCTGCTTTTATTCCGGGGATGTTTGTTCCTTTGCAAATCCAAATGGCTGTAACTTTAAATATCAAAGTAAGAGTTACATCATTTTGCCTTTGCACGTGACGGCAATTCAATTCCGTAGTGTGTAATAATATTTTTATTCATCATGTTCGATATTCGTCTACCTGTACGATGTTATTGTGGCAATCTGAACTCTGCTACGACTGGAGAACATCCAGTGTCTTAGCTGACGGACTAATATAATTAATTAATTTGGTATTGGTCTCCAGGCTCAAACCAAAAACACTCTATTACAACAACAAATTGCTTATCTTCCCTCACTTACAGATACAACACGAGATTTGTATCTTTCCAAGAATATAACACTTTGTAATGATCTGCCAACTCAGAATAGTGGTATCTCCATCTCAAAATACTCCTAAAACTGCAGTTGCCCATGATATCTGCAGTCTCACAGCAGTATCATTATTATAGCACTAATTCAATTATTTTTAACTTGCAAACTACGAATTGTATTTTACTTTTGTTGTACTCGTCTTGCCAATAATCTAACTGTGTCCTTATGCCACTATGTTTAATTTTTGGTTTTAAATCAGAAAAAATCCAAAATCTAATGAGGGAGGGCGGCCAAAAAAACATTTAAAAAAACAAAAACACTGAACCTTTTTTTTGGAAAAGTTACTGAGGGCGACGAAATAAAAAACTTTTGATCTATTTGACAAAAAGTTATTGAGGGCGACAAAAAAAACATAGCTGGAAATTTTTTTTTTGTCATCTCTTGAAATAAAAAAAAATCTAAATGTTTTTTTTTATCTCCCGAAAGTAATTGTTTTTTTCTCAGAAATCGGCAACAATCCAATGCGCGCGCTGGACAGAAAAAAAACATGTTTTTTTTATTATGCGCTGCCCAAATCTAATGCGTGCGCTCATCTAAAACAGAGAAAAAAAACATTGTGGCCTTAACATGTAAATATACACAGCTATTCGTATCAATATTCTTATTAATATTTATGCGTTATTTATGGGTATAACATATCATGACATGTGTCTAGTGCTGTTTCTCTGTGCCCGCATTCTTGGGCAAGTTACCATAAATCGTAGGTTTCGGATTGGATGGCCATCTTGACAAATCGAAGCGTGTACATGTACTTGTATGAGAATACAGGCCTAGGGCTATCCTATTCTATTTTTCCGCCCCGATCTTTGTTATCAGCAATTCTTAAATTGCTAGCGCACACCATTCGCCAGAGCAACTAGCCTTCCAGTTGGAAGTTCCGCTATTTTCATAAATAAGAAGATATAGTTCTCTAGGGCTTTCCACGGCTCTCTGTTTTTTCTCCAATGTTTCACGTAGAAGTGACGTTTCGATTTTTACAAAATGTTGTTATGGGGTAAAACAATGCTCAGATTCAGAAAACAGGTAGATATGACTTTAACAGCTTAAGCAGATACACTCGCCATTCGAAGGCAGCAGTGGTGATCTACTGCGCACATTTGGTTTATCTCTCCTCCCTTACAGATGCAACACGAGACCTGTTTCTTTCCAAGAATATAACACTTTGGAATGATCTGTCAACTTATAATAGCGGTATCTCCATCTCAAAATACTCCTAAAACTGCAGTTGCCCATGATATCTGCAGTCTTAAATTTTTTATTTGTTTTTGCCAACACCATTTTTTATGCTTTTATATCATCAAAAACATTCCAATGAACAAAAAGATTTTTTGAGCTTTGCCAGTTATAATTAATCGTAAGGTCGCAGCCTCGCCGATTTTTAAATCCCATCATCTAACAGACAGTGTTATATGTACAACTAAAATTAATGACTCATATTCTACTACCGTGCAAAACTAACAGGTAGTAACTATCTACTTACTTTACAAGTAAGCAGACAGTGCTTTTATCGTTGCAGAGCATTCTGGTTGTTAATGGGAGATTTGTGACAGCCAAAATGATTTAGATCTTTCAGTCATTGTAGGGGCCTATCAGTTAAAGTATTTGACAAAAACGCCTATTTTTATAATGCAGTGTTTTTCTATAATGCGGGTGTGCGTGTTGATGTACATGTAGTACATCTGTACATGTACTGTATACAGACATCACATGCACGTCACATGTCCACAACAGCAGCGAATAAATGATAACAATAGACAAGTAGTGAATAATGGGATTGTGTGAGCAACTGATTCTAACAGCTTTTGTCCTACGTCCATTTCTCCCATTTTTACTCGCTATGTTGAATCACACAATTCAATATAAAACGCAGATTTTAGGCTAAAACTGCTATAGAATTCTGATTTGTACTTTAACCCTTATCCTGCTGAGTAACTTTATTTAAATTTTCAACCACTTGAGGTTGTGTCTCGCTACCGCGATCCACAACCTCAAGTGGTTGAAAACGACTCATATTTGTCGAATTTGAGACCAAAAATATTTACAAATCGTTGTGTTTAGGCAGTCACTCCATTCCCAATTACTGTGATTTAATCAGCGAAAAAAATTGAGTAAAAACAACAATTGCCGTGATCAGCGATTAAAGGGTTAAGAGTTAACAAAAACATAAATGCCACATTTGCGCTTATGTTATTCTACAAGAAATTGGTGGGATTTATGTAAACCTACAACTGAAGTATCTGCTTACTTGTAAAGTAACCAGATACTTCACTTTGGTTTTGCAGAGCAACACTGTTTTGTTGGATTGATAGGATGTTTATTTTCATCATGATTTCGCTCATTCTTGTCCTTTATATGAAACAATCATAAATGTCTTAAATGTCAGCTATTTCCGGTTCATTTGAATACCTATGTTATGGGTCTACGGCCATCATAAATATTTTATTTTTTTCAGTGCGAGGATCGTCTTTGTACGTCAGAATCTGACGTCTGCAGACGTCAGATTCTGACATATAAAAACGGTCCCCGCGCTGAAAATGGTAAAGCATGTGTGTTATATTTAATATGTTTACCATTATCTCCACAAATAAAAGCAGTATATGCTGTGGCAATAGTGATTTTCTTTAATTTATTTTAAAAGTGTAGTAAACTCAGTGTCGTTGAAGATGCGTGGTTGAAGATGCGGTGCCAAAGTATCCCACATGATTGTGTATGTCAGTCATCTAAGTGACAGATGTGACACTTTAGCTCTAAGGGGACGTTTTGAAGATATCCACCAATATCGAGCAATTATTATTACGCTTTTGAAGGCAGAATATGACCAAGTAAGCAGACACTGTCTTCCTCTCGGCTTTGAAGAGCAGACAGAGTACTCCACTCCAGACGACGCCAACTCCGTTAATATATTTATGGTAAATGTGATAAATGAGATAAAAGTGAAATAAAATTACACTCTACTCTACCTCCCAATTTAAATAACAACTGGATGACGGCGGTGATGAGCTGATCTCGTCATCTGACAGGCTGAAACTCTTTTATCCTTGGTCGGAGATAGAATACTAGATTTGGTTCGGAAATCTGCAGTGCAGTGCTTCAAGTAAACTTTACCTGGAAGCACTGCAGACCGTGGCTCGTTTATGCGATTTCAGAACCAAATGTGGTATTCTATCTCCGACCAACGAAAGAGAGTCTCAGCTTAACACTACCTCAAAGTTTTCATCTGGAATAAAAATCCTGCAGCTTTTTATACCAGTGGACAGCACGATTAGATTAATCTGCCATTCGCTTCCTTTACTCGGTTAAAGCTCAAAGACTGGTGGGCCGCTTGAATCACCACAAAAAGCCGTTTCGTTTGCGGATGCCACTTTTCAACAACGGCACTGACAGTCTCTGGATTCTTATCCGTGGTGAGCAATGGATCCTGTTGTCCTTGCGAATCTTTAGAAAGCATTTACTATAGGACTGTCTCTCGTGCAGACACGATCCATTGCCACGTACAAACCATTTTTATGTCTGTGGATATTTTTACTGTCGATAATTCAATACTTTCTGATTCTTCTTACCGCTTTGTAATTATTTCAATTTTAACCCTTTCAAGCCTGAATTTACCATTGTCATCTTCATCCACTACAAGCCGCGAATTGCTATCGCAATTCTCGACTTGAAGTGGATGAAGATGATTTGATGTGGTTTAAAAATCAAATAAAATTACCACGTATTGGTAAACCAGTTTCATGGAAATTTTGTTTCAAAAACTCTTAGTTGTAGGAAAATTAAGTATGTTTTCAGGGATGTAAAATGATGCTTTAATGCATCGTGGGGGCTTAAAGGGTTAAGACAGACACTTAACCCTTACAACGCTGAGATATTTGTATGCAAACCACTAAGAGACCGAAGGGTATTTTTTCAATTTGAAAACCGCATAAATATACTAGTTAGCCCCTTCTACTTCAAACATTTGTTAGGTTTTGTGGTCCATCTGTTTTTACTTTTCTGATTAAAGTGAGCAGCACACAGAATCACAGGCTGTAAAAGCTTGAAAATGACATGACCTTCGCAAATAGTACACAAAATTTTATGGTACACACCTTTTGTCAGACGCAGGGGACCTAAGAGAAGCAATGTTTGTTTGTTGCAAGATTTAATTAAATTAGTATATGCATTACATTCAAACTTAGACCACTTTGCTGTCACACAGTAGTCCACTTCACAGCTGTATTACCCCTTTGACAACCAGATTAAATTTCTGCTGCACTCTTGCTGAGACCAGATTTTTTATGACAACATAGTTATATCATGTAATAAATCCCGAACATATCCCGGACTGGTCCTGAGGGAAAAGCACAAATCCCGTGACTGGTCCCCAACGAGTTACAAACATCACTCTTATAAGTTTCTAGTTGCGGCACCATCACATTTCCGACTCTAGAGATACTAAGCTTTATTTGATATTATATAATGACACATAATGATATTTTTTGGGTCGGGTAACTCCTTAAATACTGCAGCTGGAGACCGCCTGCTGCTGCACTACTGGATGCTGGCCCAATATAATGAATATTCACAACATTCACTAGCTTTTGCAAGCATTGTTAACATTCGTAAAAGTTTCTCAAGAATTTCGACATAATTTATACTTGATCTATAAACAATTTTTCTATAAACAAGAAATTCGCGAAATATCACCAGACATAATAAGACCAAAATGGTATCAAAACATTTCAAAATGGATGTTCAACAATTCCATTCTACACTCATAGTAAGACATTTTGGCACATGTGTACAAGTCTACTTCATATACAGATATACATGTAGGCCTAACCAAAGTCATTGGCCTAACCAATCAATGATTGACCAAGTAGAATATTCAGTAAACAGCAAACACGAGACGTTAGCTAGCGTTGCAGACGGTGAGCCAAATTTAAACCAGCACTGTGCCAACGCCTCGTGTTTGCTGGGCCGCCATTTCAGTTGTTATGACGTAACTTATAGCCTTCGACACCTGAGCAAATTTTGTCAAGCCTTAGTAAGAGTTTAGGATGTATATATTATTTTGTCATTGTTTGATTAGTATTATGCTAAACATATCAGTATCTTTTCCGGGGTGACAAAGTTTATGACCAAAGTCTGCAAATCGCCATTCTTCATACCACCTTCCACCAGCTACTTTAAGAGAAGCTGGGGATGTACATGTATATGCTCATCATGGAGTTTGACGGCCGACTTTGTCTCCATGGTTACAGCTTGGTCCGTCAACCGGAATATTTATGAGGCAAATGAGTGCCCCTCAGTGGAAGCCAAGTTACGATTAATGCCTATGCTCCTAAATTAATGTACATTAACAGATGGTGGTGCTGTAACTGCAGTTGCGAAGTTCCATATATAAAGGTGTGAGCTGTGAATAAACTCCTTTGACATAGATCATGTAGATACAGTAGCACTTCCTGTGTGTTTTTTGCATCACTTGAAAGTCATGCATGAGTGCCTTCCTCGTGTTGCTCACTTGTGTTGTGCTTCACATTAGTACATGTAAAGTTGCTGCATGGAGTTGTTAACTTTTGCATATCGTCGCCTCGGAGCTAAATGATCCTATCTGACACTCGTCAGAGTGGCAGATAGGATCCTTTAGCTCCGAGGCGACAATATGCTGGTATACATGGTATAGACAGAACATACAGAAGGCGTTGGTTAATCTACATGTTGTCTTGAGGCTTCTCATGAGATACTGCTCAGTGACTAAATTGGGGTATAACCCAGACCAACAGCAATCAGACCGACGAATGGTATGGAGGCCTTTTATAAAGTGCCTGTGGACTTCATGATGTTGCTCAGGAAGCCTTGTCATCTTATTAAGGTGATCCACATATTTGATGTACAAGCTATGTCCAGATGCTGCGAAGAATGGGAATATTTGATACAGATTTGAAGAAGAAGATTCTAGTTGCCAAGGCGTTTATATTTGACGAGCTTTACTACTGGGGATAACTACCTCTCCACCCTGACCTCCTGGAGCAGTATGTTTTATTTTATGGGTGATAATATTATTATTGACCATTTATATAAAGTGGTAGATTTTTAAAGAGTCTACACAATTATCCTGACCAAATTCACAAAGTAATACCTTATTATTATAATGACGTGGCTTGTTGGGATAGTAAATTATGATGTGCGTGCTATTGTGTTTTTTACCTTGGTTCATTACACAAAAGTTATGTGATTATGACTATGTGATTATGTCAGACCTGAAATGTTTAATTTCATATCCATATAGCGGTACTTCAGTATATACCAATATATCAGTATATAGGGTCCAAAGGGTAATACACAATTGAACATATATAGCGCCACCCAAAATGGGCCGAGAGATCAAAATCTTAATAACGGATTTTGTCGATTTGATAGCTGTGTTCTTCCTGTTTCATTACAGGAAAATTAAAAAAAAACTTTATTACTTTTTGTTTTATGAGTTTTTTTTTAAATTTAGTTATGTACTCATAAAAAAATGACGGCATACATAATTGTAATAAAACCGCCGGGATGTACCTTCTCGCATGGCGGGTCACAGTTATTTAAACGTAATCAAAATGGATGCTGCCAACTCGAATTCTGCAGTATGCATAATGCCAATTCTCCCCTCTAGTAAAAGTTTTCCACTAATAATAATTTCTTAGGTTTTTTATCTCTCATAACGATGACTATAAACAATAATTTGATATATATTTTATTATTTTTGCAATTTTTTTTGTGTACATGCTTATTTCTCCAGGACTAATAGCATCAGACGTGGCTTGAGCGCATTTACTGCAACGTGTTCACGTGTGAATCCACAATACATTTAGTTGTTGTCAATATAAATAATTTAATCCAACAATCATACATTTTGAACCACGTCTCAGCTGACACGAGACGTTGAACCAATATTGTTTCAATGTTGGTCCATCGTCTGCGACGCCGGCCCAACCTTGAAACAACATTTGATCAACGTCTGGTGTTGGCTGGGGTATCTCTGGGCAGTATATTTTGGTAGATACCACATGTAATGTCAAATATCCAATTTCCTATCTGAGATACTGTAATCCAAAGGCGGTTCAATACCGGACCAACGTCATAGACTTTGGTCCGGTATTGAACCGCCATGGAAACAACGCGTCCCATTAGTGTGAAAATTGAGGTCACCATATTAAGGTCATCCACATATCACGCAGTCTGCTTCAAACAAAAAGACAAAAAACTTGACCATTGTTAGTTCTTTATAGGACCGGCGACTAAGTCATTCAGCCAATGCTGAGCTGATGCTTGTTTTGAATAATGGTAACCATCAGACAATGTCCAGGCCACACAATTTCCGGGCCACAGAGAGCAAACCCGTTACCTATGATGAAGAGCAGCTTCACGACCATGCACGATATTTTTTGTAAATTATTGACCCAGATCACTTGGCTCCGATTTGTCGTGATCCACATTTCGACAAATGATATTTCTAAAATATAAAACGAATAATTTAACAAATGATTGGACTCTTAGAGTCATTACACAAGTTTAATATTTAGTGGCTTGAGCCTAATTAACTTTTTTATTCTTATTTGCGAATGTCATCAATTTCAGCAATATCTTTGTTTCGAAAAACCCCCCACCAAAATGCGATTAAAATGTAGACGGGATTGCAAGGGTTGATAATGAGTACTTTTTACTATTGTTGTTTTTAAAACTATTAAAATCAAAGAAAAAACAGTCAGTCTTGTGAACCATCTTGTATGTACTATGATACCACCACATCTTGAACCCTTTCATCGCGGGGACCGACTTAATACGACAAAATCTTACGTCTATAGACGTTAGATTCTCACGTACGAAATCGGTTCCCGCACTGAAAGAGTAAAATATGTCTAATGGCCGTATATACCTATAACATAGGTATTCAAATGCAGCCGAGAAACTAAACCATTTATGATGATTTCAAATTGATTTAAATTTTGTACAAACATATTTCAGCGCCAGCGCTAACGGTTAATATTGATTACCATCAAAATTCCCGATAATTCTAGGCCGTATAATTCATGATCAAAATTTGTAGAAGATATGTTTCATTATTTAAAAACTTCATTGCAAAATATATATATTTTTATCATTCAGAAAACTGTCCGGCCATAATCATGATAATGGTAATGGTAGTTCTACTGGTACGTTCTTGACAGCCACAGTTGTGGTGAGATCTTTAGTCGGAGCCCGCCAGAACAGTGAACAGGCTGACGACCTCTGAGATTCTGTCGGAAAGATTCAACCAAGCTTTGTGGAAGCGGTATTCTGCTGTACAAAGCCAAAATGCAGTAGCTGCTCACTTTTCAAGTGAGCAGTTACTGCCTTTTGGCTTTGCAGAGTAGTATTGTGTCTGTGCTAATCTATCACTGCTATAATTTGATCTTATTGGAACAAGGGAGCAGTATGGACGTGGTAGCTTGACATGCCGACAATATAATACTGACACTGAACAGAAAATCGCCTGTATTTGTGTGCTGGCGTTTCCTAATGTTCTTGTGATGTATGGAATGAAAGAGGATATATATTATCGCGGTTACACAAATCGCCAAATCAAGTTTTTTTAAGGACATTAATATCACTTCAATAACGTATGGCATCAACGTATCAAAACTATTTGGAAACCGTTTAATAACTTACGTAAAGATTTTCAAAACATAAATTAATTCATTAAGGATCAGCCGATTCTTTTCAAAAAGTGTCGTCGCTATAAAATTATGTAGTACAGTATCCCAGTTCAATTCATGATAGCATATATTAGACATTGTAACATGGAATTGTTATAACATTTCAGTTTTTTTAACATAAAATGCGATATGACATAATGCCACATACTTCAATGGTGCCCAAAGAAAATCAGGTAGGCAAAATAGTGTGCTACCATGCTACAAGTATATCTACCCATTTTACATAATATTAACTAAGTTTGGGGTATATTATCAAGACACTTGTTTGATGTATTTTTTCGACTACTTACCTGAAGTTGTGGCTCATATGGTAAAGTAACGAAACAGCTCGGGAATAATCTTTCGTTACGTTGCTGTATTTTTTTCACAATAGATTGTTTTTATTTGTTCGATGAGGAAACTGCTAACAATACAACCAGTACTTATAGTAGCTTCAACCTCCAAGCGCTAAATTATAGAATTTAAATTTTCACCAATTTGGTGATAATTTTGTGCATAGCATTTACTAATCTTGATGTTTAACCCTTACAGCGCGGGGACCGACTTTAGTCGTCAGAATCTGACGTCTGTAGACGTCAGATTCAGACGACTAAAGTCGCTCCCCGCGCTGTGAGAGTAAAAATCTTTAGAATGACCGTAGACCCATGACATAGGTATTCAAATAAATCAGAAAGAGCTGGCTGAGACATTTATGATGATTTCAAAATAAAAAAAAACCTTTTGTCTCCATGGATTTTACAAAAATAATTCAGCGCTTTAAGGGTCAAGCACACATTTCGTTCCCAATAACAGTGATTGTAAAAAAACAAATTGAAAACGACTATAGAGTCGTGCTTAGCTGTGTAATGGTTAATAGCACTTGCTACTAGTCTTAGAAACCGTTTGAATACTCACTACCGACCCTCGAGACGTGTCGAATTTGTACCACAGTAATATTCTGATGCGAAACGACTTATAGGGAAATAACTGCTTCCTTGGCACAGATACATGTAAATGTCAAATAACCATGGTAACGTGAGCCCTCTAATTTTAGCGTTGTCTTTATTATCATGACTATGGCGAGCAGAAGATGATGACATTGTTAATAACCTAAATTATCAAGGGTTTTACTTTCTGAATATTTGCATAATGTTAGGGAACTATCACGAAAGAAAGATACCAGGTCTATAATCTAATCAAACTTATTTTTTACGCGTACAACGCTGTGTTCATACAAATTAAATGAATGGGGTTTTAGGCCACCTGTGCACATATAGGCTAAACTGGGCCAGGAGAACCTCTTGAGGATGGTGAGATGAATGAGATGACACTGCCTTCGAAGCACAGGATTCGAAATTCGAGCCCTGGTGTTCTCTCGGTCACGAAGGCTCCTAACAATATTTAATCCCAACGTGTGAACGGGGAAGAAATATTTTGTTTCTTTGAATCTTGAAGGCCAGAGAGCATGCGGTTCGAACCCGCGATCTCCGACTTTCTAAGACCGCCATTATACATTTTTCATGCTTACAGTACGGGGATCGATTTTAGACGTCAAAATCTGACGCCTGTAGACGTCAGATTCTGACGACTAAAGTCGATCCCCGCACTGAAAGAGTAAACATATTTCTAATTGCCGTAGACCCATAACATAATTATTCAAATAAATCAGAAAGAGCTGACTAAGACAGTTATGATAATTTCAAATTAAAAAACTTTTGGTTTTTTAAGATTTTCATAAAAAATATCAGCGCTTCAAGGGTTAATTGTTTCAGTGGGGGGTCGACTTTTAACGTCAGATTCTCGCGTCAAAAGTCGATCGCCTTCCCCCCCCCCCCCCTACCGCGGAAATGGTTTGATTTTTTATGCAAACCATTTTTGCTGTTGGTGCACATTCCATATATAATGAACATTACTACAAGACACGAACTTGCAAGATATCCTTATTCACACTCTTCCTAATACGAATTAAATACTGATGATTTACACTGACAGAAAATACTATATTAGGTTCAGAAATCATATGTTTCACTCTAAAAAAATAATGCACGTATCAGTTGTGCATTTGGTTTTGAAGAGAAACCAGGAAATTGTACTAGCTTATCGGTTTTCTGCCAGCCAGGTCTGATAGAGTGATTCAGGACCATCAAATAGAACGACGAAAAAACGATGAAAAAATGTCGGCAATGACACGAACTGCGCCAGGCGTATCTAACCGAACAGGTCTGACCCGTGGACCGCATAATCATCACCGATGATCCTCTCGCTATTATACGGTGCACCGCAAAGGGCGCCATGCGATTTCTGCATGCCGTTTATATAGTCCGTTTTGCATGGAATAAGTACAGCGGGGAGATCTTCCTATTTTAGTATATTCTAAAATAAGCACTATTGCTCTAAAAACCAGCACGATTATTTGAAGCAGATATAACTTAGTATATATAATAGCAAGGTTTATAAGTCATAACCGCATAAAATCACATCACAAGAATTTTGGGAGTGCAGTTTCCAACTGGTGCTATGGTTGTGATATTTTTAAAACATAAATATATTATAATTCAGTAATTTCAGATTTCAGATTATTGATCTTATCAATTTGATTGGAGATATTCAATATAAATAAAGGCATTTTTCCGGAACATTTTCAAGGATCTACTTTCTGAACAGGTTCTAATCTGAGTGATTTTTTGAATAATTATGTTTAAATGGAGGAGTCAGAATCTACGGTAGGGCCATAACAGTTATCAGTGATTATTGCTATAGATTTTCACACTCACGACACTTTACCACTTTAATTGGAATTTTCACCCACTTGAAGTTGTGTATCGCTGACGCGATTCAGAATTGACAAAATGGATGTCAATGATTTTCGCAATCTTGCTCATTGATGTCATTTTATTTTAGGGTTGGTATTTAATGAACGAGTTAGTAAAAAAACTTCAAAATAACTAATATAATTGAGACCGGCTGTCGAAGGGTTTAATGAACCAAATCCGCGGCAAGCAGGCCATGAGACTGAGCGTGCATAAAAGCGCCCCCCCCCCCCTCTGATTACAACTAAAATCTCAATTATGTTGTGAACACCTGATGAAACCGAATGTATGTGAGATCACCTCCCATCACCCTAATTGAGAAAATAAATAACTCAACGTTCACCAGGTGATTTGTTCTTCCCCATTTCCCATGGAACTGTTAACGCAAACTTGAAACGCACTTTGAAAAAGTAGGCGTTCACATTAGAATCAATAATGCATTTCCAGGCATATACAATCTTTTCAACTTTTAAAATGATTTTCTTGTAAATAAAGCGTATAATACAGTGTATATCAACACAAATGTATAATACAATTATGCATTTCTTATATCAATATGTCTCATTTAAATAAGCGTGTTGTGTCGTGCAAAGCCTTTTGGCTTTGCAGAGCAGTGTTTTTTAACCCTTTAACCGCCAAATTATATATGTCAAATTATATGTCTCGCTGACACGATCCACAACTTCAAGTGAGTGAAAATTATCCAGCTTTGACAAAATGGGGTAAACTGTTTTCAAATATTGCTGATTGATGTCACATTTTATCTTTAACATGTTTAAAAGGTGGTACTTAATATGCTAATAAAAAAAAACCCCGGATATATGCGGCACCGGCGGTTAAAGGGTTAAATGTAGCTAAGGACATTGAGGATACGGAAAATAAAATCTCTGAGACGTCTCAAAAGCTTGACATTATAGTGTCGCATGTGCCATTCAAATTAGTGTTACATACATCTGGGTGATACGTATTGAGAATAAAATCCTTACTCGGTTATCATGATTTAACACATCAAGGTTTTCGTTGGGACATTAAATAGCAGCTTTTGAACACGTTTAAAGGTGATCTATCACCCGTTATATAGTATGAATAATTTTGTGACAAATAAAGCAAAGTTGCCACAAGATGGGGCACAAGTGTTTCCTTATATGGGGTGATTGGCTATCATGTGACCCTCTGAGAGGATCACATGATAGCCAATCACCCCATATAAGGACATAATTATTCATACCATATAAGGGGTGATAGATCACCTTTAAGATGAAACGTGACATAAATCGGCAATATCTCAACATTCCCCTCCATCATTGTCTGCTATATGAATACCTTTACCTGGAAGTTATGAATCTCGTCAGCGAGACACAATTTCAAGTGATTGAAAATTCAAATTAAATAATGTGGCGATTAAAGGTTTAATTAACATTCATTCCTGCAAAATATCTTCTTCAGATTGGTCACCTTGCAATTTAGAGATTTTTATAGGTTCGCAAATTAATTAGTATATTATAGTCATCGAGATGGCAATAACTGGAGGAGTCTGTAAATCAACGTTAACCCAATGTTGGCATATTGTCGTGCCACCGCCACAGGCGTTGGAACGACACTATGCCAACAGTGGGCCACCATTTTGTTGTGGAGGTTTAGTAGTTTTCTGGATGGTGGGGGGGGGGGGGCACGATCATACCCTCCGTTCGACCTTCATTTGACCACGGTTATTCTACAGCATGATATTACTGCCAAAACTGGACACTGGCGAGTCATTGACTGCCCATCAGCTGGTCATCCACTGCTCGCCAGGCCATTTATTGGCACTCTTATCTACGTCCAATCCTGAGACAGGCGGTATATTTGAGACGATGAATCGCATTTTTTTCTGAACGAGGTCAAGGCGGTTATTCCGACTGTCAATGGCATTTGGTGTCATAATGATGTCAAAAACACATCAAATGAGCACTCGTATAGCACTCTAATAATCATGATAATCTTTTAATTACCTTTTCGTCATGATCATGAGGTTCGTGATGAATGTATCTTTTGCGCACCCAATGTTTTATAATTATATAGTACTAGTATAATAAATCTTAACACATATAGGTTTCCAGTGCAACGAAATGAATATTGAATTATTTTCAGAACTTTGTATTCAAAAAGTAATGTAAAACCAAACGGTTTGCGAGTACCACACATTTTATAGTGGGGGGACAACTAATTTTAAAAAGTGCAGAAACTACTAATTTAGTTTTTGTCAAAAATAGTCATGTAGGCCTAAAAGCGAATGGCTTAAATTCACTCACTCAATTGCCTAGTTGTGCTAACACTGTGTTAGCAAGCACGACAGGTTTTACAGTGATAGTATTTGCATATATATTCAGCTTTATAAACCTCAACATTAATTTTGCTTTTGGTTTCGAACCTCATTTAGAAGCAATTTGTACACACTACCACGATGGTTTCACAAAAGGAGCGGAGTAAAAATCATTGACAATTTCAACAGAATTGATTGAGAAAAAGCAGGCGCGACAGCATTTAATCAGATTGGCTATTTGATCGTAATAGGGAAGACAGGGTTAGACTTGATATGATCTGACAATCACGCGTGTTCACTAACCCATTTACTAAAGTCTAGCCTGAACAAACGCGTTTCCGATAATGTAAATTTTGATAGCTGAAAATATGGCATAATTGACTGAAAATAGAGTAAACTACCAGACCTGTAACTGCCAGAATTGAAGAGACCTTATCATTTATAGTACTACACGCCTGCTGGCTAGATCGTCTGGGTATGAGAGTGATTACCCCTGTATTCATAGAGTGTACATAAAAGCATATTAGTAGTATTTGTGCTGTCCATAAATATGTTTCTTTTTTCTGTTTTTACCTTTCTAAGCACTGATCTCGTTCTTTCTCTTTTCCATTCAGATTAATTAAGATGCGAGTCTCAATTCCATTCTAAATGTCAATGAACATAACATCAGTTAATAAATTATGAAAGCATTTATTTTACCCTTTGTTTTAAACTGCCTAAAGCGTCATCCTTTTATTCTATGCCAACATGCCATCTGGGACATAAAAAAGATATGGGGGTTCAAAGGGTTAAAACAAATACCCAAGCCAGAAAATATGCTGGAATTATTCACAAAATTGCAGTTTTAATATGTTTGAATGATAACAAAGAAAGATATTCTCTACATATATCGCCAAGGGGTACCACAGTACCTATAGCGTCGCCTGGCCCTCTCTTTGGGGTTAAAAGGGGAAAAAAAGGAGGCGGATATGAAAAGCCACGAGAGACCTCTCCGCGGAGCTAATCACCCAGATCTGGGTCAGTCTTCTCCAAACAACAGCTGATCTTAGGCATATGATTGGTCGAGATAGTGCCTAAGATCTTAGTCAGTCGCTTAAAGGTGACATATCACCCCTTAAAAAGTATGAATAATTTTGTGACAAATAAATCAAAATTGCCACAAGATGGGGCACACGTGTTTCCTTATATGGGGTGATTGGCTATCATGTGAACCTCCGAGAGAGTCACATAATAGCCAATCACCCCATATAAGGACATGATTATTCATACCATATAAGGGGTGATAGATCACCTTTAAAGAAGGAACTCTGGTTACTCTGGCCCAAGATTTCAAATAGGTTCTCCTCTGTCTCTTTTATGTGAGAATGCAGAGCAGATCTAAGATACTCCCACCCACTTAAATGTCCAAAAGTATCAAGAATATATATATGCAAAACAGGATATTGTTGTTTTTACACTACCCTCTTTTGCCATAACATGGCCATTATCTGATTATGGTATTGGTAATTTTATTATTTTCATATGACCTATTAGTTCTGACGTTATAAGATTGAGTGGCTATTTTTATGTTCTATTTTCATATAACCTAGTCGTACTGAGGCATCCGGGGTAATTTGGACCGGTGTCCTTGAATCTTTCGATAGCGATCACTAGACCTACATTATAACAGGATGTCTACATGCTAATCAATCCATAAGAAAATAAATAGCAGCTCTGACGATAAATACTGCCATGTAAAGCCAAAATTAAGGCAGTATCTGCTTACTTCATAAGTAAACAGATACTTACTTTACAAGTAAGCAGATACTGTCTTTTGGCTTTGCAGAGCGTAATATCCCTTTAGCTGCTTATGTACACACTGAAATATTTCACATCAAAAGATGCACTTTTTCTAAATAAGTACTCTTAATGCAATAAGATGAGGAGGTTATGTAAAATTGACCCTCAACCTGAAAAGCCAACAATGTAATTATAGGTCTACTTCCTCAGTTGCATAATTATGTAATTGAGGATTGAGGTAATACCACCAATAAAACGTTAATAAACCGTCAATACGAATACAAATTGCCAAAAAATAGCAATTTAAAGCATTAAATAAAACTCTTCTTTGTCGTAGATTATACCATTTCATTATATAAAGAATCGTGTTCAAAATATTGTGTCATGCTGTTCATAAACTGCGCTTTAAGGATCAAATGCAATAGCATCGAACACGACACATTTGCCCTGTACTGTGTAATGCTTGCCCAACGTCTGCGACAGTAGCCCAACAATAAAACAACACACGTCCAATGTATTTTGCTGGGTAGTAGAAACCAGGGAGATAGTAGAGGACTATCTCCATGTAGAAACGGACCAATTCTGTGAAACTCAATATCCTTGACCTCCAATATTTTTACCGAGCTAGGTAATACAATGATGTATGAAGGAGGGGGTCTTATATAACTTTGTTTCCACCGAGCTGCCATTCAAAACGGTATCCGGTGACGTCACTTGTTTCAGAGCATCACGTCCTCGCATTCTGGAAAGCTGTTTCGTGTTTATTGAACGCCACACCATTGCGCTCTCGCAGTCAGAGAGTATAGCCACATCCCGGAAGTTTACTTGCACCTATCAGCACTCGTTTTCCATTCTCAGCACTCCGCCAATACGGCGAAGCCTTTCACTTCACACAGTGCAGTGACACACCCACCTTCCGCCTTGGTTCCTCCTCTCGTCTTCAGACTGGCACAATAACCGCCCGTGTCAACTTGTGTGGTACAAAGCCAAAAGGCGGTATCTGCTTACTTCACAAGTGAGCAGATACTGCCTTTTGGCTTTGCAGAACAGTCTTGTGCTCTGTTTGTTCTGGTCGTCTTGAAGGTGGCCATTTTTTCTTCGATGATGTTAATAATAGACGCGACAGTTACCACTGCGTGGAATTGCCAACCTTGTGTTGCATCACCTTTATAACGCTGAAATCTGTTTGTATATATACAATGGAGATCAAAAGGTTATTTTCAGTTTAAAATCCTCATAGATGTCTCAGTTAGCTCTTTCCGATCCTTTTGAATACCCATGTTATGGGACTACGACCATTATTATTTTCTTAATTCTTTCAGGGCGATGATCGACTTTAAACGTCAAAATAAGACGTATATAGACGTGAGAATCAATGCTGGTTTAACTTTGGTCCAGCGTCGTAGACGGTAGACCGACGTTAAGCCAACATTGATTCAACGTCTTTGTGTCTGCTGGGTTGATTACGATTATTCTAATGGGTGTTTTTTTCCAAAGCACACCTACCTCGTTTTGTTAGACTGTTAGAAGGTAAGCCCTATGATGTTACACTTTTTTGTGAATAAAAAAGTAAAAACATCGGTGCTAAAAGTGTTAAGTGGGATGATAACCCCGCACGACTAAAAATGTTTTTAATTCTTTTTATCAGCAGATTGAATAACTCTAGGCTGGGCTGACGTCATTTAGTTGGTGGGCATAGATTGGTCAGTGGCCTAAATATTTATTTACCCTTTAACCGCCAAGTTATTCAATTTTAATTTTCACTCACTTAAAGTTGTGCATCGCTGACGCGATCCACAACTTCAAGTGAGTGAAAATTATTTAGATTTGACAAAATGGAGGGGAACCATTTTCAAACATTGCTGATTTATGTCACGTTTTATCTTTAACATGTTTAAAAGCGGGTACTTATTGTGCTAATACAAAATAAAAACCCGAATATAATCAGGGCCGGCGTTCAAAGGGCTAAGAAGAAGATGGCAATGATGAAATACAATGTAAACCCCTTAACCGCCGGTCACGATTATATTCGTGGTTTTTTTTATGTTTTATTTGCTCTTTAAATACCAGCTGTTCAACATGCTAGAGATAAAACGTGACCCTAATCAGCAAGATTTCAAAATCGTAGACCTCCAATTTGTCAAATCTGAATAATTTCTACCCACTTGAAGTTTTTAATCGCGTCAGCGAGATACAACTTAAATAGCTTGGCTGTTAAAGAGTTAAAGCCCGGGGATCGACCACAAGCAATCGTCCCAGAATAACTGACAATGTTTTATGTTTTAATGCAGGATGGCATTGCCATGATACATCCCATAATGTTTATATAAACATACCCAAAGCAATGAACCGAAGATATATTTCACTCTAACAAAATGGTAGATCTGGTAATTTTTGCGTGTTTAAATTTTCGCAATTTTTTTTCATTTTTGGGACTTTTCGCGAAGTTTAGAATTCGCGAATGTTCATTTTTCTTAATTAGCGCTATTACAATAAAAAAAAGCGAGATTCTTGAATACAGGAAGATGACAAACTCGCGAATTCATGAATCTCGCAATTTTTTTTATTACCAGATTGGCAGTATTTAATTTATACGATATTAAAACCAATATTGAAGACAATTATTTAAAGTTTAATTCATAGTATTATCTCTAAAACAATCTCTGTCTCCACCATTTTTTGGCTGGAAATATGTATCCTCTATTTCAAAATGGTAGACGTCTCTTTTGTCAAATATGAATAACTTTCATTTCACTTGGAGTTGTGAATCGCGTCACAGAGGCACAACTTCAAGTGGGAGAAAATACAAATTAAATGAAACTATTTCGATATTGAAGACAATGTAAAAGACAATTATTTAAAGTTTAATTCATATTATATTCAAAACAGCCTATGTTTTTATCCATTTTCTTCTAAAGATATGTATCCCCTATTGAACTTTAAATCGGGAAAATTAAAACATGTGACAGAGTTTTAGTCCAGAAAGTGTCCGGTCTTTTTTCTCTCCCAACAACTGCTCATCTCTTTTCAGCAAAGCCTGCAAATTGCCGCAGCTACATGCGGTCTGGTGATTGTCATTGCACCCTGGGGGATCTCCTATGTTTGCCAAGAGCAACA
This sequence comes from Flabesymbios commensalis, assembly GCA_964017125.1. Lineage (NCBI taxonomy): Eukaryota > Metazoa > Annelida > Polychaeta > Terebellida > Flabelligeridae > Flabesymbios > Flabesymbios commensalis. Next base: position 52,948,075 of record OZ024914.1, on the reverse strand, counting down.
GAAAATCTAGCCCAGGCGTTGTCCCAGTACCGGGACAGCGTCACGGAAGCTTTCCCGGTACTGAGACAATGCCTGGGAGCATGGCTCGAGGTATCGGTTCTGCAAGGCCCAAATCAGTGGAAAATTTACAGGTCTACAGAACGATGCCAAATTGCTTTGAAGGATTTTTTCAGGACCAACGCCAAATGGACCGTTTATTCTTTGTCGCTATTCAATGGTTCCCATTCTCTGATATGTGCAAGGAATACCATGACAAATATTCAACGAGAGCGTGATTAGCCAATATATTTTGCGTATTACTGTATTGGCCGCATGGTGAGCGTAACATCATAGTTTTCAACTTGCTGACACATGATGGAAAATGTGTGACTGACTGACTGACTGACTGACTGACTGACTGACTGACTGACTGACTGACTGACTGACTGACTGACTGACTGACTGACTGACTGACTGACTGACTGACTGACTGACTGACTGACTGACTGACTGACTGACTGACTGACTGACTGACTGACTGACTGACTGACTGACTGACTGACTGACTGACTGACTGACTGACTGACTGACTGACTGACTGACTGACTGACTGACTGACTGACTGACTGACTGACTGACTGACTGACTGACTGACTGACTGACTGACTGACTGACTGACTGACTGACTGACTGACTGACTGACTGACTGACTGACTGACTGACTGACTGACTGACTGACTGACTGACTGACTGACTGACTGACTGACTGACTGACTGACTGACTGGCTGGCTGGCTGGCTGGCTGGCTGGCTGGCTGGCTGGCTGGCTGATTGATTGATTGATTGATTGATTGATTGATTGATTGATTGATTGATTGATTGATTGATTGATTGATTGATTGATTGATTGATTGATTGATTGATTGATTGATTGATTGATTGATTGATTGATTGATTGATTGATTGATTGATTGATTGATTGATTGATTGATTGATTGATTGATTGATTGATTGATTGATTGATTGATTGATTGATCGATCGATCGATCGATCGATCGATTGATCGATTTGATTGATTGATTGATTGATTGATTGATTGATTGATTGATTGATTGATTGATTGATTGATTGATTGATTGATTGATTGATTGATTGATTGATTGATTGATTGATTGATTGATTGATTGATTGATTGATTGATTGATCAGATACTGGGGACTACAGATGATAATATGATATTATCGCGCTAGCTTGAGACAGAGAGCCAGCGCTGTGTCGTTGTTTAATACTGACCGCCCACTTTCTCTGAGAGAAGAAAACAAGATAGACAACAAGAAGGCGTTGCGCAGGAAAATACAAACGATTTTTAGATTGATCCGCACGTCAGCAAATCCGTAGTCAAAGAGGGGATAAAGTCAAATTCCGGCTCGTTTCAGCTCCCGCTCTGATCTGCCTCTAGGGATCTGTTCACTTTATCCACAGTTCAACCCTTTAAGTCCAAAAGTACACCGTGGGGATGTTCAGCAACACTTCCAAGTAATTTGAATTAAATGAAACACATATTAATACTTGTAACAGTGACTGACTATGCTGCTATCCTGTAGTTGAATGCTATGTGAAAAGGCAGTATCTGCTTACTATACAAGTAGGAAGACATTTTTTTTGCATTGCAGAGCTTATTGGGTGTAGGCCTGTCTTCTACTTTTCAAAGTGGGAGATACCCTTCTATAACTCAATGGGGCAATACTGTGGTTTGTCATCTAGTTGGGATTGCTCAGGCTGAATCTCTGAATTTCTATCATACTGCAAGAACGGAACATGTATGTTCACACTATACAAAATAGGTTCTTTAAAATACACCCTTCAGTACTATTACCATGCAACCCCTGGCGGTTTTGAGTGTATGTATTGGATCAACTTCATATTTTGCACAGTGATATACTTTGAACATGAGGGGGGGGGGGCAATGGACATTTAAGTTTTCATTAGCTTAATTTATTCCACCTAATTTGGGCTCATAACGCGTCTCTACAAAACTCTCAGAACACTTGTATAACATAACTTAAAAGTAAGGATATACTGCCCTCACTTTAGTATTATATAGGCTGATAAACTATTGTAACTCGAGACCTAGACATAAGATAAAGTCATCAGTTTATACATTATTATTATTATTATTATTATTATTATTATTATTATTATTATTATTATTATTATTATTATTATTATTATTATTATTATTATTATTATTATTATTATTATTATTATTATTATTATTATTATTATTATTATTATTATTATTATTATTATTATTATTATTATTATTATTATTATTATTATTATTATTATTATTATTATTATTATTATTATTATTATTATTATTATTATTATTATTATTATTATTATTATTATTATTATTATTATTATTATTATTTTGCCACCTGTTGGCTCTTAAAAATATTCAAATAAATTTGTAAATATTCAGAGTGAATACGGGGGCATTTAGCCTTTTCAGATAAAGAGCCTAAGAAACTCTATTATATTACACCAACGTTTGACCAACAATAACATTGACGCTTTCCCACCGTGTTACAAACGCTTGCAAGTATCTACTGATTTGTAGTGGTTGCAACGCGCTTGATTCAATTTGCCTAATAGTTCCAGGGTGCCACGACGTGCTTTAGCCGTAAAATCTGAGGGCAGGTTAAATGAATGCAATATCTCTCCCTGCAAAAAACAACCTTGTGACTGTTTTTCAAATACATTTCCTTGTAAACACGATGCATTGACCCCGTACTGGTTTGATGTTGGGCCAGCGTCGAAGACGCTGGCCCAACTTCAAACCAGCACAGGGTCCTCGTGTTTGCAGGGCGGTGTCCCGAGGCTGGAGCATCTCAGATGTAAAATTGTGTAGGCTTTTCTAATTTAGATTAGACATGTCGCGGGATTAGTGCGGGGTAATTATGGACAGGTAATTACTATCTGGGAGGCATCCGTGTGACAAAGCCAGCCACCGGGTCTGCATCTCTGGTTAACATTACACTCCCGTTGAATAGTTTTTACAAAATTAGTCAAATTCTCGAATGTGTTTTCTACTACATTTTACTATTCAGCCCAGCATATCCGCTATGTTTGATTGTGGCTCACGCAAAGTATTAAAACTATATTGTCACATGTATTAGATTAATTCGAAACATGAAAGAAAATATTTAAAACAGTGGTACATTATAAGCTCTCTGGAGGAGCAATAAGCAATGTATAACCCAGTCATGCAGTATAACTTAGGCCTGCATTTACGTCCAATTTGTCGACTCGCCATTCCTTCACATTTCTTCCCAGACACTTTTATACGTTTGGGCTGTCCAATTGGCGCTACTTGGTAGTGCAATCTGCAGTAGAGAACGCTCTCTCATTCTACTAGCTCAACTCGGCAACTGCTACATCCCTTGTCGATGTGGTTGATTCATTTTAAGCTGAAGTTGCGGACAGAATTACCAACGTAAAATAATTGAATGCAAAAATGTTTAAAAGAACAAATTTGCAACAGTTTATGATGAGTGCATAATTTCAGATGTACTCCCGCTTATCTGAGTAATTTCAGTAAATAAATCGTCCCCTTTTATAACACACTTTTTAGGCCTATGGTGCTATGATCGGTCAGGTGTAACCGAGCTGTTGATTATGAGGGATCCTCATTATGGTCGAATGTGTTTTAAGTTAGTTAAAATCCTCGGAGCTATACATTCTTAGCTGTGGAAAAGGCCTCGGCCTTCGCCCTCGGCCTTTTCCACAGCTAAGAATGTAGACCTCCTCGTAGTTATCCATTAACCAGCTTAGCATGATTATACAGTCGTTTTTAATCTCTTTTATCAGCAGGTTAAATCTTTGGGAATGTTATGAGTGTTTAAACAACAAGATCTGCACATATTTTGTCTTAAATTAAAAAAATATGCTAAATTTTTACCCACTTGTAGTTGTGGGTCGCGCTAGCGAGACACAGCTTCAAAAGGGTGAACATTGTAATTATTTAGTTCAGAGCTTTGTGGGTTAATAGAGAATTAGACTGACGTCTACTGAAGACTGGGGTCTATAGGCATATGTAGCTTAGAATCAAATATTACGAATATCGTTCTCTGGCAGATGAAAGCACAATTTTTCTTTATTGAGGGCTCAGTAGCCTATCCTGATCTAAGTTTGCCTAGGATCCCAGCATTATTTCCTATGTAAGACGCCGAAAAGTGACAAAATCCAATATGGCCGCCATTTGTACAAGTTAAATGATATTATTTTTGATAGAATAGACGAAGAATCATGATTTTGGTGTCTAGCATACAGGTTTCAGTTATGCCTGATATAGTGATGTAGTCAGAACATGTCCGTTATTTGTGCAAGTTAAAACAATAAATTGACATCATTTTGGACAGAGATTTTGGTGTGTATCATAGGGTTTCCAAGCATGTCTGCCACATGGGTGTGGCCAGAATGTACTATATTTATTGTATTGTGAGTAAAATCGAAGATGGCCGCCATTTGTGCAACGTCAAAACAATAAATTTATATAACTTTCGACAGGTGTCTGCCTTTGGTTTTCAAGGTATGGCCGATTTAGTTGTGTGGCCAGAGAGCAGTTTAAACATTGCAATGTGGGTACAATTCAAGATTGCCGCCATTTGACAAGGTCAAACAAACTTCGTGTCAAGCAAAAATTGTTATAATTTAAGCAGAATAAAAGCAGATTCGTGGCTTTAGTGTCTACCATAGGATTTTCTTATACACCTCACCTGGTGGCATTATCCAGATACCATTATGTGCTGTCTATCACAGAGTTTTCAGGTACACCGCCCGACATGAAATAACTTCAGAGATGATCAAGATGTCTAAAACCATAATGGCGACATTACAAACAAAATAGCCACTTCAGTGTAATTAACTAAAAGAAAAGTAGGCCTAATATAGCTCTTACGGAAATGGATATAGATCGATGATTTTGGTTATATGACTATAATATGATTTTTAGATATGCTAGACATTGTAGCGTTATCATAGAGAACGTAAGACATGGGTAGGGGTAAATATGTTGGCCAGTAGGAAACAAAATTGGGTACCACGTGGCCGTAGCATGAGAACACTTTATGATTGTGTTGAGATTGTTTTAATCCTTAACCCTTTAACCGCCGGTGCCGCATATATTCGGGTTTCAGAACTCAGAACTCAGAACTCAGAATCATTTATTCGCCTCTTTAACAAATAAATATATAGTCTTATCATTTTATACAGATAATTAATTATGTGATGGGCATGGAGACTTGCATTAAGATCAAGAATTTGATCGCTATCATGCAAGCCACCATATTTAATAAGCAAAATTCAACAAAACATGAACATACCAGAGTTGCATGGATCAAGCGCGCCACGTCGACGCCAGACATGCACCGGATAAATCACAACAGCCCGTACGCCGTCCCCCGGCCAACCCACAGAGAAAAAATATTTGTGGGTTAGCCGGCGAAAACACGCACGAAGCCGGCAACACTAATGCACGACCCAGCGCCGAGGTGGCGCACTTGACCTCTAGACTGCTGATATGATATCGGAACATTTATATTTATATATATCATATGTGCAAAAAACTATGTGAGACTCCACGACATCTCATATGTGGACATTTAAATCCGCAAATGAGAGGTCGAGACAGAGCACATTCAATGATTCTGAAACTAGTTCACCCGACTCGTGACCGGGTAACCTTACACGACAAAGTAAAATTATTTTATTCTAGAATGCTATCGATTGCATACATAACAATTTTCAATTAAACATTGTGGCTGGTACATTTTAATAAAATAATTACGGGTATACAATACAAAACCTGAAAAACTATGAGTAAGAAATTTGTCTCGAATTTCGTTTGGTAACCGATTTATTAAATTGGGAATATTATGAGAAATACATTTGGTAGCAAATACATGATTCACTTTCATTGGAGTCAAATCATCACAGCGTCTAGTGTTATATCTGGATTGCCTGATAAAATTCAAGTTTTGAAAATAATCCGGTAAACTCTTTATCAAATATTTGTAATAAAATTTTAACTGATTAAGTTTAAATATGTCCTGTATTTTTAAAAGATTAAGTTTGATAAAAATTGGATCCGTATGTGCTAAATATTTACTTTGTGTTATAAATCTTACTGCTCTCTTTTGTAATTTCACAATTCTTTCATTGTTATGTCCCCAGATTAAAATGCCATAATTTACATGTGGCAAGAATAGCGAGTTATACAACTGGAGTAAAACATTCCTGGGAAGTACAAATTTCATTTTATTGATAATTCCGAGGGTTCTGGAAAGTTTGCAGGATAGTTTCTCTATATGATCGTTCCAATTTAAATTCTCATCTAATCTGAATCCTAAAAAATCTACTACTTTTGTGTTACCAATAACAGTATTTTCGATTTGTATTTCCGGAATTGATACTTTACGTTGTACTTTATTGAATATACAAAATTTTGTCTTAGAAATAATTAAAGACAATTTATTGAGATTTAACCATGCAATAATTTTTTCTAGCTCCATATTAATTATGTTAGCAGTTTCCTTGTTATTTGTGTTAATGGGTGCAAAAAGTGTTGTATCATCGGCAAATAGTATAAATTTAAAAAAGTTACTTGATTTAACAATATCATTTATATAAATTAAAAACAACAGCGGTCTTAAAATAGATCCCTGGGGAACACCTGTTTTTATATCCAAAACCTGTGAATTGATGTCATAAAAAACTACAAATTGTTTTCTATTTGACAGGTAACTCTCAAGCAATTTTCCTGGACCATCAGAAACGCCATAAAATTCCAACTTTTTTATCAAAATGTTGTGATCTAACGTGTCGAACGCTTTTGAGAGGTCCAGAAAAATTCCCAGAGGCACCTGTCCCTTGTCCATCATGTTTAGTAACTTATCAACTAATTCCAATGCGGCAAATTCGGTTGAGTGACGTTTACGAAACCCATATTGACTTCCATAGAAAAGTCCATTTGTTTCAAAATAAGCATACAATTGATTAAAAATAACTCGTTCTACAACCATTTTTTATCAGCACATTAATTATCACATTTTAAATATGTTAAAGATATTATGTGACATCAACCAGCAAGATTTGAAACGAGTTGATCTCCATTTTGTCAAATCTGAATAATTTTCACTCACTTGAAGTTGTGGATCGCGTCAGCGAGACACAACTTCAAGTGGGTGATAATTCAAATTAAATAATTTGGCGGTTAAAGGGTTAAAGCGCTGAATATTTTTTATATAAACCATGGAGACCAACGTATTTTATTCAAGTCGAAATCATTATAAATGTCTTAGTTAGCTCTTTCTCATTTATTTGAATGGCTATGTTATGGGTGTACGATCATTATAAATATTTCAATTCTTTCAGTCTGGGGATCGACTTTAGTTGTCAGAATCTGACGTCTACAGACGGCAGATTCTGACGACTAAAGGCGATCCCCGCACTGTAAGGGTTGAACAGGTATGTAGCTGCCAAATACAACACGCAGACTGGGACAAACTGAACAATCTACAGAAAAAACATTTACTTTTTGAAGGTTTAAAATTGATCCAGTTATTAAATGACCTAACGCTTTATACGAAGTCAAAAACGATCTGTTGACGGTGACCACGACTTTCGACCACATATAACCTGTTAATAAATAAATTATAAAAATGTGCATAATAATTTTGGATTTTTACAAATGGCGGCCATCTTGGATTTTACAATCAGGTGCCTTCTAAGTGATTGGAGTACACTAATCATGCTAATTATGGCAAAAATATATACAAATTATTGTGAGAATGAAAATATCAGTAGAGCCATTCAATTCCCCGACCTAAAATATATCTATCTAGAGGCCATAATCTAATATATAGCTGATATAAAACAAAAAATGATTGATGGTTGAACATTTTTAAATCCAAAATTGCGGCACCTAGATAAGATAGATAAGATTTATTTCTAGTCGCAAGTGTATACAGTAATACATTAGCTAACAACAGCTTTTTCAGCGACTTGTGATATATAACATGACATAGCAATAATATCTAAAACAGGCAGTTTCGCTGACTCTGTTCTGCGGATACCTGGAGCTTAGGTAAAATTATATAAAGGTTGGTGTGAAATCCAAATGGCTCTCAGAAGATAATTAATGTAATAATTAATCATTGTGCCAAGTTTAGTGATTTCATCTCCAAACACACAATTATAATGTTTAAAAAATTGGCTATGCCGCTGTACTGAGAACAAGTTAAATGGCCAATAATGTATACTGGTATGCAAAGCCAAAAGGCAGTAACTCCTCACATTACAAATAAGCATACTGTCTTTTGGCTTTACATGGCAATTAGCCGGGCTAATACGATTATCAGGTTGATAGATCTGAATGACAAACAAATAGGGGTCAAGTTAATTAGGATATGGTCCTATATTTTATAAATTATTATATTGATTTTTAAAATCGAATCTAATTTTTGGAAGCGGCCAATTAATCGAATATATTTTTATTGAATTGCTGTGGTCTTTATTGTGCAAATAACAGAAGATCATTCCTAAATTTAGTTTCTAGAACATCCCATATACGAATTATCTGTATTTGATAGTTGCAGTAACAGCTACTACTTGTAGGCACTACATATTGTTGTATTGTTTGTAACGTTAGTGCTAATCCTGGAGTAAACCCAAGTCGACATTGTCGTCGTCTTGGATATCAAAGGGTGAATCTGTTACAATGTAATGTGGCAGATACACCCTTTCATATCCAAATGTAAGAAATATTAAAACACACCACTACATCATTTTCTTTGTCCGTCCACTCTATTCTAAGCCAGAAATGGACAGTTGTTGTTCACCAAGTACAGACCAATTATCATGGTAGGCCTATGGTAGTACAATCATATTAGGTGTGACCGAGCTGTTGATTATGAGGGATCCTCATTATGGTGGTCGGATGTGTTATAAGTCAATTAAACGCCTCGGAATTTTTACATTCTTAGATGTGAAAAAGGCATCGGGACTTCGGCCTTGACCTTTTTCACAGCTAATAATGTAGAGCTCATCGGGCTTTATCCTATACAGAATGTACCGTATTTAAATGCGTCATGCAATTGTTTCACCATATATTAATAGTGTCCAATGAAAATACATCGATTACCAATAATACCATGCATTGGCGTTCCCCTGATACAGAAAATTAGAATCATAACCGGTAAAGTGAAAATCTCCAATATCCAAAGTAATTGCTCGTTCAAGATGCATGTCATCCCGACAACAAGGATTTGTTTTCTTCTCTTTATAAATTACTGGTCCGCTGGCCCCTGGAAGTAAGCAATTAGAGTGTTAGCAAGATTAACTACGTTTATACATACATATAGCTCATTATGGTCGTGGTTTCATAATTCAAATGTTTGCAGATAATGATGAATGGTAGCCTTTGCAGATAATACTGACATTCATCAGAGTAGCAGATATTAACCTTTAAAGCGCTAAAATATTTTCGTATAAACCATTACAAGCAAAGGGTTTATTTCAATTTAAAATCATCATAAATGGCTCACTTAGCTCTTTCCGATTCATTTGAATACCTATGGTATGGGTCTACGGCCATTATATATACGTTTACACTCAAAGTGCGGGGATCGACTTTAGTCGTCAGAATCTGACGTCTACAGACGTCAGATTCTGACGACTAGAGTCGATCCCGCACTTTAAGAATTAAGCGCTTGACAGTGTTCACAAAAGTGGTTCATTTTATTTTACATTTTCCATTATTCATCACTCAAAAATATTATTGCAGCACAAATACTTCTTATGGTACACTGGTATTTGATAGTGTAATGTCGTCTCCTTGACCATCAACGGGTGTATTTGCCACTTTAGAAAGTGGCAGATACACCCTTTCATATCCAAGAGGTGGGGTGATTTGCATGGCAAATGCATACTGAGCCATGACAGTGATTACAATGCGTCTTTTTACAATCCAGACACAGCCACAGGGATCTGAGACCCTCATGTTGAACATGTTGAATGGAATAATCCTGTTCAGTGTATATTTAGCTTAATTTTGTTAGGCACTGGTCTATACCATGTCGGAATCAGAAAAATTTACAGTCATAGAAAAAATTGTTCAAAAGCAGTGGATAGTCCAACCAGTTTAATCACGTATACTAATATTGTACTCATATAAGACTACGAGCTAAGGTTATGCTCACAAACATTTTATTATAAATTCAATTTGTTTCCATTCTAATTAACTCTAAATAATATAACTAATCTGCTTATCGTTTTAAAGGAGTGGAGTGTAATTTTACCTTGTGTGTTCTTGCAACATAATGTAATCACCATTGCCGTCAACTTTCATAGAACGAAAGGGTGATATGTCCGTAATGTTCTTCATAAAAAAGATACTATCAATTGGCAATCCTAGCAAATTGATAGCCGATAAAGGTAATCTACCAATATATTTACCATCAATCATAGAAGCAATATTGTAAGCATTCGGATTGCTTGCCAACATATCTATGAATATATGCTCAAAGCCAACGTCCCGCATAAGCATCTGATTCAACAATATAGCATAGCGTCCATATCCTAGACACCGTTTTTCTGGTACCATCAGTGCAGTTTGTTCGCAGACAGTATTGGGATTTGGCCATCTAGTTGTCATATAGATTCCCAATAACTCTTCACTATCTTTCATTTCAAAGACCACACAAAAAGAGTTTGCCAGCTCTGTGTCCAGGAATAATTTCAAGCTGAAAAATTCAGTTCCCACATAACCTACTTCTTTCTTTGCATAATTGACAAGATGACCATAGAACATGTCGGCTTCATCAATTCTGAGATTCCTAACACGTATTATTCCCTTATCATCTGGAAGACGAACAGTCTTTGGCAAAAAAGGTATGTTGCATATGCCATTTCTCTCCCATGAACCGTCACAATATCGTTTTTCAAGTTGAACCTTCATTTGTTGCAATGAGAAGTGATATATCTGCAAAATAATGTACATTTTTAAATAAAAACAACTTATGAAGCAATTGAGCAACAATTAAAATGCATGCCGCACTCATGGCATGCCCTTCGTTTTCTGCTTTGTAACGTCAAAGGCAGTATATGATTACTTGGAACGTAAGCATATACTGCTTTTTGGCCTTGCACAGGAGGGCTGTATATGATTGATTTCGATTAAACAACAACAATACCATTAAACTACATTCAGTTATGTTACTCCTAGGCCTAAATTACGCTGCATTTTCGGTACTTTCTAGGCTCACATTGAGCTGACTCTTAGTACTTTTGGGCCCACATTGAGCTGACTTTTAGTACTTTCTAGGCTCACAGTGACCTAACTTTTAGTACTTTCTGGGCCCACATTGAGCTGAATTTTAGTATTTTATGAGCCCACATTGAGCTGACTATTAGTACTTTCTGGGCTCACATTGACCTAGCTTTTAGTACTTTCTGGGCTCACATTGAGCTGACTTTTAGTACCCACTTGGCATACAATGAACAGACGCTTAGACTTTACGGGCCTACATTGAGCTGACTCTTAGTACATTCTGTGCCCACAATGAGCTGACTTTTAGTATTTTCTGGGCCCATATTGAACTGACTTTTGGTATTTTCTGGAACAACATTGAGCTGACTTTTATTATTTTCTGGGCCCACATTGAACTGACTTTTAGTATTTTTTGGGCCCTCATTGAGCTGACTTTTAGTATTGTATGAGCCCACATGGAGCTGACTTTTAGTACTTTCTGGGCTCACATTGACCTAACTTTTAGTACTTTCTGAGCTCCCATTGAGCTGACTTTTAGTACTTTCTGAGCTCCCATTGAGCTGACTTTTAGTATTTTCTGGGCTCAAATTGACCTAATTTTCAGTACTTTCTGGGATCACATTGATCTGACTTTTAGTACTTACAGGGCATAAAATGAACTGACGCTTAGACTTTATGGGCCCACATTGAGCTGACTCTTAGTACAATCTGTGCCCACAATGAGCTGTTTTTTAGTATTTTTAGGCCCATATTGAACTGACTTTTAGTATTTTCTGGACCAACATTGAGCTGACTTTTAGTATTTTCTGAGCCCATATTGAACTGAATTTTAATATTTTTTTGGCCCTCATTGAGCTGACTTTTAGTATTGTATGAGCCCACATGGAGCTGACTTTTAGTACTTTTTGGCCCACATTGAGCTGACTTTTAATATTTTCTGGGCCCATATTGAGCTGACTTTTAGTATTTTCTAGGCCCATATTAAGCCAACATTAGTATTATCTGGGCCTATATTGACTACTTTTTAGGTTTACATTTAGCTCACTCTTAGTACTTTCTGGGCCCACATTGTGCTGACTTTAAGACTTCGCCGCTGGTCCAGCACTGTACAAATGTTTTGTTTACTGAAAATTTAATACATAAAATCTACACTATTATTTCACTTACTTGTCCTTGGTAATAACCATGGATATACTTAAACATCAAGTATATACTGTCGCCGTCAGCTTTAACCGGATCCAAATTTGGAAATGTTGCTTTTATTTCCATTCCAGCTGATATGAAAGAAGACACAATTTTTGGATTACCTGAATATACCAAGCAGGTCATGGCCCGGTAACCAAGGGAAATATCGCCGATTATTTTTTCTGCTAGTTTGACAGCATCTTGAAGTCTCTCGCCATGGTATAATTTATCGATGCCAATGAATAGTATGTTTGAAATGTTAATAAAATGGAATGAGCGTGCTAGATCAGATTTTTTGATCAATATTCCCCCCAAAATGTTATATGTGTCATTGTTGCGACAGACATCTGGAGTGATTTGACTGTTGTTTTCGTGTTCTTTAGTCACAGTTTTCCGTTCAGGGAATATCCGCAATGTAAAAGCTATAACGTCTATCAAAAACGTCTTCATTTCATCTAACGTATCAGGCACCTCTGCGTGTTTTATGCTGTCACTTGAGGACTTCTGCAAAACGTCAAACAATTCACTGACTTCATCATCACGAATTTGATCTACAATCACAGTTAAATCACCAAGTTTGGCTATTCCTGGCAAATTGCTTAAGTCCATTTCGTCTGGATTGCTGCTGGTTTTCTTCAATAACGTCAGGATGTGAGCTATCAGCAGATGTAGTACGCTTTGTGGCATGTGATCAGCAAGTCATCATTTGAGTCAATATAGTCATCATGCGCTCCCTTTTAGAATGGCCAATATTGATCACATTTGATGCAAAATGATGTGGGTACATGGGACACATCTATATTTATGATTCGATATCATTATCTTATCTCATTAAAGCTACGGGCTGCTGTTTTTCTTAGCAAACTTAAAGCTGCATAACTGTTTTGTTTATTTCGACCGAAATAACCTAAAATGTTCAACACAATCATTCATATATTTTTAAAGGCTTTATAAATGGACAAAATCGATGTAAATGTAGCTGGATTAGATCACGACGCGATACACCATCAAGTTATATGGTGTGGTAAATCAGTCCGTCTGTGTACAATATGTACCTAATACTAATAGTGGTTAATTGTGGGCCAATATAATGTTACATTAGTCCAACATCAAACCCCTTAATCTGTTAATAACAAACACGAGACGTTGTGCCGCATTGGTCTAACGCTGGGCCAGAGCCGTAGACGATGGCCCCGACTTAGTTTGACATCGGACTAATGCCTAGTGTTGGCTGCGATGCCAAGCTCACGCAAACCACAGGTTGGTGTCCTAGGTAAGCCCTATGATAACTCAACAAGCACGTGTCACTGACCCATTGATGGCTCAATGTTGATGCAGCTTCTATGACGCTGGTACAACATTGACCCATCAATGGTTGAATGCCTCTTGTTTGCTAGGAACTCAGCTACTGGTACCCTAAAGGCTGCTTTTTTTTACAATTATTTTATTTTACCGCATTTCGCTATTTATATAACTCTATGTAATGACTAATGATGAAATAAAAAAGTCTGATACTTTCGCATAGCATAGTCACTATAGATCGTATTTTTCTTGTCATTCAAAATTCACTTTAATTCACTCATAGCATTGCCACTATATTTTGAAATGCCCGTGAGGTATCAAATAAAAGACTGCGCAAAAAAAGATGATTTACATCACTGAATTCGTGTAATTCGGACTGCAATTTCTCACGGTCGGGGGAGAGCGTCTTAATGGCGGGCCAAAGGCTCAGATGCCGGCCCACACTTGAAAGCACCATACTAAAACAGGGTCCTCTTTTTCAATTGAGTGACATTCTCTATACCGGTACCGAAGTTAAACATGACATTATATGCAGATATCACCCATATCACACAAAGTAATTACTTCTAGATATGTCTAACTGACATGAGACAATACACGTTGTACTGTGAAATGTATCTATGCTCACTTAAAAAATAAGAATAATTTTAAAAGTCTTCCACTCTTTTTTTAATGATGACCGTTATCTGCCACTTGGTACTCATAATGTCCTGGTTATACAGACAATGTGTCTTACTCCGCTGTGATCAGGTCTTTGTTTTGGTGTGACAACTATATCAAAAAAAAATCTTAAATCCTTAATAACTCAGTAACCGGAGCAGTAAAATAAAAAAATAAAACACCATTCTCCATGGATTGATCTTTTGATTAAAATAAGCAAAACAGTTATGCAGCTTTAACATCCGGGCGGGGGTGATGTAATGTCTGAATTTATCTAGGCTGGCAGACGTATTCAACCTGTTTCCCGCCATATTATCCTATTTAAAGGGTTTATTTCAATTTAAAATCATCATAAATGGCTTACTTAGCTCTTTCCGATTCATTTGAATACCTATGGTATGGGTCTACGGCCATTATATATACGTTTACACTCAAAGTGCGGGGATCGACTTTAGTCGTCAGAATCTGACGTCTACAGACGTCAGATTCTGACGACTAGAGTCGATCCCGCACTTTAAGAATTAAGCGCTTGACAGTGTTCACAAAAGTGGTTCATTTTATTTTACATTTTCCATTATTCATCACTCAAAAATATTATTGCAGCACAAATACTTCTTATGGTACACTGGTATTTGATAGTGTAATGTCGTCTCCTTGACCATCAACGGGTGTATTTGCCACTTTAGAAAGTGGCAGATACACCCTTTCATATCCAAGAGGTGGGGTGATTTGCATGGCAAATGCATACTGAGCCATGACAGTGATTACAATGCGTCTTTTTACAATCCAGACACAGCCACAGGGATCTGAGACCCTCATGTTGAACATGTTGAATGGAATAATCCTGTTCAGTGTATATTTAGCTTAATTTTGTTAGGCACTGGTCTATACCATGTCGGAATCAGAAAAATTTACAGTCATAGAAAAAATTGTTCAAAAGCAGTGGATAGTCCAACCAGTTTAATCACGTATACTAATATTGTACTCATATAAGACTACGAGCTAAGGTTATGCTCACAAACATTTTATTATAAATTCAATTTGTTTCCATTCTAATTAACTCTAAATAATATAACTAATCTGCTTATCGTTTTAAAGGAGTGGAGTGTAATTTTACCTTGTGTGTTCTTGCAACATAATGTAATCACCATTGCCGTCAACTTTCATAGAACGAAAGGGTGATATGTCCGTAATGTTCTTCATAAAAAAGATACTATCAATTGGCAATCCTAGCAAATTGATAGCCGATAAAGGTAATCTACCAATATATTTACCATCAATCATAGAAGCAATATTGTAAGCATTCGGATTGCTTGCCAACATATCTATGAATATATGCTCAAAGCCAACGTCCCGCATAAGCATCTGATTCAACAATATAGCATAGCGTCCATATCCTAGACACCGTTTTTCTGGTACCATCAGTGCAGTTTGTTCGCAGACAGTATTGGGATTTGGCCATCTAGTTGTCATATAGATTCCCAATAACTCTTCACTATCTTTCATTTCAAAGACCACACAAAAAGAGTTTGCCAGCTCTGTGTCCAGGAATAATTTCAAGCTGAAAAATTCAGTTCCCACATAACCTACTTCTTTCTTTGCATAATTGACAAGATGACCATAGAACATGTCGGCTTCATCAATTCTGAGATTCCTAACACGTATTATTCCCTTATCATCTGGAAGACGAACAGTCTTTGGCAAAAAAGGTATGTTGCATATGCCATTTCTCTCCCATGAACCGTCACAATATCGTTTTTCAAGTTGAACCTTCATTTGTTGCAATGGGAAGTGATATATCTGCAAAATAATGTACATTTTTAAATAAAAACAACTCGTTTTCTGCTTTGTAACGTCAAAGGCAGTATATGATTACTTGGAACGTAAGCATATACTGCTTTTTGGCCTTGCACAGGAGGGCTGTATATGATTGATTTCGATTAAACAACAACAATACCATTAAACTACATTCAGTTATGTTACTCCTAGGCCTAAATTACGCTGCATTTTCGGTACTTTCTAGGCTCACATTGAGCTGACTCTTAGTACTTTTGGGCCCACATTGAGCTGACTTTTAGTACTTTCTAGGCTCACAGTGACCTAACTTTTAGTACTTTCTGGGCCCACATTGAGCTGAATTTTAGTATTTTATGAGCCCACATTGAGCTGACTATTAGTACTTTCTGGGCTCACATTGACCTAGCTTTTAGTACTTTCTGGGCTCACATTGAGCTGACTTTTAGTACCCACTTGGCATACAATGAACAGACGCTTAGACTTTACGGGCCTACATTGAGCTGACTCTTAGTACATTCTGTGCCCACAATGAGCTGACTTTTAGTATTTTCTGGGCCCATATTGAACTGACTTTTGGTATTTTCTGGAACAACATTGAGCTGACTTTTAGTATTTTCTGGGCCCACATTGAACTGACTTTTAGTATTTTTTGGGCCCTCATTGAGCTGACTTTTAGTATTGTATGAGCCCACATGGAGCTGACTTTTAGTACTTTCTGGGCTCACATTGACCTAACTTTTAGTACTTTCTGAGCTCCCATTGAGCTGACTTTTAGTACTTTCTGTGCTCAAATTGACCTAATTTTCAGTACTTTCTGGGATCACATTGATCTGACTTTTAGTACTTACAGGGCATAAAATGAACTGACGCTTAGACTTTATGGGCCCACATTGAGCTGACTCTTAGTACAATCTGTGCCCACAATGAGCTGTTTTTTAGTATTTTTAGGCCCATATTGAACTGACTTTTAGTATTTTCTGGACCAACATTGAGCTGACTTTTAGTATTTTCTGAGCCCATATTGAACTGAATTTTAATATTTTTTTGGCCCTCATTGAGCTGACTTTTAGTATTGTATGAGCCCACATGGAGCTGACTTTTAGTACTTTTTGGCCCACATTGAGCTGACTTTTAATATTTTCTGGGCCCATATTGAGCTGACTTTTAGTATTTTCTGAGCCCATATTGAACTGAATTTTAATATTTTTTTGGCCCTCATTGAGCTGACTTTTAGTATTGTATGAGCCCACATGGAGCTGACTTTTAGTACTTTTTGGCCCACATTGAGCTGACTTTTAATATTTTCTGGGCCCATATTGAGCTGACTTTTAGTATTTTCTAGGCCCATATTAAGCCAACATTAGTATTATCTGGGCCTATATTGACTACTTTTTAGGTTTACATTTAGCTCACTCTTAGTACTTTCTGGGCCCACATTGTGCTGACTTTAAGACTTCGCCGCTGGTCCAGCACTGTACAAATGTTTTGTTTACTGAAAATTTAATACATAAAATCTACACTATTATTTCACTTACTTGTCCTTGGTAATAACCATGGATATACCTAAACATCAAGTATATACTGTCGCCGTCAGCTTTAACCGGATCCAAATTTGGAAATGTTGCTTTTATTTCCATTCCAGCTGATATGAAAGAAGACACAATTTTTGGATTACCTGAATATACCAAGCAGGTCATGGCCCGGTAACCAAGGGAAATATCGCCGATTATTTTTTCTGCTAGTTTGACAGCATCTTGAAGTCTCTCGCCATGGTATAATTTATCGATGCCAATGAATAGTATGTTTGAAATGTTAATAAAATGGAATGAGCGTGCTAGATCAGATTTTTTGATCAATATTCCCCCCAAAATGTTATATGTGTCATTGTTGCGACAGACATCTGGAGTGATTTGACTGTTGTTTTCGTGTTCTTTAGTCACAGTTTTCCGTTCAGGGAATATCCGCAATGTAAAAGCTATAACGTCTATCAAAAACGTCTTCATTTCATCTAACGTATCAGGCACCTCTGCGTGTTTTATGCTGTCACTTGAGGACTTCTGCAAAACGTCAAACAATTCACTGACTTCATCATCACGAATTTGATCTACAATCACAGTTAAATCACCAAGTTTGGCTATTCCTGGCAAATTGCTTAAGTCCATTTCGTCTGGATTGCTGCTGGTTTTCTTCAATAACGTCAGGATGTGAGCTATCAGCAGATGTAGTACGCTTTGTGGCATGTGATCAGCAAGTCATCATTTGAGTCAATATAGTCATCATGCGCTCCCTTTTAGAATGGCCAATATTGATCACATTTGATGCAAAATGATGTGGGTACATGGGACACATCTATATTTATGATTCGATATCATTATCTTATCTCATTAAAGCTACGGGCTGCTGTTTTTCTTAGCAAACTTAAAGCTGCATAACTGTTTTGTTTATTTCGACCGAAATAACCTAAAATGTT
Source organism: Flabesymbios commensalis (assembly GCA_964017125.1). Taxonomy (NCBI): domain Eukaryota; kingdom Metazoa; phylum Annelida; class Polychaeta; order Terebellida; family Flabelligeridae; genus Flabesymbios; species Flabesymbios commensalis. The sequence goes on along the minus strand of OZ024914.1, from coordinate 52,929,351 downwards.
CAACACAATCATTCATATATTTTTAAAGGCTTTATAAATGGACAAAATCGATGTAAATGTAGCTGGATTAGATCACGACGCGATACACCATCAAGTTATATGGTGTGGTAAATCAGTCCGTCTGTGTACAATATGTACCTAATACTAATAGTGGTTAATTGTGGGCCAATATAATGTTACATTAGTCCAACATCAAACCCCTTAATCTGTTAATAACAAACACGAGACGTTGTGCCGCATTGGTCTAACGCTGGGCCAGAGCCGTAGACGATGGCCCCGACTTAGTTTGACATCGGACTAATGCCTAGTGTTGGCTGCGATGCCAAGCTCACGCAAACCACAGGTTGGTGTCCTAGGTAAGCCCTATGATAACTCAACAAGCACGTGTCACTGACCCATTGATGGCTCAATGTTGATGCAGCTTCTATGACGCTGGTACAACATTGACCCATCAATGGTTGAATGCCTCTTGTTTGCTAGGAACTCAGCTACTGGTACCCTAAAGGCTGCTTTTTTTTACAATTATTTTATTTTACCGCATTTCGCTATTTATATAACTCTATGTAATGACTAACGATGAAATAAAAAAGTCTGATACTTTCGCATAGCATAGTCACTATAGATCGTATTTTTCTTGTCATTCAAAATTCACTTTAATTCACTCATAGCATTGCCACTATATTTTGAAATGCCCGTGAGGTATCAAATAAAAGACTGCGCAAAAAAAGATGATTTACATCACTGAATTCGTGTAATTCGGACTGCAATTTCTCACGGTCGGGGGAGAGCGTCTTAATGGCGGGCCAAAGGCTCAGATGCCGGCCCACACTTGAAAGCACCATACTAAAACAGGGTCCTCTTTTTCAATTGAGTGACATTCTCTATACCGGTACCGAAGTTAAACATGACATTATATGCAGATATCACCCATATCACACAAAGTAATTACTTCTAGATATGTCTAACTGACATGAGACAATACACGTTGTACTGTGAAATGTATCTATGCTCACTTAAAAAATAAGAATAATTTTAAAAGTCTTCCACTCTTTTTTTAATGATGACCGTTATCTGCCACTTGGTACTCATAATGTCCTGGTTATACAGACAATGTGTCTTACTCCGCTGTGATCAGGTCTTTGTTTTGGTGTGACAACTATATCAAAAAAAAAAAACTTAAATCCTTAATAACTCAGTAACCGGAGCAGTAAAATAAAAAAGTAAAACACCATTCTCCATGGATTGATCTTTTGATTAAAATAAGCAAAACAGTTATGCAGCTTTAACATCCGGGCGGGGGTGATGTAATGTCTGAATTTATCTAGGCTGGCAGACGTATTCAACCTGTTTCCCGCCATATTATCCTATTTAAATTTGCATCCACTTGAAGTTACGTCTCGCTATCGCGACCCACAACTTCAAGTGGATAAAAATTACTCAGAATTGAAACCGAACACAATCATACAAATCTTGACGTTTAATATGCACATTCCGCCCCCAATAACAGTGATTTAATTGGCTGATACAACGAATTAAAAAGGACTATATAATTATAGTCGTGGTAACGATGAAGGGAATAAACATTATTTTCTTCTTAGAACAACTTAGCAATAACGGAAACTTCGAAATACCCTATTTATAACTCTGGATACGGGATAAGCTATACGAGCGGTTAATTTAACTCTTACAACGCGGGGATCGACTTTAGGCGTCAGAATCTGACGTCTGTAGACGTCAGATTCTGACGACTAAAGTAGATCCCCGCACTGTAAGAGTAAAAATATTTATAATGGCCGTAGACCCATAACATAGGTATTCAAATGAAGCAGAGAGAGCTAACTAAGACATTTATGATGATTCCAAATTGAAAAAACACCTTTTGCTTTCAAGGTTTTCATGAAAATAATGCAGTGGTTTTAGGGTTAACCCCTCACTCGCCACTAACGACTGTTTTTGTTTTAAGAATACCGTGTTTTGTGAGACAAATTTATGTTCAATCAGTAGAAATTGTAGATGTTCGGTCTCAAACGAGACATATATGCATAATTCAAGTCATGGATTACGGTGAGGAGACACAACTTCACGTGGCAGAAAAAAAAGTAAAAAACTTAGGGGCTAAAGGGTGAATGATGTGTACCATGTACACTGGTGTGCAATTTTGATAATGTAGCCGGACTAATACATTTATTGGCTGAGGGGGTCTGAATTGCAAACACATGAAGTTCAGTTAATTCAGATATGTATTATATATTATACATATAATTGTATTTATTTTTCATCTAATCTCGTTGTTCTAAGCGGAAAATCAAGCAAACATATGATTGAATTGATGTGGTCTTAAATACAAATAATAGAAGATCATATCTAAGTTTAGTTTCTGGAGGATTCCACGCCAAGAACGCAGCTTATCTGCATTCGATAGCTACCGTAACATCTACTACTTGTATGAAATATACATATTGCTCTATTTTTGTAGTACTAATCCTGGAGTAAGTTGACATTTTCGCAATCTTGTATATCAAAGGGTACATCTGTTACTTTGTAAAGTGGCAGATACACCCTTTCCTATCCAAGGGTAAGAAATATTAAAACACAATACTATCACATACTGACATATTTTTGTTCAGAAAAAAATCTTTATTTCTATGGTCTTGTTTTACAAGGCAATATGTGTACTTGGGGACTTATTATAGCTTATTAATGTGCTTTTAAAATGATGACAGGGAATAGTTGAACTTGAATTGCCATATTTTTTTGCAAGTAGATTGGTGATTGGCCAACGTAATGTCACATTTGACACAGTTGGAAAGGGTCAAGCTTGGGGTCACGGTACACCAGATTTTGATGCCCAATCAGGACGCGGCATTAAAAAAGAGATTCTCAAAGCACTGTAGCAGGGCTACCTAGCTGTGCTAGTGTGGCCCTGAGAAGGTAGCTGGCAGATGTGCATATCTGTCCAGAGCAGCTTCAATTGCATATATATGGTGTTAAAATTATATCCACTGGCTTCTCAGCGTTCTGATGTTTACTATAAACTAATATTTACCTAAAGATTCTTCGTTGTCAGATGACACTGTTTATGGTAAATTATGCATAATGACAGCAACATATCTCAACCCGTCTGGAATTTACTTTGCATTTACTTGTGACATTTATAGCAATTTTATTTTACAATCAACGCCGCTTTCGCCAAAATAAAAATAAAAATAAATACCTTCTTGTACAGCCAATAATTGCAAAACCCTTTATAATGATGTCATATTGTTAACTTTTTAATATTTGTGTGCTGTTTAATTCGGGCTGTTTTTTTTATTTTTTGGAGTGGTCAAAATGAAATGAATCGGGCTTTAGGCCACCTTTGTGCACATATAGACCAAACTGGGCCAGGAGAACCTTTTGAGTATGGTGAGATGAATGAGATGTCACTGTTCTTCAGACACATGATTCAAAATTCGAGCCCTGGCGGTCTGAGGCGGAGCACGCTTCCTCTCGGTCACGGAGGCTCCCCACAATACTGAGTTTTACACGTGGATGGGGAAGTAAGATTTATCTTTCTTTCAAATCGCCGAGACCGGCAACCGAACCCCCAACTCTAGCGTGAAAGGCAGCGGTGCTAACCACTACCCTAGGGTTCCCGCCCCTGGAGTGGTCAACCAAATATCTGATATTGAACATGTTCAAAAAATAAGAAAAAAGAATGTAGATACAAATATTGTTGAATTCAACTACATTGTTATAATATAAGTTGATTCATTGATTCCTGGTCTTTCTATTAGTATATCTACATATTCTGACCAAAACTAAATGACTTTGCTAGTGTGCCCACATGTTCAACATTGAAAAATAGCAAAAGTTATATTGGCTCAAATCGGTTTTTAAAAAAGTGAACAACGATGTATAATAATGTGAACAAGGAGTCGAGAACAGATATATGAATCTTAATATAGGTTATTTCGATTATCTTTTGTCACATGCCCTATAGTTCAAATAAGTTTTTATTTTGACAGCACCATATATATCTTCAGCTCATTCATGTGCTGCTGCACCAATACCTGGTTATTCCTCAGCCTAAACGCCTAACATGGCAATTCATCTTCACAACAGCCCAATACGTTACTGTAGCAGAGCTGCAAATACTCAGGTTGCAAATTCAAATCGATCGTTTTGAATGAATTTTGAATGAAAATTTAGTACATCACATGAGTGTATAACTGACGATAATATATATGTTGTAAGTCTCGTACTCCTCACAAGCTGTATATACTGACCATCAATAATTGCTTGCAGGCTGTGTGTCTATATTCGTTCTTCATCATCATCCAGAAGGACCAATTTGCGGAAACAACCGATCGTTTTTGTCAAAAAGATTACTTTAAAAAGATTACTTTAAATTAATTGGTGTTCAGAGAGGCTCGAATTGGTATTGATATCATACTTGGCGTAGTTATAGCAGGTTTTTTTCAGCTACATTATTTTTGAAATCATTAAATAATGGCATATTCAACTCTTTATGCCTCTTCATGCTTTTAGGTCGTTATTTTGTAGTTATTGCGCTCAACTTGATGACCTTTCAAAGATTGCGTTTGATCTCTTTCCTGTGGGCGATGGAGTCATTCCAAGATATAATGATTCAATAGAGACAAATTTGCACTTGGCAATCATATTATTATTTTTCTGAATTGGCATAGTTCTTTTTTATCTATTTTGCCCCTATTGTCGAATGAGCAGCAACTATTGATATTTCATTAATTTCCAATAATTATCAACTGGGTGAGGCATACAGAAAACCACATCATAGATAGTCAGTCTCTGATCTGGGCTCTTTAGGGAAATGGTGTTCACTTTATGTTTGAAGTTGGTTCTAGACTGAAATTTCCCTAGAAATCCGATAGTGCCGACCGATTTTTGAAAAAAAGTGCCCAAAGTGGTCAAAATCCAAGATGGCCGCCAAAATACTCAAATATGATGATACATCCCCAAATAAAGAATTTCCGAGTACTTTTCTCCCATAAAAGCAAGTTACTTGACAATAATAATATAAATAATAATCAAGGGCAAATATTTCGGCCCCAGCATAGTCAAAATGGCCACCAAAAATACAAAATGGCCGCCATATAACGAAATCGCCATAACTATTTTCTATAATTACAAGTTTTTTTTTTCTTCATCAAGTAATATCATTTGAATGAATTATGAGTCATGAGAATACTAAACAAGTCCTAGAAAATTATTCTTACATCCACCAATGTGAACAATTACGCCGATACAGAGCTAATGGCGACCATTACCGAACATTTTATTTTTTACATTAACTTTGAAAGCAGATGTCTCAGGATCATAAATGATATGACGATACCTATGTTCTTGTGGTCAAAGAATCACATAAAATAACGTATAGTGTTGAAGTTTGCAAATTATGAGCTGCTCCAGTACTTTCCATTAAATAGGCCTACTTAAAAAGGGTAGGCCTGCAGTAAAATGTGACCTATTTCCACTAGAGTCATTTTCTAAATAACCATTTTTGCAAAGCTGCTTTCATGGAGTTGAATATCATTTGTTAATACCAATACTTTTCGAGAAAATCTCACAATTCTCCGATGTTGCTGGACTCAAAATAAATATAGATAAAACAGAAGGGATGGGAATAGGACCTTATAAAGATACAGAGGGCATTATCCATGGAGTAAATTTTAGGACAACCCCCGTTAAATTCTTAGGAATATATGTGGGAAATGATCCTGAAAAATGTAAAGAAAAAAACTGGGATGAAAAACTCAAAAAAATCAAAAGAACTATTATTATGGAAACGGCGAGATTTAACTATTTTCGGAAAAATTACAATTATTAAATCATTAGTACTACCTATTATAACATTTACTTCACAGAGCACATGTGTACCCCCAGATGCTGGTAAACACATAAATAGAATATTCTTTGATTTTATATGGGGCAAGCGAGATCGTATAAAACGTAATATTATGTATCAGGACATTCTACGGGGTGGAGTAAATATGTTAGACATGGATGCTTTTTTATTTCAATCAAAGCTGCATGGTTACCCAAAATTTTATATAAATGTGATACCTGGAGCTGTATTGCCCAGATGCATGTTTTATCTATTGCAGATACTACTTCAATAACCAATTTCCACTTTGAGAAAGAGAACTGTCTAGATAAAATAAATGCATTGCCTACTTTCTACAAAGACGTTATATCTAGTTATGCTAAGACAAATAAATACCCTAAGCCAGTTACCAAACAGCAGATCCATGAACTACCACTGTGGGGAAATAAACATTTAGGTATTTGCAATAAAACTACCAAAGCAACAACGACCTTATTATTTAATGAATGGACTGTTAAAGGTATACACTATATTAGAGATTTAAAATTTATAGATGGAAAGTTAGACCAGGCATTCATTGAAAATATTATTACAAATAAGAGAGATATATGGAGGCAGTTGACATTGATTAAAAAAGCCATTAAGCCCTTAATACCTCTCATAGGATACCATACGCCTCAAATAACTGACAGCAACGACATTAATGTTACTAAATTAACAGTAAATAACTTCTATAAGACATTAACAAAGCACAGTGATACAAAAAAATATTCTCCTTTTCAGGTTTGGGAAAATATAATAGGCCAATCATGCGATTGTAAGGCAGCATTGAAGCAAAAAATTTACAATGTAAAAGATTTCAAATTAAAGGAGTTCAATTTTAAGGTAATCCATAGAATTTTGTCATGTGAAATAAATTTGAAAAAATGGAAATTGCAAGACCATGATAAATGTATTGAATGTGGTAACCAACACTCTATCTTACATCTTTTTTATGAATGTCCTAATTCGGGTATTTTGTGGAGACTTGTAGAGGAATGCTTTGGCTACTCTGTATCACCTTATAAGATAATTTTCGGCGACTGTGAGGAAACATATATCAATTTTATAATATCTCTAATTTGTTATTTACTTTATAAATATTGGTTACTAAGGAAAAATGAACATATCACCTTGTCTTTAAAATATTTAATATTTCATATTTCATAGAGCTAGAATACAGAAATCAAGTGTATAGAATACTAAAATATTTCATATTTCATATTTCATAGAGCTAGAATACAGAAATCAAGTGTATAGAATACTAAATTGGGCAGAAATATAGGTAAATATAAACAAATTAAAGCATTACATCATGCTCTTTATATAAGATTATAATAATGTATAAGCTATAGAAAAAAACACTATGTTCAAGCCCGTATTATAATATGTATAAATATTATTGAGTAACTCCTAGAAGGATTGTTTCAGAGATAGATAACGTCTATGACGTCTTTCTGGCTTTCACTGATATATTGGTTTGAGTGTGTTTATATTGAGAGTGCTTGGTATACTTCTGAGTCTAATCTTTCAGCATTGTTAGTACGTAAAAGTAATTTTAAAGTATTAATTAAATCATCTCATGTAATTTCTTTAATTAACTTAAGAGAATGTAAATTATATCAAGTTATTACAGCAGCAAAACCCAATTACAGTTATTGCACTTATGTATTCCTCCTTTTTCGTGATTTTTACAAATGTAATATACATCATCCCTTTTCGCAAGGAGGAGTGATAAGTAAGATCTGCAGCTATAACTATATATTCCAACACACATGCATGCCGTGATCAGGTGATATACTTTTTTTTTGTTTTTTTTTTTATATCCGTGCATGTGAGTGGTAATATGCTGTGTTGTTGTGTCTTTTAAATGTTGTGACCTCACCATAATATTATTGTGACCTCACCATAATATTGGTGAGGTCACGGCAGCTGGCCTCGAGGGTCAAGATCTAGAACGCTTGATCTTGGCTCTCAAGACCAGAGAGGCATACACAACTGAACCCTATTATATTTGAATTATGTAATAACAATATTTTACAAGCATAATATTCAGCGTTACAATAATAAATAATATACTGGTGGCACGGCATACACAAGACTCGAGCCATTTGTTGGGTCGGTGTTTGGCCAGCGCTGTAAACGCTGGCCCAGCACTGACCCCGCCTCCTTTTTTGGCGTGTTGTGTATGCTGGGCAAAACGCACGACGGTTGACCATGTCGTGATTTGGTGTCTGGACATCTTTCCGGCAGTGGCCAGACATTATACCAACAGCAGGCGCAGGGTGTTAGCGTTGGTTCAGCGTCGTCGATTGTCGACCAACGCTGAACCAACAGCAAAATTATCTTCTTTCCCCAGCAGGCGCAGGGTGTTGAATCATGAATCATGAATCATCGGTGTCGCTTTGGCGTTGGTTCGGTGTCGTCGATAGTGGACCGGCGTTGAACCGGTGTTGCTTTCACCGCCTTGTGTCTGGTGGGTCATGTATTGTCAACTGTACCATACCACATAGCCAGAAAACGGGAGACGCTGGCATGGTGTTAGTTCTGTGCCGGGCCAGCGTTTATGGCCCGACATTGATCTGGTATTGTGACAGTGTCTCGCGTTCACTGAGTACTAGTTTTTTTTTCTGTGAACATGACTGTGTCAGTAACTCGCATTAGTCCAGAGGCTTAGCAAAAAATCGTGCACTTTGTGATACAAGTATGAAATTTGGCACACAGCTAGTGTAACCAGCAATGACTTATTGTAGGGTGGGACCCCAACCAGATTCGACCTGTGGCGGCGGTAGCGGCCATTTTTCAAAATGGCCGCCGTATCAATTATCACAGTGTTATATATAGCTTTCTATTGGAGATAGAAACATGATTTTGGTGTCTATATCTATGTTTGCAGGCCCATGGATTTCAAATATTGTATCACTGTCAACTTGGCATGTGTTGGTCCTTATTTTTTCTACCAAATTACTATTTTAGGCTTAAAATAAATATTTTTATAAGTATAAATGTTTAAAAATCAACGTCTCTTAGTTCATCCATGTAGAATTGGCATTTTGTGATACAAGTACACTATTTGGCACATGCCTAGTATAACCACAACTGACTTATTTTAAGGTAGGACCCCAGCCAGATTCAACCTGTGGCGGCGGGAGCGGCCATTTTTCAAAATGGCCGCCGTACCAATTTTCGGGATGTCGTATATCGCTTACTATTGGAGATAGAAACATGATTATGGTGTCTATACCTATGTTTGCCGGCTCATGGATTTCAAATATTGTATCGCTTTCAACTTAGCATGTTTTGGTTTTTTATTTTGCCACAAAGTTACTATTTTAGGCTTAAAATAGGTTTTTTTAAAAGTATAAATGTTTATAAATCAACGTCTCTTAGTTCATCTATTTAGAATTGGCAATTTGCGATACAAGTACACTATTTGGTACATGCCTAGTATAAGCACCAATGACTTCTTTTAAGGTAGGACCCCAGCCAGATTCAACCTGTGGCGGAGGGGCCATTTTTTAAATGGCCGCCGTACTTATTTTCAAAGTGTCGTATATCGCTGAATATGGGAGATAGAAACTTGATTTTGGTGTTGATTTTGGTGTCTATACCTATGTTTTCAGGCCCAATGATTGCAAATATGGTATCAGTTTCAATATATCAGGCTTTGGTCACTAAGTTTTCAATATAATCACTGTTTTAGGCTGAAGATATGTATTTATATAATATAAATGGATAAAAATCAACGCCTTCTAGTTTATCCACGTTAAATGAAAAAAAAAGAATTGGGACAATATGTAACCTGATCTATCAATACTATTGGCCGAGTAATTCATTTTAATTGAAAACGGTTATAGTCATTAAAACACAGATGACAATTAACTGCATTTACTTCTGGCATATGTCACATGTATTGTATTGTTAATTATATTTAAATAGCTCAATCATTACTTGCAAATAAGAACAAAGCACTATTCTCAAATATTTTGTATAATTATATATTTAGTTAATGTAAGTGATACATAGCATTCAACATGAAGAATTATACACCAATCACATTCACCACATTTACATAATGTTGTGCTAGCTAAATCCGATTTTTGCACAATCCTCTTCATCCCTTGGTGTATCCCTCTTTTTTAATGCACGGCATGCTTCACCAGCCGTTTGTAGAGTCATCCACTGTATTTGCCATTGTGTACTTTCGGAGTCCCAACTCCAGCTAAAGTGTTTCGTGTTAGATTGTTGTCATATATGACCTGCAATGTATCCTACCTTCAAAAAATGCTGTGCTAGGGCATCTCTTGTTGGTGGTATATTTTTTATTTATCTGCCTTTCTGAGTGAACAACATCTGTCTTGGATAATTGACACTGCTTAAACAGCTCGTACATAATTTTCATAAGTCTCTCGATAGTGGGAAGAACATTCATTACATCACATATAGAAGGTTTATCAGCCATGATACACAAAGCAGGTGTAGAATCTTCAAAGTCTCCCCATGCAGACCAGTCCGTACGCTTTCATCTTCGATCAAACGAATATGTCACATCACAGCCTGTGAGAGGCAGAGCTGTACATTTATCAACACCAAGTGATTGCCCCATGTCCATAATGGCTGTTGCATCAGAATATCGGAATGTATTTCCTGTTGTTGCAAAGGCTAGTCAGAAACGTTCTCAATCAAATTTTAGAGACATAGCTGTGCTGACTATCACAACATCTGTATCCACAGTTCTCAGTATAATTTGTTCACACTATGTTGAACTGCATGCGAGGCGTGTGTCTGCCTCCTAATGTATGCAACCGATTAGCTCGTCAATATCACATGGTGTGGATGACAACACATTCTCACCATGTGTGATAATAACCAGACCTGAGAACACTTCATGTACAACTTGTTCGCTGATAGATAGAAGAGTTCGGATGAGTTCGGATTTGTTATAATACATACTTAAAACTCCTGCCAATTACCTGGAACATTATTCTTTCCTTCGACGCACATCCGTGTACCTTTATCTCTTTTTTATCAAATGCTAGCTTTTAGACTTCCCTTCATGTAAATTTCAAATACCATATCAACTTGAACCACCTCGCCACTGAACTGACTACGGATATATACCATGATAGTTGAGATGTAGTCGTAAAATGAATCAGATGCTCCTGGCTTGATGATGGCAGCATCGTCAAATATAATCATCTGGACATCTGGTCGGTTGACTGAACCCTCTATGATTTGGTCCTCAATACATAAAAGTAGATCTGTTTGACAAAAAATATATAGTGTAGAGAATAATGTACGGTCCAGTTTTATGGCTTTCAACTGCTTTTGATTTCGCGATTTTTCTTAATGCTGACGCGAGCAAAGAGTCGAATATTTGCTATCAAGAGGTCTTATGTAGTCAACCAGGCGGTTTTTTTAAGAAAGTGTCACATTGCCTGTCCAAGTTTTTCGATCTTCTGGATGGTGTCCACCTCAGTAGAGTCAACAATAGCTCTAGTGTCAAGAACCAGTGGATCTCCACAAGTATCCATGAAAGGATTACATGTGTGACATAGTTCTTGTCAGAAAATTGACATGTTGCAGGAAGGCTGATAGCTTACCTAAGATGTGAAAAAAAAGACATCAATACATACTTATTGAATATACTTGAAATTATTCATATGATCCTACTAAATTTGATGAAATTGTCAATATTTATCAATCATAGCTGGTTGATCTTCGTAATGATTTGTCTCTGCATTTTTGTTTGTCTTGTTTAATCCATTAAGACATTCTCTAACAACACGAGCCATCTCTGCTCATTTTTTTTAAATCGGTTCCCAAAATATGCACTGAACACTACTTGCAATTCGCTCCTTTGACCAATAGTAGCTCTAGATATTTCAGTGTCATCTTTGGTGTAGATATCTTGTCGTAGCTGATATAGGACACACGCTGTCACCTGGTGAGCCCTATCTGTCTTCTTGATATGTGAAGCTTTGAGAAAACTTTCTGGCCTGTGATATAGCAGATGTCCAGCCGCTCCTATTAAGAAGATCTCAAATACATTTCAGTAAGGTCATCTTAATGTGAAGGCCGCCCAGCATCACCACTTAAGAATCTTCCCCATGTGTCTCTGACCAAGTCCACTGAATGTCTTTGGCAATCTTATAAAGTGGTTGGTCACATGCTATAACAGGTGTCTGCCCATGTTTGACGATATGGACAGCATGCCTTAAGTCCATTGAATGTTTTATCATGCCTACAGATTTTGAGTCATTTGGAAATAATGGCAGCAAAACACTAATTGACATTTTCCTAGTATCACTAATTCCATTGCGATGATTTACTGCCTATGATATATGGTCCACCCCCTCGTGCTCATCTTTGTTGTTAATTGGCAGACTAATAACATCACATACATGTTGTATGTGATATATTTTCCAAGAGTAAACTCCGGCTTAGTGAGGTTTGTTTGTTTGGGAGCGTGTGGATTCTTGCTTGCCACCACAACTGGTACTGATGTATAAAAGCTTGTTAGTGGAAATTTGGCGGTCGGACTTCGAAAGTCGATAGCCCATGTTTTCCTTATCTGGATGTTGAAACATTGATATTCAAGTCCCATGTAAAGAAGTTTTAGCGGTATTGAGCTGGGATCATAGACTATGTTATCAACTGCAGATGTTTTAAAAATTGTGAATACATTGTTTGTCAAATTTAGACACAATTGGAAAATCTCCAATTTAAATGATTATTATAGGCCTATATAGAATAATTATTAAAATTATAATATCAAAAATTATATTAATATACTGAAATAATAGGTCTATAACATACGCCTGTATAGCACCTTGTGAAATCCATAATCACAGCTTGAATACTATCTGTTAAATACGGTAAAAAATATATTTCGATCGTAAGCCTATTTCAAAAATGTGATTGCCACAAAGCCACTTAAAGCTAAAAATCATATAGGCTAATAACATAAAAATAAAATGAACAAATCACAAATTAACCGACATACAATGTAGGATTATGTCTGGTTTGGGTGGTGTATGAAATCATTTGATGCAACTATAAATAGTGGAATTGAACGGCGACGCTAAGATGGCTATGAATTTCTACATAAAATGGCAACCAAACTGCAAAACAAGAGGTCTGAATCAAGATAGGTTGAAAACAATGTAATATTTAAAATCGTTGTACCTTAAAACATAGGGTTAGAAACCAAAATTAAGTTCCTATCTCGATTATTAAACAATATATGATAATTCTAAAATTATATGGCGGCCATTTTGAAAAATGGCTGTCACGGACGACACCGGTGAAATTTGGTTGGGGTCTCACCCTGAAATCAACTACTATATACTATTCTAGCTATGTACCAAATTTCGTGCTTGTATCACAAAATGCACGATTCACCAAGAAATGGGGCTTAAGCCTCCGGACTACATTGGGCCGATGTCGATTCTTTGTTCTTTTACAATGAGTCGGCAACGGCTTTAATGAATGTGCTTTTAAATGAACAATTTATTTACTGATAATACATAATTTGTATTTGTATTGTACATTTTAATCAATAAAAAAAAAAAAAAAAAAAATGATTTGTTAATAGGCCTAGGCCTACAGCTAAAAATAAATATTTATGTGCTGGCTCATAGTAAAAAGAATATATCTGTGACACTGAGAAATGCTGCAAGATGTAACCATCACTCTATCATAAATACAAGAAGACATCTGCCATGGCTTCCAACACTCCAGGACATACTTGATAATGAACCTGATATTAACAATGACTTATACAATGAGTGGTGTTTGATAATTCATTCTGATGCACGCTTGAATGACAATGGCAGGGTGAATTCAGCGCCATCGAAAGCTTCAAAAGTTAGTTAGATTTGTCAAGATCTCCAATCGCTACTCCCAAATGCTCAATCATCAGGTACTCCTGTCACTAACAATGCATGCGAAAACAGATTCAAGTACTGTAGTTGACACATTTTATAACCTAGGATATGGATTATCGTACACCGAAACTGTCTTCATTGAGGACAAATGGGCTGTTTGGCCAAAGAAGCAGCATGCAAATATTCCCTCAAATATGCGAACGGCATTCAAACCACACATGTTGCAGACAACATAGACTGGAAGAATAAGGATCTCAGTGGCACATAAACTCACAATACACACTCTATTCTTATTCAACAGAAATGTCCAGTTCTTGCTGAGAGTGGAATAAGGATGAAAGCACAGGTGTCTGTTGTACCAGACAATTATTTCACACGGAAAGAGCACCATTCATTCAGAGCTGAGCTGAGCAGGTCCTATTCCCCTTCAGTAACACGAAGTTATCAACATGAATGAGAGTTCTACTTCTAGTACTGCTTGGGCAAAGTTTCGGAAAAACACACACGCAGATGCCCAACATGCACAGAATGTACCAGCTTTGAGTGCATTATGGCAGCTGACTACCATGGAATATCCACCCAGAGTGAATGTTGGCTACATGCCTGCAATTACAGCCCATTCAACAAGCATGCATGTCATTTCGGCAATCCTCAACAGAACTGTGGAATGCATGAATAAATTGGAGTTAAAGTTTATCTTTCTGGAAACAGAGCAAGCCCTTTAGAACCAAGTAGGCCCTACTATATAAAGGTCTTGTTCGAATACCATCAGGAACAATCAATATCCACTGATAACAGCATAGTCCGTATGGGTGTCTTCCACATAACGATGTGCCTCATGAAAACCATCTACAGTTGATTTCAAGGATCTGGACTTGTAGAACTCCTTTCTGAAGCTGGTATAGGGTCAGAGGGAACAATCAAAGCAGGGTTGAGTGGTTCCAATGTCAAACAAGGTATCCTTTACTACAAGTTGTTGTTTGAAGCATTATTGAGATCGAAGATGGATGAATGACCTTCAAATAAACAGTGTGCACACATAAACACTTGAGACTTCTGCTGATGCTTCTGATTGCCAGCTAATAATAACTCATGATGCAGCAGATAGCTCAATGTCACATTGTTCAGATGATGCATCAGATCATACTAGAATATCCCAGAGCTCAGATGATGCTTCAGGTTACCCAGCAGAGGACGCTGCTCAAGATACTACACCTTCAACTGGTGATCCATGTAATTCCAACCGTATACACAGTGATTCTACATGGCTATCGGAACAACTTACAGTTTTGCAAATTGAACAGACCGCAGGTAATCTTGAAAAGTTAGTGAAGCACCCGACAATGCCACCACTACTGATTGGAGGAATGGCGGCATGGATGGACTCATTCATCGAAATGTTTGATCTATGCTCGCAATATGAGTTATTATTATGTCGACATGAGAAATTGGAAGAATAGAAACCTTGATGCCTATCAGTTTCTCTGTGATGGTGGATTCACTGTCTCCATCACTGGGGAAAGGCACACTAAACTCACCATGGATCATTAAAAGGACTGTGAATCGCTTTTCAAAAAAAACCGGGGGTCTCTCTGGTAATACAGAAAATGTTGGTGTCAGCCAACGATGGATGGGGATAAATCATTACCTTGCAGCTCTGAAACAACAACATCTTGTAGAACGCACAAAGGGCACGAAAGCAAGACATGTTGAGCTAAGTAGCAAGCACATGCAACACGATGAGGATGCAGTTGTACGACCATTAGCAGGACTGCATGCATGGGTACCAAATATGTGGTCGCCAAATTAACCACTAATCAAAATCGCTACTGGGGTAATAGCACCAGCTGAAATGACACAAAATGTCTCAACCACCAAAGAACGTGGTGAACAAGCCAGCCAGGATAACCAGGACTTTGACAGAGGGTAACGAAACAACAGGAACTGGAAAACAAAGCCTGAAGTACTCTGATCCAATTAAGAAGCAGCCAGTATTAACATTTCACAGACTGGATGCAGAGAAAAAGAAGGTGTCCATAAAAAAAGATGAGGGCCTGTCATTTGCAGCAATCATTGCTGGCTACGATGAAAAGAAATTAGATCCTCGCTACATTATGAAATTGTCAATCACAAGCACGCCATGAGCCATCTGCAATGAACAATGCTAGAGCAGATCTTCCAGCAAGTTCGTTTTCCGAAACAACATTCAACTTCTATCTCCCTAGCTACCAACATCGGAACCACCCAAGGAAATTGAAGCAGCATGCAAAGTTGATGCTATGCGAGTGGTTCGCATTATCTCTATCAATTACCTCAAGCCCCCTACATTCAAGTCTTGGGCAGATCGACTTGTTGGATACCTAGACATACTGCCAGGCACATCCCTTCGCGTTGTCTTTGATGACTACTGATCTGAGAAAGGACAGCTGACTGTATCCAAAGGGCGACCAGACAAGGGAAGAGAGCGGCGGACTGCTAACCTTAGTCAAACACTACCAAAGCTGGGAAACTGGAACAGTTTCCTCACTAATGCTGTCAACAAGTTACAGGTACTGTGGGTTGCATTTATGACAATAATGTTGTTTTATGTAGTGTCTGATATCAACAAGTAGTATGTATAAATCATGCTATGCTTGCGTCATCCACACTTATGTCCTGTTTATTTTCACTACTTGCAGATTACTGGATATGTGATGGTGCACAATAACATGTATGTTACAAAGGGCAATGCGTGTCTCTATCTACCAGTTAATCATTCCAATCAGCAGTAGAAATTCCCAAGCTTCATTCATTTCATCGAGAGGCTGACCCGAGACTTGCACTACATATGTTGTGTATGCTTCTCAAATGCATCCAGGCATATGTATTGTCGCAGCTGATACTGGTGTCTATATTTTGCTACTCTTTGTTGCTAATATTTGTGAGAGCCCTGTGTATTTTCGGCAAGGTACGATGTCATCAAAGGAGACAATAAAGTATCACAATGTCAAGGCAGTAGCAGAACATCTAGGTAATGATGTATGTAGATCACTCCCCGCTTTCCAAATATGTAGGAAGTGTCTATTTAACCCGTCACGGTTGGTATAAGAAAATTAAAAACGTTATTTAAACCGACAGCTACGACCAATCATAATCGCCCTTTCAACGTGATGCTTGCAATGCCAAGGTCGTTCATTTCCCGCTCACTTAACATGTTGGAAGAATGTGAATGCAGCAGGCGTCATTGGGACTAATACAAGTTTCTGGAAATGAACAGGTGAGCTATGTTGTGTGATCTAAAGATGTAATAGGCTTGAAATATATATTGAAAATATATAACCAGATATTCGCTGTATTAATTCAAAATATCTGTAAATCGACAACTGTCTGGTATTATCGCCCATAGTCAGCTAGGATATCATATGGACGCATGCGATTTTGCGAACAACAAACAAAAACCCAGCAAACACGTTACACAGAACCGAAGTTGATTTAATGTTGGGCAGCGTGCGCTTGTAGGCCTACAGGTATATTTTGCTGGGGGTGAGCGTGTGCTATTTATAGATTATGACTCCAGTGTGGGAACACTGCGCCGTAGCGGCATCAAAGCCAACGCACAGTATAATTCACCCAGCACTGTCCCAATACTGGGTCAGCATCTCCACAACTGGCACAACATTGAAATGACGTTAGTGCAAAGTCCCCTGTCTGCAGAGGGATGCTTTGACTTGCAAACGCCGCACGCATAGTATAGGTCTGTCCTATAGACCTACACTGATTTCACAAAATGGGACAGATTTTTCATCAGTGGCTGGCCTGCGTTAACGCTGGCCAGCCCGTCATTAGCCCGGGCGCAAGCCCCGCGAGACAGGCGCAGAATTGGTTGCGCCCAGCGCATGAAATGGGCTCGAGCCCCCACACGGTTCGGGCCAGGAAAATATACCCGCCCAAATCATACTTGGGCTTGCACCCAGTATACTGTGTGGCGGCTAACATGGATGCTGTGAACCATGTGTCATCTCGCCGGGGTGGCCAGGCTCGTCCTGTGCAAGACAGGGCGCGCGCAGCTTGCCCACATTCAGCATCATCTGAACAGCTCAGAGTTGATCTAAACGTGCAATAATTGAGTGTCCGTACGTGTATACATGTAGACCTGTTGCAGTCCTCATTTATTTCTGCTTAGCCATTTAGCTTTTAGCCTTTAGCATTTAGACATTATCTTTAGTATCAGACAAGCAGTTCAGTGTATAAATTCAGAAAATGGGTGGTTTTATGAAGCTACGGTCACTGGAATAGGCCTAAACTGAAGATGAAAAAACAGGCAAGCGCGCCTGACTAACACATACAGGCGTTGACTCAATTCGCCGAGGCTCTAGATTGGCTTGAGCCCCGGCGATATGAGCGCGGCTCCAGTTATATGAACCTCTACCAAAACGCACATTGCGGCCCGGCTAAAGGATTTTATAACTTTGTGCGCATACATGCAAGCCCCAAATGGGGTGGGGAGAGAACATGGGGCTAGCCCAGGGCTAGCCTGCGTTAGCCGGGGCTAGCCCCACTGAAAAAGCTTGTCCCATTTTGCTAAATCAGTACATGTACATACACAAAATCGATTATACCCCATTCATTGATACGGGGCCTAATAACAAAAACACAAATTGAGCCTACACGATTATATAGACTAAACATTTAACTCACCTATTTTCAACTTTTCTGGGTCGAGGAGGTTTTTCAGACTGGTTGTGGGTCGAGGGGGTTGTGGGTCGAAGGGCTGTGGGTCGACAGTGGCGGATCCAGAGGGGGGGGGGCGCAGCCGGCGCGCTCCCTCCGCCCCGTTCAGGGTCCCAAAAACACACAAACGACCATATTTCGTCCAAAATATGGTCTAGAATGAGTCAGTTGAGGCGTTAATTGTCAAAATTTCCCCGGGGAGCATGCTCCCCCGGACCCCTCTTGAGCATATAAGTGCCAGCTCTGGTGTGTATAATTTTTTGAAAAATCGGCGCCCCCCCCCCCCCGTCTGTCAAGGGTTGTGGGTCGAGGGGCTCGAGGGGGATATGAAGGTAACGGGACAATAGTGCGTGCAAAATGTCATTGAAATTGGCTCAGAATTGACCGAGAAGACCATCCATTCACCCTGGGTAATGAATTCAATGTGAATCAGGCTATACTATTTACTATATTATAGTCTATGACTATGGCCTAGAAATCTCGTAAAATTATAATCCTAATCACTGAAAATATGAATCTTTGAAAACCTGACATGTTACCAGTACTGTGCACAGTAGGCTATAGCTAGTAAACCAGCAGTGTTTATTTCAGGGGGAACTGATGGGAGGCCCGGAGAACACTACTTGGGATTACATCTACATGATCTAAGAATAAATCTAAACAAAAATTTGTCAATTGTTCGTGCTGATGAAAATGAAATCATGATCTGGGGGATACACTACTTCATTACAAAACTAAAAACGAAAATTGATGTCATCCCAAGGAGTCCCTTTAAATATAACCCTAAAATTTATCTTGAGATGGTCTCATATTTGAAAAAAAAATATTGTTGCGAAGGTGGTAAACCCCCTCGCGCACTTTCAGTGTGATGGCAGGCGAAACGAGCAGTTGGCATTTCTCACTGTGCTCCGTTTATTGGGACTCAGCACCCTGGTCCCACAAGGGTGCCTTTTAAACAGTAAAGTATAGACCACTACATGTTTCTTGTTTAGTTGTACCTAGTTGTCTTTATTTTTTTAATCAGCTTCGTGTTTTCCTGGTAAATAATTATCCAGATGTTCTTATACAGTGGACTACTCCTTTAGGATTTGTTTGCATCCAATTCCTGTATATCTATAGGCAAGGTTGTTTTTTATCAATCTTTGTATATAGAGATATATATTCACGGCCATGAAAATGACAAGGGTGTGTTATATTATTTAAGAAAGATCTTGCGACTAAATAGAATATATACATAGGGCCTTCATATACAGATTTAAAAACGTTTTTCAGTTAAAATTCCCAGTACACGAGACATTGAGTCAATATTTGTATAATGTAGGGCCAACGTCGAAGAATATTTAGTTGATATTTACATTGTAGTCTCATGTTACTTTTCCAATCATTATTGTGCAACATTCTGTGACCAGAGCAATCTCTCCCTGTCGGCACGAGACCTGACGTGGGTGGGGCGCTTGTGACAGCATGTTGTACAAATGATTGGCCGATACATAGGTTATAATTCAATCTGTGTCAAGTTAGCTGTGAGCTCCTATCTCTCAAGATTTAAGATATGTGGCACTGGTGCAGTGGTTTAAGCTGCCTGCTTGGGAAGTCGGACATCGCGGGTTTCGAACCCCTCTATGGCTTTCAAGTTTCAAAGAAACACATTGTTTTTCCCCGTTCTCTCGTAAAGATTCAATATTGTGGGGAGACTCAGTGCCCTGGTGACCGATATGTAGCGTGCTCAGACGCCAGGGTTCGAATTTCGAATTCTGTGTCGGAAGAGTAGTATTATCTCATTTATTTCACCATCGTCAAGACTGGTTCTCTTGGCCCAGTTTATCCTATATGTTCACAAAGGTGGCATAAAATCCCATTCATTCATTCATTCATTCATTCATTCATTCATTCATTCATTCATTCATTCATTCATTCATTCATTCATTCATTCATTCATTCATTCATTCATTCATTCATTTATGCATTCATTCATTTATCCATTCATTCATTTATTCATTCAAATTAGCTATGGGCCTATCGGGATTCACATTGGTGCTAGTCGAATTAGACTGGTTCTCTTGGCCCAGTTTATCCTATATGTTCACAAAGGTGGCATAAAACCCCATTCATCCATTCATTCATGCATTTATCCATTCATTCATTCATTCATTCACTCATTCATTCATTCATTCATTCATTCATTCATTCATTCATTCATTCATTCATTCATTTATTTATTCATTCAAATTAGCTATGGGCCTATCGGGATTCACATTAGTGCTAATCGAATTAGACTCATTTTCAATGTGCCGTATTCACATTAACAATTTCATAAAATACCGTGTATACTATTGATGTTGCGTTGCGAAAAATGGCCATGCAGTTTTGCATGTATTCAATTGAAATATTTTTCATAAGCATTGAATTGTTATTAAAAGCAAGACAATGAAATCACCCTTCATCGGTGTTCTTTAAAAAACGACGTAATACTGGATATTAATAATGTTCTACAAAATGTTTTATTTTATTTCAAACAGATATGCTTGAAGAGGAGAAGCATGGAAAGGAAAATTAAACAATACAAAAAAATTAATTGTGTCAAGCTATCCATCAAAAATTGCACTACAATACAATAATTATGCTAACAGAAATATCAAGAAAAACCAATACGATGACAAACATCTTTACAGTTATGTGAAATACGTATGCAAGAATGGAGAATGGAGAATATGCCACCCAAAGTAAAGGTGCGCGTCCGAATCAACGGTATGTTGTTATTTTAGCATTTACTGAGACTTGATATAAAAATGACATGTTTGAGCATTTTATCAAAACTGGCGTTTTTGTGTACCTGACTTTGCCCTGTCTCGTCTAGTAATGTGTTGCTGCTGTATCTGCTTTACTAAGGATGATCTTTTTTTTATCCACCGTCACCCAAAGCGAATGCACTCATATTATTCGTGACCTAATTTCAAAAAATGACTGGAAGTTGCAATTTGATGCCATGGTCTTTAAAATCCAAAAGCCTAGTTTTATATAGGTTTTTGATTCTTATTATGCAGCCCACCCCTAAATAACAATCTTAACTGTTTTATGTAAGCCACATTGAGTTATGGAACTAGTTTAACAAAATTCATATTTCAACTACATGTATATATACATCAAACAACCTGGGCTAAATAACTTTTCCAACTGGCTTATTCAACCGGCAGAAAAAAACAACTTGGTATAGGGGTAATTGGATAAATAGGAAGGTTGATATAGTATATCAACCTTCCTATTTACCCAAACAAATTCACCTTGACTGATTAAAATCTGCTCCAACCTACTGCAACGCCAAATGCTCTATACCTATTTCAAAATTATAATGTAGCTTACGCAAAAGCACATAGGTTATATAACTTTTTCAACCTTCTTAGTTATCCCAAAACAAACAATCCGGGCCAGATAACTATTTCAGTCGTCTTATTTAACCCAGAGAAAACACACTGGGTTATTCATCTATCTAAATATTCTTATTTAATCACAACAAACAACCCGGGCTAAAAAATTATTTAAATCGTCTTATTTAACCCACAGAATAGGTAATATAGCTGTCAACCTTCATATTTAACCACACCAAATCCTTCAGATTAAATCATTATTTCGACTCTGTTATTTAACCCTTAGAAAAATAATGGAACTATCGCAACATTCTTATTTAGCCTACATCAAGCAACGCGGACCAAATAACTATTCTAACTGTCTTATTTAGCCCACAGAAAAATAACCGAGGCACAGAAATTATAATACCTTAGTTAACCTGAAACAAAGAAACCTTCATATTTAACCACACAAAGTCCCCTAGATTAAATATTTATTTCAACCGTGTTACTTAAACCCACAGAAAAAAATGACTGAAAAATGGAAAAAATTCAACATTCTTTTTCAACCTACATCAAACAACTCGATGTAGCTGTTTCAGCGTACACCCTTTCAGAATACCGGGAGGTACGTTGAAACTAGTTGAACGTAACCCCCGGTACGCGGAAACTAGAAAAAGACCAGTTTCAAGTTATTTGACAAAATGGAGTTCTACAATTCTGTGAAATCTTGTTTTTTGATGTCACGTGTCTTTAGCGTGTTCAAAAGCAGATATTTAATGTGCCAGTAAAAAAGGAAGAAACAAATATAATCGAGTCCAGCGGTTAAAGGTTTAACGTTACAGTTCTTGACATGTGCGTTCTATTTTTTATGCACCGACAATTTGGTTTGATGGTAAACATGTTAAAGAAGACTGGCATTGTGTATAATGTTGTAAGCATGCGGGCAAGTTATGCCCCTATGCGGGTATTTGTTATTTGATCACTGAAAATAATTGTATAGGTCTACGAACATAGAGAGTTGGCACAGGTCTTCAAAATAGGCGCGGAAACATAGCTAACGTTACATCTGCAATAAATAAATCGATAGATAACAAAGATAATGATAAAAACCAACGTTTTTTTGTTAGACGTCCCCCCCCCCTCTCTAGAGATTATAAGGTTATAGGGGGATTAAGGTATTTCCAGACATCGTGATAAATTTTTTCATTCGTTGCCATAGAAATATGACGGTCATATGGAGATGAAATTGTTTCAAGATATCGCGCAAACAATCTTTCGTTAGTTGCCATAGAGATCAAATGGTTATATGGAGATTATTATTATAGGGTATATTCTATATTCTGGGAGGGAGGGGTGGATTCTGGGAGGGTCGCACATATAAATTTGTTGAAAAGGGGTTATACTCTGGGAGGGAGGAGTAGATTTTGGGATCCGAAGACAACTTATCAAATCACGAAAAGGAGGGGAAGAGATCCTGGGAGGGAGGGGTAGATTCTATATTCTAGAATCTACCCCGGGGCATCTTCATCTATCAATTTGTCTGCTACCGGCGGACTCTACCCGGGTATAGTTTCAAGGGGGGTATAATCCGGGGTGTTACATCGGGCCAGTTAACCATTTTAGTCGTCTTGTTTAACATGTTTAACTCAGAGAAAAGCCGCTGGTCGGGTTATACATCTATTTAAATCTTCTTATTTAATCACAACACACAACCCGGTCTAATTTAACCTTTTCATTCGTCTTATTTAACGCACAGAAAAGGTTATAGAGATGTTAACCTTTATATTTAACCACACCAAATAAAATAATCATCTCGACTGTGTTATCTAACCCACAGAGAAATAATAGAACTATCGCGGCCTTCGTTCTTACCATCATGCAACGCGGGCTAAATAACTAATCCAACTGTCTTATTTATCCCACAGAACAAGTCGAACCGAACAACCCGGGCCAAATGACCATTACAGGTATCTTAATTCACCCAGGTGAAAGCAAAGCAACTGTGTGAGCTATATAACTAATAAACCTTCTTATTTAACCCACAACAAACAACCCGGGCTAAATAATTCTTTCAATCGTCTTATTTAACCCGCAGAAAAAGTTATAGGGATGTCAACCTTCACATTTAACCACACCAAATCCCCCAGACTAAATAATCATTTCGACTGTGTTATTTAACCCACAGAGAAATAATAGAACTATCGCGGCCTTATTTAACAAGCAACGGGGGCTAAATAACTATTCCATTTTTCTTATTTAGCCCATAGAACAATAACTGGGGTACAGAACTATTATAATATTCTTAGTTAACTTGAACCAAACAACCCGGGCCAAATGACTATTTCAGGTATCTTAATTCACCCAGGTGAAAGCAAAGCAACTGTCTGGGCTATATAGCTGTTAAACCTTCTTATTTAACCCACAACAAACAACCCGGGCTAAATAATTATTTCATTCGTCTTACTTAACGCACAGAAAAGGATATAGATATATGTAAACCTTCATATTTAACCAAACTAAATCCCACGGACTAAATCATCATCATACAACCCGGGCTAAAAAATTATTTAAATCGTTTTTTTGCACCCACAGAAAAGGTTATATAGATGTCAACCTTCATATTTAACCACACCACACCAAATCCTCTAGACTGAATAATCATTTCAACTGTGTTATTTAACCCATGGAAAATAATGGAACTATATAAACTACATCAAGCAACGCGGGCTAAATAACTATTCCAACTTATTTAGCCCACAGAACAATAACCATGATAACTGGTGTACAGAACTGTTATAATATTCTTATTTAACTTGAACCAAACAACACGAGGCTAATGACCATTTCAGCTATCTTTATTCATCCAGATGAAAGCAACTGGGTCATAGAACTACTTTAATAGGCCTTTTTATTTAACCCACAATAAACAACCCGGGCTAAATATTTTTTTCAATCGTCTTATTTAAACCCACAGAAAGGTTATAGAGATGTCAACCTTCATATTTAACCACACCAAATCCCCCAGACTAAATAATCATTTCAACCGTGTTATATAACCCACAGTAAAATAACTGAAGTATGGAACTAACATTCTGATTTACATGATTTATAATATAAACCTACATCAAGCAACACAGGCTAAATAACTACTCCATCCGTCTTATTTAACCCACAGGAAAGCAATCGGGTATAGAGCTGTGTCAACCTTACCATTGAACCAAACAAAATCACCTTGGCTGATTAAAATTTGCTTCAACCTACTGATCTAACTAACCTCAAAGCCAAATGCTATATACCTATTCCAAATTTTTTATGTAACTTACGCAAAAAGCACGTAGCTTTTGTAACATTTTCAACCTTCTTAATTAGCCCAAAACAAAGAATCCCGGCTAGATAACTATTTCAGTCGTCTTGTTGAACCCAGAGAAAAGTCATTGGGTTATACATCTATCTAAATCTTTACTGCATCTATCTAAATTTACTGCAGTTTTTTTATTTGTTTATTTTATGCAAATATATTCTTTTTTACCAGTAAAGGTATCGATGCACAGAGCTATTTATGCATTGTTCATAGGCCGAGTTTATAGGTCGTGTTTAAGTCAGTTATGTCAAGGAGGTTATATGGATAACCTCCTTGGTTATGTAAAGGGTGCATACCTTAGGTAAAATGTGCGCTCGAAACCAAAATTGCTGCAAAAGTCAGGCAGAATATTAGCAAAATTTACCCTAACCTGGAAATTCATACAGAAGTTTATATGTTGATTGATTTGTGCTCAACAGAGGCTAGAGTCATCATTTCCACCGGGAGTACTAAATTTCACCCAGTGGCAATTTTTTAATTTGCATATTTCAAAAATGGCCGCCAATCGCTAAACTCAAATCTAAAAATGGTTTATCTCTGCATATTTGTTCAATTTTTTTATAATTGAGTCGATTCCCATCAAACCAATAGCCATCAGTACATTTGTGACATTAGAAGAACTTATTGGTGGTCAAGGTCAAAGGTCAAGGCCATTTATGTCGTCTCGATTTATGCACAACAATATTCCAGAAAGTGATGGCGGCTATTTTTCAGGATGGCGGCCATTTCCAGCATGAAAATCACTTTCTCGGTAGTTTTATCTTGTGCGATTTCTATGATCTTAGAATCAAATCATACATTTTTGACCATGCAGAATCTGAATTTCGACCTCCGGAATTCAGTAAAAGCTTATTTTACAAAATATGAGACAAAGAGTTAGAATACATCATGTTGGTTAGCAAGAAATGTAGTCTCGAATGAAATGTAGCAGAATCAGCATAGACTAGACATACTTAGAAATAAAACTACTTGGAAGTAATATACTGTAATACAGTAATGAACATAACAGTTTCAGTCAGATTACAAGATCTCAACGTCAACCCTGGTAATATGCCCTTGAAGTGCGACTCAACCTCACACCCGCAACTGCATAGTGCAAGCCAGACCAAAGCGGTGTCATTTACACCACCCATGACATTCTGATTTGCAGCCACATTTAGTCAGCTGCTGGCATCTCTCCGCAATAGTGGAAGGTATCTCCAGAATATCTGCCAAATATTATCTTCTTCGTCCATACACAGTCTGCGGAACACGCTATGTCTGGCTGGAATACTGTTGACTCCTCATGATGCCCGTCTGGTGACAGCTCCTTGCGAACAGTCTTGCATCATCAACGCCCTCAGCTCTGCTGGATCTGTCATACATTCGGACACAAACCTACATATTATAAGATCTCCATGTCATCGTCAATTACTGTTGAGGGGAACTAACTTAATTTGTGGGAGACATCAGTTATCTCTTCACATACATCACATCTTCTTTCCTTTGTCGCAGAAGGTAGACACAACATCAAATCCCGTGATTGGTGAAGGCGTGAATGCCCCTGCTCTTCTGTGGCCTAATGGAGACGCACAGTTATGGATATGAATCCATCTCCAGTGCTGGCTTGGCCACATATGCAATTCACAGCTGGTGTAGACCAGTCTCTCGGAGAGCTGACATTATACTGACCGACTGCTGTGCAAATAATGTCAGTGTCACTAGCTTTTGCCATCAGGACTCCCTCAGGCCTTCCTCCTTTTGTCGCATGATTGTTATGTACGAAGATCATCGTGTCCGCCTCCTCGTGAGTACAGAGGGCAAATTCATCTAGGTCGATCATGTGGTTGCTGGTGAAATCTTCTTTTGATATCAATGATCATATTCTCTCACTGTTTCTGAGAAAAATGCGCAAGTTGGAAGGAATTTTGCATTTATTTGACACCCTTCATCTCACTAACGTCCCCGCTTAAGTTGACTTGGCTTCAATTTTCACACTATTTGACCTGTATACGTCGAACACAATGTCCGTCCTATTGTGCTTGGCAGAATGTGTCTGTATTGTGGAGAGAACATAAAATGTGGCATATTCTTTAAATGTCCTTAAGCTCCTTGGTGACTTGATGCTCATGAAGGCTGCATGGTGAGCTCAGAACCTTTTTTTGTTCTTTTGTCTCCTACTGTGTGATCAAGCATGTGACTTCAGAACCAGTGACCATCCATCTTCTGAGTGCGGCAGGATTTCCATTCACACCAAATGCTCCACCATCAGCCTTGACGACTGCGTCGGCTTTCTCAAGAGCCTGGTCAATAAGTATTGGTGAGAACTGTCGGCTCGATTTATGCACAATAACATTTCAGTTCAGAACGCCTGAGCCATCTGAGGTTGTTTCTGTTAAATCATAGTGTCTTTGTAGAGGACAGGAGTATATTGTGCATAATTTACATTGTTTTTGGCAAATAAGAATGGTATCAGTTCGGCCAGTGACTGACAGTACAAATTGAAGTTTGCCTTCTTAAATAATTGAATCAACAAGAGGATTGCTAACACCAGGTACCAGAACTGGAGCTAGGGACTCTCACACCACGATTTGACCTCGAGAGCTTCCTCGGTGTTTTCAGTCTCGCCGCAGTAGTCAGGATAGGCTTTAATACAGAGAGCTGCATCCTGTTACTTGGTACATCTTCCGGGTACTAGTGCATTGTTCCTCTTCATTGCTTCCTCCGCCTTTGCCAAGACTTGTATGATCCAGAACAAAGGATCCCGAGGGCATAGAAGAGAAGTACTGCATGTTCGTCGCAATCATGATATAACAGCCATAATGATACTGAGGAGAATTGGTAGGCCTCTGGGTGAGATCTTCATTGTTCTCCTTTTGAAAAATACAGCACTTCTTCCAGTCAGTGTGGAATGTAACGTTTTCGCTGGTGTAGTTTTCGACATCTTTATGGACAGTTCAATCAAGGTCATCCTTTTACCACCTTCAGGTGTGGGATACGACCAAAGACCCATTTTCCTTAGCTCTGCTCTCGGTCATACCCTCTCTATTCAGGCGCGGACATCTAACATCTAATCGAACTAGTTTACTATAGCTGACAGATCCGGGCTCATTAAACAGCATTTCTGATACTAAGTTTGGACCTAGCTGATGCTAAACCCCATGCTGAGTCCCACAGCAGTGACGTCACCAGTGTGCCCTGGTTGAGCATACTCGGCATAGGAGTAATGTCAATCACCAAGAGCTTGTATTTCACCAAGACCATGTTCCATTGCAAGGACCAGTGCAAGGAATCCACCCAGAAGATGTGGATGACTCATAAAACACAGGTACTAAACAGCCCTATTCTACAACTCCCGCGAAAGTTGTGGAAAAACTACTTCAAAAAGTGATTTTAATGCTGGGAAATGCAGCCATCTTTAAAAGTGGCCGACATCTTAGGTATTCGATCTCGCAAAATAAAAATTCAGATTCCTCATAGCCAAACATATATGATTTGACACCAAGATCATTCAAATAGGACAATTATCTGGGGTTTTATTCAAAAACGTATATTTTGATACTCAAAATGGTGGCCATCTTGAAAAATGGCGGCCATCTTGACATTTTGATCGGTTTAAGTTTTTTTCCAAAAAAGTAGCCCTCAGGGAGTATTCATGCCAATTTTTATGCGGATTTGAGAGATTCCCCAGAAAAACCCCCACTTATAGCTGCCCCACTATGCATTGTAGGTCCCCGCGTATATTTACCATGCTCAGGCTACTTTGCAAGTATGTCGGTATAACCGTAATGCTCGTTTATAGGTTGCACTAATCCATGACGGGTGCACCCGTCATGTTAGACCTGAAGGGGTAAATAAATTTTGTTTTGGTTGGGTGAAATTCGGTCACGCGCCACATTTGATGCCTTTTTTAACTTATCAGACTTTTAAAATGGCCTTGACCTTTGACCTTGACTTCCAAATAATTTTTAAATGTCATAAATTTACTTATGGCATTTGGTTTGATAGAATAGAAATCGACTCCAAGATCATCAAATTTGAACAAGTGGGCCCAGATATATGTCATTTTATAGATTTAGGCATAGCGATTGGCGGCCATTTTGGAAATATGCAAATAAAAAACTGCCACTGGGTAAAATTTAGTACTCCCGGTTGAAATGATGATTCTAGCCTCTACTGAACCCAAATCAATCAAAATATAAACTTCTGTATGAATTTCCAGGTTATATCAGCATTATGTCTGACTACTACACAGTATGTTTTATACACATGTGACAAAATCAACACAATTATTAAATTACAGTAATATTTGTTTTGTTTATTTTGTACAGGATCATCATTCAGCAACGGCAGGTAAATATTGGCATACGTACATTTATTTATCATACTCTCACGTATCATCTGAAGCAGAGGCAATCGGTTCTGTGGGATAATGGACAACAAGTCTTGTTGTCCATTATCCCACAGAACCGATTGCCTCTTCTTCAGATGATACGTGAGAGTATGATAAATAAATGTACGTATGCCAATATTTACCTCGTAGTTTTGATATTGTAAGCAATATTAATCACAATGATGATTATATCATTGTATTTTTGTCACAAGATTCGTGTAATTAACCCACCAGCAAGCTTTAGTCATGGTTGTCAAACAGTGTAAACTTGTGTGTTACATTAACAGTTGGCGTATTTTTAATTTGTATTGCTAAAATATCTTTAGACTAAGCTATTTCTATACTCAAAGTTAAAATTTAAGGAGTAGTGATCTATCTGCTAAGGTTTATATTTGATGAAAACTTATTTGTATGCAAGTCCCTTTAAAGAAAATTTCCTATAAATTATTATCGAATTTAATCACCACAAATTGAACAAACAATTATGTTCAACTTACCCAATTAACATTTTGTAGCTGCTGAGAAACGGAAGAAAAATGGAAGAAGAATGGATCATGTTGACTGAAAAATAGTTTTGACTTTATTATCATTTATATATGCTATATGTTTGCTGCTCCAAAAAGAATACAAAATGCAACATTAGTAATTATGATGTCACAGCACTAACTTCACAATTGAAGGTGCTTTCATGACAAGGATATTCTGAAGAGATTATATACGGTTCTTCGGTATATTTCGAAATTTTTTGTTCAAACTATTCTCAGTTCCTTGGCAATTGTAAACAAATCGTTAAATTTCAATATGTACATTTTTTTGTCCAACTGTATTTTCTACCATCAGTTAAACTATTACACGGAGTAAATCATGAGGAGCACCAGAGGATAATATAATCGTGTGCCCCTGGAATTTTGAAATTTTCTATGACAAAATCTCTAGGGTTATATGTCTACTTATTTTTAATTTGATCAATCTTATTAAAGTTATTCACCCTTTCTGTGGGTACCGGTATAAAAATTTATATTTTCTCACGTATAATGGTTTCTATTAAATAGCGAAGAGGGTGGCTTACTGTATACAAAACGTATAATAAACTTATTTAGAAAAACATAAAATTGTTTCACGTGTTATATTTCCATTACGTCACTGCATAGGAAATTTATTTAATGACATTTTCACATTATTGGAACTCATTCCAATAACGTATTAATGTATTTCGGAAAACGGATTTCTGAGTTCTGCTAGTTGATGCATCCCAAATGGTTTTCACTGATATCTTGTAAAAAACGGTAGCACACATAGATTCAGTTTTCTATCACCACATAGCCTATTGTATGCCTGGCAAAAACAGTTTCTGAATAAGCATAGT
Source organism: Flabesymbios commensalis (assembly GCA_964017125.1). NCBI lineage: Eukaryota > Metazoa > Annelida > Polychaeta > Terebellida > Flabelligeridae > Flabesymbios > Flabesymbios commensalis. Next base: position 52,898,422 of record OZ024914.1, on the reverse strand, counting down.
TCTCCAATGTTCAGTTCTTACGTTTTTCTCGTCAAGTTTACAACAGTTGCGGTTTCTGGCTTTTAAGTCTTTACTGACAATGTCTACCTGAGATCAAACAATATTCCACTATCGTTTAAATAATTGAGCAGAATGAGAGTTGGAAAATAGGGAAAACTCAGATTTTTCACTTTCAAAAGCAAATCTATTGCGATATTTTGCAATAATATATCGCGTTTGAAAATCTTACCATCGATATTCCTAGCATCTGACGTTGTAGCTCATTATGTGCTGCAGGTAAAGCTCGAGGCGGTTGACCTAGATCTTACGTACGTCATTGGTCGAGATAGTCATCTCGAAAAATCACATACACAATATCTGGGTCTGTCAAATCATTGGAAAAGCAAAATAGATTACGCTATACTGGGCTATTGTTTGTTTAATTCTGGTCCAACGTCTACTACCTTGGCCCAACATTAAACGAGCAGTGGTTCAACGTCTCGTGTTTGAGATGGGATGCAGGAGGCCTATTTAGGCTACCCCTCATTTGCGTAAACCTGGAAATATGGTCTGATTTAAAGTTATGCGGTTTGGGTAATGAAATAATTGGCGGAGATTAATAGGTTTATTGCCGGATTTAGTCCAATGTGGTACGTCGATACTATACTACTAGGAACACTCGTTTTTGGTGCAGAGAAACGTCCTCTTAGTTGAACCAATATTGTGTTAATGGTGGGCCAGTATTGTGTTCAACGTCTGGTGTTTGGTGGCTTGCAAGTATCTCGTGTCTTCAATTAAACATGATAAACAGATGAAAATTTCTGAGACTGATTGTAGCCCAACTACGCTGTCAAGTCCTATGAGGCTATCAAAATTATTTCTGGAATGCTAGAGCAAGGCGGGTTTTTGAGAATTTCCCCATGTCGCAGGTCGAGTTGTATTTGGACCTACATCAAAACTTGATTTTTTTTTAAATTTTGTGTTTCGCATTTACCAGTAAGCGAGAAATCAGGGTGAAAATTATTGCATATCCAAAATAAGAAATACAGGAATAACTGATAAACAGGTCTTTCCGCACCCTTGATACGTTGCCGCAGCAAACCTAAAATATAACAGACTTGCGCAATTCTAGTTTTTGGTCATGTTCACATATTATGGACATATAAAGCAATCAAAATAAAATTAATGAATTGTTGAGGATTTTAGCGCGATTGTGTCGCTTTAATACAGAAGACCTGTTATACTCTAGGCAACAGAAGGTCAACATTAGATACATATAATAGTCTAGTCGCAGAGGTTTAATATTTGAGACACGTGATACACTAGACTCCAGATGGTTGATACCTGTGTTACTCTAGCTCGCAGAAGGTTAATAAATATAACATATGATACTCTAGGGATGAGAAGGTTAATATAGAATAAATATGATAGGCTAGTCCGCCGAGGGTTAATAAATAAGACATGATGCTCTAGGCATCAAAAGATTAATATGGAAGAAATTTGGTATTCTAGTCCACATAGGGTTAATACACAAGACACATGGAACTCTAGCCTATAAAGGGTAATAAATAACATGTGTAATGCTCTAGGCATGAGTGGGTTAAAATAAGATAAAAACGATAGTATAGTCCACAGAGGGTTAACACATTAGAAACGTGATACTCTAGACCACAGAGGGTTAATACTTGATAGTCTGTTAAACAGAGAGTTAATAAACAAGACATGTGATACTCCAGACATCAATAGGTTAATATAGAAGAAATAGAATAGTCTAGTCCACAAAGTGTAAATATTTGAGACACGTGATACTACGGACTCTCTGGACTTAAGAGGGTTAAGACACATGATATTCTAACCTATAGAGGGTTAATAAATAACGTATATGATGCTGTAGGCATCAGAATGGTAATAATTATAGAAACAAAAATCTGATAATCGCATCTCTTCGGGATGAGGGGCTCACTGCAAACTTTTGTAAACTTCACCCTGGCAGAGTGAAGGGCTCGCTGCACACTGGGTGAACCTCATCTTTCAGGCCCAGGGGTCCACTGCAAACTGGCTAAACCTCATCCTCATGAGGAATGAGGGGCCCACTGCACACTGGCTAAACCTCGTCCTTAGGATGGATGAGGGGCTGGTTGCACACAGGGTAAACCCCATCTTTCAGACCCAGTTAGGGATGAGGGGCCCGCTGCACACTGAAGAAACCTCATATCATCTATTGTGCAGAGTCAAGGATGAGGGGCTCATTGCACAATGCGTAAACATCGCCTTTTAGGATGGATGAGGGACCCACCACACACTAGGTAAACCTCATCTCTCAGGAGGGTAGAGAGGCCTACTGCACACTGGCTAAACCTCATCATTGGGAGGGATGAGGGGCTGGTTGCACACTGGGCGAGCCTCATCTTTCAGACAAAGTTAGGGATGAGGGGCTCACTGCACACCGGGTTATTGGGTAAGCCTCATCTCTGAGGCAAAGTCAGGGATGAGGGCCCATTGCACACTGGCTAAACCTTATCCTTAGGAGGGATGAGGGGCTGGTTACCCACTGGACAATCCTCATCTCTCAGGAAGGATGAGGGGCTGGTCGCACACTGGATAGACTTCGTTTCTTAGGCATGTTAGGAGGAATGGTGGGCTGGTTACACACTGGTACAAACCTCATCTCTCAGAGATGAGGGGCTGGTTGAACATTAGTTTAACCTCATCTTTGATGCCCAGTTAGGGATGAGGGGCGCACTGCACACTAGATAACCCTTATGAAGGGCCCACTGCATACAGGATACATCTCATCCTTGGGAGGGATGATGGTCTGGTTGCACACTGGGTAAACCTCATCTTTCAGGCCAAGTTAGGGATGAGGGGCCCACTGCACACTGGGTTAGTTAATGGGTGAACCTCATCTCTGAGACAGAGTCAGGGATGATGGGCCCACTGCACACTGGGTAAACCACATTTATCAGGCAGAGTCAGAAATAAGGGGCTCACTGCACAATCGATAAACCTCATCTCTAAAAAGGGATGAGGGGCCCACTGCATAGTAGGTAAACCTCATCCTTGGGAGAGATGAGGGGCTGGTTGCATACCGGGTAAACCTCGTCTTTCCGGAGGGATGAGGCGCCCACTACGCACTGGGTAAACCTCATCTCTCAGGAGGGATGAGGGGCTCACTGCACACAGGCTAAACCTCATCCTTGGGAGCGATGAGGGGCTCGTTGAACACTGGGTAAACCTCATCTCTCAGGGGGGATGAGGGGCCCAGTGCACACTGTGTAAACCTCATCTCTCAGGAGGGATGAGGGGCCCACTGCGTAAACCTCATCTCTCAGGAGGGATGAGGGGCCCACTGCACACTGGGTAAACCTCATCTCTCAGGAGGGATGAGGGGCTCACTGTACACTGGCTAAACCTCATCCTTAGAAGGGATGAAGGGCTCACTGCACAATGGGCTAGTTTTATCTGCCAGGGAGTAGGTAATACTTGTACAATTAATGCTCCCAACGTCACCTGGCCCCCGGGCTGATGTATGTGCAAGATGTACGTACTCTGGCACTCATCCATGTGGTTGATTTTGGAAGAGTGGTGTCAAAATTAGAAATGCGAACATATTTATTGTGCTAGTCGAATAGACCCAATGTAATGCTTTTTTTGACAACCAATAGGAAACCTCGTTACATCATTCACGGGGCGCCCAAGGACACTTTAATTACTTTGCGTACACCGCAGCGTGCTCTATAACTCTAATTTTCCTTTATTTCATCCGTCACGGTGTATCGAAGGCACAAAATCAGCGGTTGCACGCCCCGTCACAGGACATGGAAGAGCATTTAACTGTTATTTGCCCCGTCACGGGTTATCCAACGCACTTTTTTGCCGTATGTGCCCCATGACGGGGCAAATAGACCCGGCCTTTCATGTAGCCACTGGAAGCGATTACACCCAGCCCTTCTATGGACGATTTAAGTTCATGATCTTCAAGAAAATACTGAAACACTCTGACAAAATCCAACCACATTCCAGCTTGGGATCCTCTGATGTAAATATAGCCGAGGTGATTGACTAAATCAATCCTGTACACAGTTCATGGCAGCCCTGAGAGAGAGAAAACACCCAGAGAATGTCGTTAAGCCATAATCTACTGAGATTAAGCAACGAGCAAATTTGCACCGTTCAAGCATCTTCCGTCATGCAAGAGCTCACTCACATTTGCCATATTGCGCATGAATCTTGTTGCACATATTATGGTGAACTGCGTAAACAAGGACTACAGACAACTAGACCCACTCACACATGGATGGAAACTGGTAGGTGGCTTCATCGTCCCTATATCAGTATATGGTATGCTGGCATAGCACTTCCAGGCAAAGATGAAGTAAGTCAGACATATGGATGAGACAGAGCAATCAACTCAGGAAGTCATTGAACCATTTCCAGATGAACTGTCTGGTTCTGAATTTCAGGATAACACTAATTCTGAATCAGAGACTATTGACAATTCAGACAATGAGGATTTTGATAGTGACAATTCAGAAAAAAATCATTTTGATGATGATGAAGAGCAGTTAGTGTAGTATATACTTCAGAACAGGTGTACGTGGCCAATTGTACATCATTCTATGGATCCAAGACAAACTGTCTGTTCACCATGTATTGTGCTGCCAAAGATCTTACATTTTAATTTCATTACTGGTAGCTCAAACTACATATTTATTTTAGTACCACAAAAATTGGGGTACTGGGATGATGGCTAGTAGTAGTACTTTACGCCTCCATTTGGGTGGGGGGGGGGGGGGGGAGTGGGTCACAGCAAGGATACTAGAACACATCTAGTATCCTTGGTCACAGGGATGTGTTCCATCTGTCGCATGCTTTACAGCATGGCACGGAAGCACTAGTCTACAGTGATCATCCAAGGGAAGCTCATCTTCTGCTTATCATGTTTATTTGTCTAGACATTTGATAATAGCAACGTACAACCCCGCGCACGACACGTCTAACTGGACTCAGAGCGAGCGACTGGCGGCACGTCCGCAATCGCTGAGCGTTATATCTGAAGTGCGGGAAAAGTACCAAGGCCGCATGGGATTCGGCCCTCTGCGCCCGGCACCAAAGTACCAAAACGAGGCAGTCGTCCGCAGACTCGCGCGTCCGGGAGGGTGGGGACAACTGCCACATTAAACTAGCGAAGTAGGGATCCTACAGAGAAATGGAATTAATAAACCTTAGCTATTGTTACTCTGGGGACTATCAGACCCGAGGATAGCGGGGCTGTACGAAATGCCAGGGAAGTTTTAGCATTAAATTGCACAGCGAAATCCAAGTCTCCAGCTGTCTGGGCATGTCAAGAGGTAGATCCCCTAGACATGCCCAGAATCCCTTATCCCATCATCATCTGTACATCATTCATCTCATCGATTGACTACAACGTTTTTATCGTATTACAATGTCACTTAGAAGACCATTTGTGCCGAAAAGTGACGCAAAGCAATGATTTACTACTACTACTACTACTACTACTACTACTACTACTACTACTACTAATACTAATACTACTACTACGACTACCACGATAATTATTTCATCTGATTCCATGACGACAATAAAATAGAAAATAAAAACATGCATCATAGAATTTAGTTATAGCGATTTCATTATATGGCGGCCATTTTGTATTTTTGGTGGCCATTTGACTAAAATTTTGACAAAATATTTTTTTCTTTATTATTTTTTATATTATTCTTGGCAAGTAACTTGCTTTTATGGGAGAAAAAGTACCCAAAAATTTCTAATTTGGGGATGTTTGATCATGTTTGCGTATTTTCGCGGCCATCTTGGATTTTGACCACTTTGGGCCTTTTTTTTTAAAATCGGTCGGCACTAACGGATTCCTGGGGAAATTTCGGTCTAGAACCAACTTCAAACATTAAGTGAACACATTTTTCCTAAAGAGCCCAGATGAGAGACTGACTTAGATACTAAAATCACCCATCTATACTATCACTATTTCATGAAGTGTAATGGATATTTATTGTTCAGCTCTGACGCAGCGTTAGCCGTTTTGTTTATCATCTTGGATATTGTCCTCAAATATAATTATATTTTAGAATTTTAAATTGTTTCTGAAAACCGTAATCCATTGGCACACTCAGAAACCCTAGGTAGACACCAACATCATGATTATAGGCCTACTTCTATTCTCGTTCAAAATAGGAATAATGGCCGTTTTGACAAAACTGTGTTTTTTGTGTTAAAACCAAAAACTGAGACTGTCATCCATCCATCTTGAAGATTATCAAATACTGTGATGATTTTAGATGGATAAGATCCATTATCAAGACCTACATGATATAACAATAAAACATCACAAAATATGGAAGACAAAAATCTACTGATTAAAATTATTACGTCCATTCTGTCAAAAATGGCATTAATTTAATGTTTGACCTTGAAAAAAGTGGAGGACGTCTTAGATTTCACCCACAATGTAATATCTAAAGTATTTTTTTACCACAACACTATGTCCAGTATACCTGAAAACTTTGTGGTAGACACCAAAATCATAAATGTGCTTCAATTATTTTAGATCTGGTAATTTTTCCGTGTTTTAATTTTTGCGAATTTCTGATTTCACAAATTTTAGCATTCGTGAATTTTCATTTTTCTTCCGTATCGCTGTTATATTAATACTTTTTCACGTGATTCTTGAATTCGCGAATTTGTCCTCCTCGCGAATATAAAAACCTCGCGAATATTACCAGATGTACAGTATGTCAAAAATGACATTAATTGATTGTTCGACCTTGGAAAAGTGGCGGCCATCTTGGATTTACCCACAACACAATGTCTAAGGTTTTTTTGGCCACACCATCATGTCCGACATACTTGAAAACCCCATGGTAGACACCAAAATCATGAATCTGCTTCAATTACGTAAAAAAATGGCATTAGTTTATTGTTTGACCTTGGAAATGGCGGCCATCTTGGATTTTCTCGTTTTCTATAATTCCTCAATGGTGAGAATTCTACACCACCCTGGATCTCATTATATACATAACATTGAGCAATAATCAAATGTAAAAAAACGTAAAAAGCTAAAACAAGGTTCGGCAAAAAATCACGCTTCGGCTGCTGGACTATGCATATTTTATCTTTAGCACAGCACTGTGTCATAAATCCATCCGTAGCAATAATAATTTGGGCTTACATAGATTTTTTTGGCAACATCTGGTCATCTACAGTCAGGCATTATCATGAAATCTTATAATAAACACAAAAATCATCCGTATTTAATAACTTCATCATATGTTATGGATATTTATTCCTCAGTTAGAACTTTGTAGCAGCCATTTTTTCTATGTAATGGACGCCATCTTGGATTTTATTATTAAAACAATGTCTAAAAATATTTCTAAAAGCACCACCATGTCTGGCAGGCTGATAAAAAACACTTTGGACACTAAAATCTTGATGTATGTTCCTTTATGGTAAAAATAAATACACATATTGTTAAAAGTGTCTTTCGTGGCGGCCATCTTGGAAAATGGTATTTTGGGTGCCAAAAAAAAAAATTGAGACTGACATCCACCCTACTCTTAATTATGACTATATAGAGAGATGTTTTGAAGTGGATGTTTGCTTGTAAAAAAAATGCCATCAAAAAGTTATAAAAGCACATTTACTTAATGTGGCCGGCCGCCTATTAGTCGGGTGATTAAAGATATAGGTCAGATACTGTCGTGCAAAGGCAAACTGCAGTAACGGCTGACTTTTCAAATAGACAGTTGCTGTTGTTTACCTTTTTCAGGGCAGGAAGATATATATAACTGTTGGAGATTGCATATAGGCATGTAGACGCTTACCATACAATAGAGAACCGGAGAAAAAGAGCGATGCGACTGATTTGTGCCGACAATATTTTTTTATATTTTTACATATACAACCAACCCAGTAAACACAACACATTTGGATAACACTTGTAAAATGTTGGGCCAACGTCGAAGACCCTGGGCCGACGTTTTACAAATGTTATGCAAATGTTTTGGGTTTTCTGGGAAGCTCTACTAGTCCGACAGCAGAATGCCCAATATTGGCCCGACCCAAAATTATCTGATATAGTTTTTTTCTCTGCTGATTATTTATCTTTGGGGTCTACATAAAAATATCCAGGGTGGTGTGGAGGTGTCACCTTTGAGCAAACGATAACATTTAGGCGATGGGCTACTTATGGCCACCATGCATCCCCCCCCCCCCACATCTCAACAAAACTAAGTTTTTTGAAGCCCTGGGAAATACTGAGCACGATGTCGAATGTTAACATTGAAAATAAAGGGATGCAAACTCTATTCGACGACTTATAAAACAACGTCGCGCAATAGTAAATAAGGGTGTAGGGTTGCTTGAATACTTTATGCTATTTATGTTCTGGTAAACGGATCTGCAACTGCTATATAGCGTATGAACGGTAATTGAATCCGGCTTCTTACTGTATATAAATCATTGCAATATATTAAATAATATTGCTTTGTGTAAAAATCAGAGAAATCGACAACAACAAAACCCCGTTGGGAAATACCATATCATCAAACGTGTTTTATATGTATCCCCATTTGGGCCGCGGAATTCAATCTAGATAATAGATATGCTTATAAATAAGCCTGTATGTTATGTGTGCTTTGAAATTTCAAACAATATGTGAAAGATAAATAAGTAATGACCGCCATCTGCTTTTTTAATATGTAATTTTGTGCATTTTCCTTGACTCTGCATCAAAATTAGAGCTACGTTATATTATACGAAAAATGACAAAAAATGACAAAATACAAAATGGCCGCCGTCTCTTTGAAAAATTGTATACCAAATTAAAAAAATATACCTACATCTTTGATATCAGCTGAAAGTCACTATCAAGGGCTTTCACATAGATAGATGATATTTTATTTCTGTTAAACAAACAAACAAAGCACTAAGTTTGTATTTTGTCCTTCCATATGAACAATTTCTAACGTATTTTTTTTTAATACAAGCATGCCTTCTCGCTCATTTAATTGCGTATGGTATATAAATGTTTGTTATTACTTTTACATTCTCTTGTGCCATTTTTCAAAAGTGATCTTGACCACTGGTGAAGTGATCACAGCCACTTTAAGAGTTATTTCAGCAACTACAAAGTCATCTTGACCACCGAAGAAGTGAATACAACCACTTTAAAATGATCTAAACCACTACACAAGGGATCTTGATCACTAAAGAAGTGATTACAATCACTTTAAAATTTATCTCAACCACTACAAAAGTGATCTCGGCCACTTTAAAAAGAGATCTTGACCACTAAAGAAGTGATTACAATCACTTTAAAAGTTATCTAAACCACTACAAAAGGGATCTTCACCACTAAAGAAGTGATTACAATCACTTTAAAAGTTATCTCAACCACTACAAAAGTAATCTTGACCACTGAAGAAGTGATTACAACCACATTAAAAGTTATCTCAGTCACTACAAAAGTGATCCTGGCCACTGAACAGGTGACCACAGCCACTTGCAAAATTATCTCAGCCAGGTGAGATAGCAGTTGCAGATCGGTTTACCAGAACAGAAATAACATACATTCAAGTAACCCTACCTCCTTATTTAAAATTGAGCGACGTTGTTAAAAACATATTTAGGGTACCTCTATACATGTACAGGTCGTCGAAAAAGGCTTTGCATCCCTATATTTTCAATGTTAACATTCGATTTCGTGATCAGTAGAGGAGTGCGCAGCGCGAGGGCTGACGCGAGATTATGCACTAGTTCTGGTATAAACCTTATAGTGCCTCTCTCTTTTCACATTTCGTGATCAGTATATCCCAGGGCTAAAAAAAAAAAAAAAAAAAAAAAAAAAAAAAAAAAACTTAGTTTCGTTGAGATGTGGGGGGGGAGGGGTACACGGTAGCCTATACGTAGCCCATCGCCCAAATGTTATCGTTTGCCCATATCTAATTTTTGTTTCGAGTGAGTATTCGTAACTGAACCTTTAGCCATACGGCCGCCATTTCGGGTTCCAAAACGGTCATTATTATTGCATTTCAAATAAACATTTCAAACATACATTTTTGCAAAACACATTAACCGCTCAAAGGTGACACCTCCACGCCACCCTGGATTTCTTTATGTAGACCCAAAGATAAATGATCAGCAGAGAAAAAAACTATATCAGAGAATTTCGGGTCACCACCTTTAGCTGACGGATTATACATACCTGTTTAATTTCTTTAATATTTTAATGATTGACTAAACGTAGCCGTCAATTTGATGGTTAGTGATATTCAAGACAGTTTTGGTGTAATATGTTGAGCCACAAGCACACCAACTCTGGATATATATGTTTCAATAATTGTCATCAAGTTTTCTATGAACATAATAAACATGTTTTTATGTTAACATTAAAGAACGTATTTATAATATGTTTTTTGTTGTTTCCAATGATCAAGTGCACTCCATTTAAAGAGACCATTTGTTTGCACTAAAACAGGTGTTGGAATATTTAAAGGTCTTTGTTATTTCTTTCAAATGACCTGTCAGACACAGATTAAAGTGCAAAATCATAGGCACCACATTTACCGTGTTTACACACTCATCCATTTCCATTAGTTTTTTGCACGAATGCGTCATATATGACCAAAAAGCATTCTTGGCTACCTTATCATGTTTATAGTGGGACAACAAGCTACGTTGTAACAATATATTAAGTGTTATTCTATTATATTTGAATAGGAAGATGGGTATGATTTTATTATTATTTACCAATCCCTTCTAGAACAACCTTTAGGGACACACCATTTGATTTCTGGGGGGGGGGGGGCTAGATTATTACTTTCAGTTATGTTTTTTTTTCTGAAAAATTAGCACACAATTTTTTTTTTAAGCACCGACCTTGAAACAAACATTTTTTTTGTCCCTGGAAAAAAAATAAAACATTTTTTTTGTGACAGTTCATATTTAATTAAGTATGTTGACAAATGTCATGCACTGACCTTGATGAAGGTCAGTCTCTGACATACATACAGTAACTGCAGCTGTATTAAAGGGGACACACCGGCCTGACCTGCTTCTTCAGCCTTGAGAATTGTTGGTGATATACAAGGATCTAGTAGTCATGGTGATTTTTTTTTAATGTGCAACATGCCGTTTATACTAGTGTTTGAAATTTAATACTCTCCTGAAACCTAGTACCGGATACCAGTGTAAGTGGTAGGCCTACTCATACTCATGACCTTAAATACGGTATACCTTCTGTGAAGCTTTGATAACCAAATAGGTCTACTTAATAAATATTTATTTTGACTCACCTTTCATTCTAGAAGCAGCATAATCTGTACGCATCATTTGGCGATCTGTTGTCTTCAAACTAGGACGCAAGCAACTATGACTTGAATACTATGTGGTAGAGCGGGTTCGGGTATTTCCGAACGGGGGGGGGGGTATTTCCGAACATTGCTAATATATTTCATCCCGTTGCTGGCTAGACATGAATAAATTGTGTCAGGCAGAGCTGCCCGTTGTGCGTGACTGTTCTGTCACGCACCGTTATTATGGACCAATTTCATATCCATTAATTTTGCTTTTTTAAAAAGTCACTTTCAAAATGTCGTAAAGTAGACAAGTCTTTAAAAATTAAGGTAATTACACGGAAGGTAATGGTCTATTTATGATATGTATTATCAATCCTGGAATTATTATTTATATGGGAAAATGTACCTTGCAATGCACCTTCTAGAAACATCAAAAAACAATTTTTGGTCATGATACTCTGGCTCCCAGAGCCACACTACGCCGCGTGGCCGAGCTTCATGTAGCCTCTGGTATGCCCCAGTGGCGAATGTTTGTGACTTGTTGCTATTTTTAGATGCAATTGGGTAATCCCCGATTTCAGACATTTTTTAAAGGTCACTTCCCCAGATGAAGAGTTGTTCACAGTATTGTATTTCCCCTTTGACGCATTTCCTATGACTTGACCCAGAAAATTATTCACTGGCCTCAATAGCACAGGCATGATGGTCACGTGACTAAGAACCTTGGCCAATACCCGGCCATAAATGAAATTGGCAGGGCTCGCCAGGCAATGGTCATGATCATAGATATAGGGGAAATCTATGGTCATGATAGCCTTATCATTTGGGACGTGTTCGGAAATAGACCCATCAATTAATTTGGTTTCGTCTAATTACGAACACTAGGCCTATAGGGCCTACACCACAGTTTCACAGCGAATGCGTCATTTCGAAAGGAAATACATCAATGGAGCGATTTGTAGGCCTGCAAACGGTTGTGACGTTACTATGCGGGTTTGAAAAGTAATATGAAGGAAACTATGAAAAAAATCTCAGATTTCAATAGATTCGGGTAATCTCGAACAGTGGCATTTCCTAATATTTTTTTGTTTTATATTTTTTTGTGGACGAATTACAATTGACATTGATTCTATTTGTATCATATTTGAGTATACTGCGCATGTTCCTGCTTCTAGACTGGTTATTTTCTCTTTAGAATAAAAAATGGGTGGGTGTTCGATTATACCCTACTTGGTGTTCGACATTACCCCCTCTATTTCGAGTATACCCGCCGTTACCTTGGGTACTACAACATCCTGTACAACTTTCAGATTCATGAATGGCCGTGCACGTGGTTAATCACGCCATCAATCATAGTTTCATTCATCAACTGATGTCACGTGGGGAGCTGATAGACAAATGGGGACACCAGACATCAAGTGCAGAGGCTTAGGTGTTCGGAAATACCCGAACCCGCTCTAAACATTCGCAAAATAATAGAAAAATATCACATTCTCTAATAGACAAAGAGCCGACCAGAAACAAACAAAAAATACATCAGTAAAGCCGCGTCCAATTTCACTGTTAAATAATAACTTGTAGCGATCTTGAGAATTTTCCTAGAAATATTTTGCGCTCCAATTATTCCTTGTAAGTCGTTTATTTTAAATTCCACTTTGATGAGCCTCTTCAAAAATTATCAACAATTAAAATTATCAACAATTTTTTTTGGCACAATCTTTCAACATATTATTTTTTTATGTACAAGTTTTCAGCATATATTTGTTTTTACAGAAAATTGAAAACAAACATTTTTTTTCAAAAATAGTCTAGGCCCCCCCCCCCCAGAAATCAAATGGTGCGTCCCTTATATGATTTATATCAATTTATAGTAGTTTGCCACATATATTTATAAAGGATAGCTAGGATTTCAAGTGTTTTAAGATGTAATTATCGGCCGCCAGAATTCTACATTCAATGCTGAAATTGTCAGCATGACTGTGGGCCAATTGCGATTTTACATTCAGATATTACCACAAAGACAGATAACTTGAACCAATCCTGGTTTAATGTTGGCCCACCGTCTACGACGCTGGACCAACATTAAACCAGCATCGCTGTATTATCGATATTATCATGCCTTCATGACCTGACTTGGATATTACCACATATCAGGACGCCTGTTGCTCTCGGATCTTATTATTTGGCTTTTTAGGGACGGTTAGGGACGTTTCTGTCGCCTTTGTTATCAGACGAGGTGGGACCTTATGGAGGATTTTCTCTATGAGGTCGGGAATGTTTTTCTTCGATTGTAACTCTGGGTAACTCTGGGTACTAACGAGGTCGTGATTGAAATGGTATGAATTAAACAATATAGTGAATTAAAATAAGCTGTAATGTTGTTGTTTTTTTGTGCAACGGCTATGTCCTGTGTGAATGGCACAAATAACTATTATCCGCCATTATTACTGTTATTACTTCTACTTTCGAATTGCAAGTTTATGGCACACCATTTTTTTTATTTCTACTACCCGACTTAGAGCTTCCTTCTGTCTCGATATGAATGAATAAATTAAATAATTAATTAATTATTGACAACATATTTTTTACGCCTGAATCCTCGGCGTCCCGAGCTCAGAGGCGCTGTAAATCCGAATCAGGTCCATTCTCGTCGTCCATTTACGATGGAAAAGCATGGACTAGTAATGAAAACATTATCTCAGCGACTTTCATCTGCCCATTAGATTTTTAAGAAAAAATATATACATTATTTTTTGCGCACTCCCTCATTAAATTAGATATTGTCTGATCTGAAACCCAAAACACGCAGTCTAGGACCATCGTTCCATGTTTACTGGGTTATTACCAAGCAGATACGAGATTTAAAGCTCGACATGTGTTTGATGGGTGGATGACAGCGTGAAAATGCACATTAATACTCTACACAGAGCCACCTGGTGAATGGTGAAAATAATTTGAAGTGTTCTCACCAGATGACGTGGAATAAAACAAAGCCTTCTCGACGAACACCCCTACCCAGCAAACGCAAGACGTTAAACCAATGGTGGTTTGGTGTTGGTCCAGCTTTGTATAACACATTGAATCAGAGATGAAAATAGATGAAAAAAAATATATATATCTCGGACAGCGAGACTTTTTTCGTCCCCAGAGATATCTCAGGGGCCACTTTAATAGGGTTCAACCGCTTATCACGACTATATGGTCGCCTCAGAGCTAAATGATCCTGTCTGCCACTCTAACGAGTGTCAGATAGGATCATTTAGCTCCGAGGCGACAGGTCACTCGTTTTAATCTGTTTTTGGCAGGGTAAATCACTGTTATTTGGAATAAACTGAATGTTTGATCATCAAGTTTCGCAAATGTTTTGTCTGAAATTGTCAACCACTTCAATTTGTGGGTTGCGCTAGCGAGATGTAACTTCAAGTGGGTGAAAATTTCGACTATTTAATTTATCGCTTTAATGGTTAGGCCAACAATGGCTTAGACCAAGGAATCGAATTTATAGATCTACCCAGCAAACACAAAACATTTGTATGACATTTGTACAATGTTGGTCCAACGTCGAAGACGTTGGGCCGACGTTGCACAAGTGTTATACAAATGTTTTGTGTTTGCTGGGTATATATCTATAAATTCGACCTTGTATTTGCTTGAAATATCCCAGTCACCATGGGACGTTGGTATCATCACAAGGTGGCTTTTTGCAGTCTGTTTAATGTTTAACAAAAACGTCGATATAAAAAATAGTATACTTTATCTCAAAAGAATAGAATATGCACTTGCCCCACTCCCAATATTTTGAATAGTGTTCGAAATCAATAATTTGTGTAAATGTTATATTACTAGCTCAGATGACGTCAGCAAGCCATGGCCACTTTGTATATTTTCAAACAATATTATGTTGTATATTAATGACAAAATATGTATTTATATAATTAAACCTTTACCCGGTAAACACGGCTGTATTGGAAATAAAAGGAGCGTTTAAAATTAAAATTTGCAAATGTATGGTGACAATGAATATGAGTAATTTTCACCCACTTTAAGTTGTGGGTCGCTGTAAAAATGAAATGAATCGGGCTTTATGCCACCTTTGTGCATATATAGGCTAAACTGGGCCAGGAGAACCTCCTCTAAAGGGTCAATGTACAGACGGTATGAAATAAAACTTTGAACTTTCATTGACCTTTGAAATCAGTCTAATTATTTGGGCTCTTTTGATGTAATAGTATAGTGAAAACCAGAAGAAAATACATTGCAAACGGTCATCAGCATAGTTGTTTGATTTTATACAGACTTCATTAAACTGAATTTGAGAGAAAGGTATTCGAATGCTTGATCAACATAATTGGAACAACACATGAACAGCACCATAAAGGGTGAGACAATAAATGACAAAAAATGTTCTTAAATGTAAATTATTTATTAAAAATAAATAAATAAACCCATAGCAAAATAAAATAATAAAAAAATAGCTTTCTTTTTTATACTGTACACTGTAGCACTCTAGTATACAAACAATTTTCTGTATGTCCAGAACAAGGTAATAAACCCTTTAAATGTTAATATAGATAATTTATTTTTAACCCACGTGAACTGATTAAGTTGTTTCTCATTAACATCACCCACGACTCGATGTGAGCGACTACTAAAACTCATTTTATATCTCAGACTCGTTATTAACAATCAAAGGGTTGAACTGTTATGTTCTTCAAAGCCATGCTTTGCACGGGAGTGTCGATATCTATCATTACACACTCCCTTCTATCTGTGCTTAATGAGGAGGACGACACCCTTTGTCGGTTGTAGCAGACTACCTTTCTTCAGGACTAGTGGTACCTAAAATAAAGCAGTCATTAACAGCATAACACTTTACTCTTTACACAATACTTCTATCATAGGTTAATCTAGACTACGCTTGTATAATAACAGTAATAATGCTATCAATTTAATTGATGCATCATTTATTGACATTTTAGTCATTTGATACTTAAGTTGCTGACCTAATTGTCAGCTTCAAATGAATGAAAATATCTACATTTGTTTAAACTGAAGCAGTTATAATTTACATTTACTTTATTGGTACCTTATTTAAGATATTACTTTTTGCTTATTTAATGACATTGAGTGATTGTTTCGGTCAAGAAAAATAGTTCAAATGTTTAAAATATGTGATTAAGCGCCAATTTAACAAAGCAACAGTTAAATAAAACATAAAAACAGGAGGATGTAAAGAGCTCAAGTCACTCTCTCTGGTACATGTAAAAACATCTTTAAAGAGCTGAAATATATGTTTGCAAACTATGGAGACCAAAGGGTTTTTTCAATTTGAAATCATCATAAATTACTTAGTCAGCTTTTTTCGCTTCATATGAATACCTATGTTATGGGTTCACGGTAATAATAAATGTTTTTACTTTTACAGTGTGGTGATCGTCTTTAGACGTCAGAATCTGACGTCTAACTTCGTTCCCGCGCTGTAATTAGGTTAGCAACTGTGAATCATGAGATAACAGGGGGAGTTTTAAAGCACAGGCGTTCATTCAATATTGCTTCAAATTTACCATTTCGTCTTTTAGCATTGCACCAGCGCTGGGAACAACCAGTTGTTGAGTTTACCTGAGTTTCAGAAGAAACAGCAAAACGGAAATGACGCAGAATGCGCATGAGCGCAATCTTAATTTCCAGCATGGCGAGGCGCATGCCTATGCAGCTGCGCGGACCTCCGCCGAATGGCAGCCAGCAATACTGATCACGTGACGACTTGACCTCTCTGCTGAACCTGAATCAGATAAAGATCATTTTGCAGCACGCAGGCAAACAACAGTGACTACTTTCTTGAAAAGAAAGCTGTTACTGCTTTTTGTCTTTGCATTGCAGAATTGAAATAGCCATCGAAGACCATGTACGATAAAAAAGTCAACTCTCCCCAAAACGTGAAATCGCTCTCAGTGCTGTCCCCCGGTATTGGGAGTTGGAACTAATGCTTTTGCCATCTATCAAGTATGATTTTACCATATTACGACGAGTAATTATGACATTGATCCTATTGAAAACAATACATACTTCACATCATAAAAATCAGAAAAATAAGTATTGCCCGAGGTTTACTTCTATTTTTTATCCAATAATTTGTTGTTTAGTTATCAATACTTTTTAATTGTCTTCTTCCCTTTGGTACCTCAGGGGTTGATGCGCCCGTATAAACAAGTATGCATATTCATTGTTTACAAACAACAGGTGACGCCCAGCTAACACGAGACGTCAACTCAATTATAGTGTAATGCTGGTCCAAGGCTTGTAATGCTGGTCCAGCATTACCCCATCATTGGTTCATCTTCTCGTATCTGCTGGCAGGTGAATTGTGTGCAAGGGTAGATACGGGCAAAGAAAACCATGATAAGGGCATTGGAAATAATATATATACTATATAAATTATATTACTATATATTATAGACTAATGACACGGATCATTTGTCATGTTTATCATTCGGAATATACCTGAACAGAAATATTTTGCTGATATAAAGCCTGTTACTGTTACTGATGATTCACCTGATCTGAGCGATACAGTCACCTTATTCAATGCTGAAATCATTCACGCCACAAACGGGTATTACCATTGAGGTGGAGAATATTCTTGTATAATATTATATATCAGTGGATATCTTTGTCGCAAAGTGTCGCGATCTGGATGTGATCAATGTAAAGTAATTTTGATGCCACTAATAAATTGCACACATTTCTGTCTAAGAAGCAATATTTGAATATTCAAGGTGTGGCGCTTTTGTTTCACGTCAAAGCTTAATACAATTAAATGGCTCAAATGAATTTTCGGAAATATACCTGAACACATTCTACATAGGAGTCACAACAGATAGCAAATTATTACCATCATCAAAAACACTAAATCACGTGCAAGTTGTGAATGTTTCATGTTAATATTACATATGTATGTCCCCATTCGGCTACACCATGTACTGCGGGAAAACAATGAACATGTTATTACCAGTAACGGCAGAAGAAATAGAAAATTATTAAAATTCAACTATAAATAAATTGTGTCATAAAAATGAACGTGTCTTGTTTTCAAGATATCAGTATACTGCTAACGCTCCAGTCCTCAGTGACATTGATGGCAGTGGTCCGAGAGAGAAGGCTCACATATCATAATTTTATAATATTACTTTTGTGTTCTAAATATATATTTTTAAATAATACATGTTTGAATCAAAATACACGTCTGCCAAGTTATGGTTGTTACCAATGTTTTGCCCCGATCTCCTTTGTGGTCGCTATGCTTGACGACATATCGTCACCCCCCTCCCGTTCTGTGTCCACATATTTGTGTACTTTCTGTACACAGCTATTCTGTTATTTAAATGAAGGCATTTTAATTCCTAAAATAGTATGATAATATAACATGACTTTTCTGCTATATTAGCAGTTATTTTCGTTCCAAAAATAAATATTGCAGAGATATTGTCATAGCTGTCAAACCTAGAAAAACACTATTTTTTCTTTGGAGGCTAAAGTGGTGAAATTATCACTTGTTTTATATGATGATACACTTGCTAAAGCGTAGTACCAACTCCCGTTAAAAGGGGACAGCACTGCACAATGTATTACACGCATTTGTATGGTGAAATCCGTAAGTTGATCATCTTATCGTACATGGTCTTTGTTAACACTTCAACCTCCAAATTATTCAAATGGAATTTTCACTCACTTGAAGTTGTGTCTCGCTAACGCGATCCACAACTTCAAATGAGTGAAAATTACTAAGATTTGACAAAATGTAGGTCAACTATTTTCAAATCTTGCTGATTTATGTCACGTTGTATCTTTGATATGTTTAAGAGATGATATGTTATGTGGTAATAAAAAATGCAAAAAAATGAGTATATTCGCGACCGACGCTTAAAGAGGTAATGATCACAATAGAAAAGGATATGTAAAAATGTGTATATTTATGCAAAAATGGGTGTTTGAATGACTCACCTCTCGGGAATAAAAACATCCGGATCCGGCCAGAATTCAGGATCTCGGTGCAGGGCAAAAATAGGGATACTGACGCAGGTACCGTATTTTATATTGACGCCTTCAATCACAGTATCCGCGGAGCATAATCGGTTGGTTCTAAAAATGAATGAAATCAGGAATTTTAATCAATGATGCGCATTTTAGCCATTTCTAAATAGTGCATAAACGAATGGAAGTGGTATTTTACATTGAATACATGCTGCACAATATGGTTGATATCGAAATCAGAATTTAATTCAGTGGCATTAGACACAAGCTCGGTAATCGCAAAAGATTTGTACTACATTTGTATAAAGCTGGACCAACGTTGAAGACGTTGGGCCGACGTTGAATAAATGATATACAAATACTTTCTGATTGCTGGTCTGTATGTAGGTGTTTGCTTTGTTTGTGATCTTTAACTGCACATTTCGTTAAATTCAATCAATACTTTTGTTATGAAAAAAACTTTCTTGAGATCAAACTTGATGTTGACCCTGTGTTGGGCCGGTGTCGTAGACGGTGAGCCAACATTGAAGCAACTCTAGATTAACTTGCAGTGTTTGGTTGGAAGCGTGTGAGGGCAAATGGAGTTAGGCCATGGGCTACATTTCACCCACACCAACATTTTTTAAACCTTGATATGTCTAAAACATGAAATGAGATGCTAACATAAAAAAAATAGGAATGAACTTTATATTTCAACCCCTTGTAGGGGGGTACCCCTAAACCAGTCATATACGAATTCAGCACACCCACATTATGTAAAAACAAGCGCAAAAAATATTTAGCACTCAAATGTCGAGCAAAGTTCAATGTTTTATATTTCAGCCCACCTAAATACACACATTTTCATAAAAAGGCTGCAATATTCTCTCATTTAAAAATATATGCCATGTACAAATCTAAATGACACTCAGTTTCAAGCAAATACACATCTGGGTTCAGAAAACATGAGTTAAATACAGAAATGGCCAATAATTCTGTTTTATTAAGTTGTTTCCATTGATCATGTTAACTAGCTTGTTTTGCTCTCGATTTTGATTATTTTGTATTAAAAAAACATGTTTCAACGTATTTGTAGAAAAACCCTAATAATGCGTCATGCAATACATCATTAGAACGGAAATTTAATTACCTTTTACATGGTATATTGCATGTGTAGATTGCTAAATAAGAATAGCTACGACAGAAGTTTGCGTAGCCCTACCCCCGGGTTTGGGGGTACCCCCCTATAAAGGATCAAAATATAAAGTTCATTCCTATTTTTTTAATGTTAACATCTCATTTCATGTTTTAGACATATCAAGGTTTAAAAAAAGTTGGTGTGGGTGAAATGTGTGTGGGGGGGGGGGTGCATGGTGGGTGGTTCTAGCCCATGGCCTAAATGACAATACGACCACGTGGGATGACAAAATAAAAACTCAAATATATTATTTTGTAATCTCACACGCTGCATTACATTATGTAATTTCCGATTAATAAACCACATTAAATAATACACAATAGTGTAATTTTCAACCACTGGAGGTTGTGGATCGCGGTAGCGAGACACAACCTCGAGTGGTTGAAAATTTAAATAGTATTGACAAGTACCTTGCCACGGGTGGGAATAGCCTCAGAGTTTCACAGACACACATATCCAGATATTCCATCTCACTGACAGCTTCGTACGTGATTTCATCCTATAATATTGGCATAATTCAATCACACTATGTCAAGCAAGCTCAACCAGGTGAAATATAACCAGACACACTTTTGAAGTAAGTAGTTGTTGCTGTTTGCCTTTGTGAACATCTGTTTTTACACTGCTTGCGTTAAAAAGTAAACAGTAGAAAAAGTACGTGGGATGAACCGAATGTTTCATGTATAATTACATTTGAATAAAAGTCAATGCACCATAATGATTTTGTGCAATTATGTAATTTTCATGGATATTAATCTACAATAAATTCATGCTTTCTTGACCATGTGCAGTAGTTATTAAAATCAACAATGTCCCCATAATCATATGAAATGTTGCTGTGTTGCAATTAACTCATAACAATAGTAATACATTTGTGACCAGCCAGACAAAAATGTTTCTTATGTAATGATTACATGACTAAAATCGAAAGTAATAAAAAAATTCAGAAATACCATGTATTTCAGTTTATGAAACAGGACGGGCACGGCCATGTGCCAAAACTCAATTTTGAAACTTGAACCCCCTGTGTGTCGGATCACATTTTTTTATGAATTGTATTAAATTGTATTTAACAAGTACCGGTACATTATCGAAAGTCTAAAATCTCACATGTTTGTCACTTATTGTGTCTATTTCTTGCAGTGCTCTTTGCTGGCAGTCTGGGTTGGTGGCCAGGCAGTAAGCCGCCATGGTTAATGTGGTAGCGGTTGTCTCGTAGCCGGCCAAGAAAAATATCAAAGACTGGGCAAGAATTTCCTCGTGGCTCAGTCCTGTGAAGAGAAGCAGTTCTGCTTAAAATCTTTGTGATCTCAACTCTTGTGCTGATAGGCTCGTATTATGGTCAATCAAGCTCCAAACTAATACAACGCTAGATGTTGTACAAACCATGGAGACCAAAGGGTATTTTTCAATTTGAAATCATCATAAAAATCTTAGTTAGATCTTTTCGCTTCATGTGAATACCTGTTATGCGTGTACGGCTATTATGATTTTGTTTAATCCTTCCAGTGCGGGTACCGTCTAAAGACGTCAGATTTTGACTCTAAACACAGTCCACGCGCTGAAAGGGTTAGTCAAATAAATAAGATTTTACGATGTCTATTTTTCAAAAATAGGGATATATCGCGTTTGCAATACCGGCTTTGTGAATTAAAAATAGGAGCAAGCAATTCAGCAGCACAAGGGTTAAATGCAAAACTGGTATGTCTGTTTTATTAACCCTTTAAGCCCTCACGATGCATTAAAGCAACATTTTACATCCCTGAAAACAGACTTAATTTTCCTACAACTAGGGGTTTTAGACCGAAAATTTCCATGAAACTGGTTTACCAATACATAACAGTTTTCTTTAATTTTTAAACCACATCAAGTCATTTTCATCCACTACAAGTCGAGAATTGCGACAGCAATTCGCGGCTTGTAGTGGATGAAGATGACAATGGTAAATTCAGGCTTTAAAGGGTTAATAAAGTTTATCATGCGTCATACCATCGATAGGAATGTGGTGACCGTTTTCTGAGTTGCTGGTTTTGGAAATGTTATGTTTGTTGTGAATTGAACTGTGATCATCAAAATTGTCCTTTCTTTCTGCTTCTACCATAAGTTGTAGGAAATCAACCTGTGGATGAAGACGTACAAAATGTGCGTGTTATAAAAAAAATGATAATTTTGTTTCAACACATTATACTAAACCTATATGGAAGAATTACATGTACCTTTTCTAATAAATATCTGCTTATGCACGATGTTTGCTCCAGAAAAAAAAATATAATGCAAGTTTAATATATTTTGTACAGAGATTATAAAAAATATAGATCGGAATAACACTATCATTACTTTTTAAATGTTATTTTTAATGTAGAGTGACGTCTTTGTTGTTTGCTGTTTCCATCAATCTTTACGTCATATCAGGGAAATTAAAATTCAACCATTGATATTGAGTACGTTATGGATATTCAAGCCGGTCAGCTCCCAGTTGAAAATAATGTGAGCAATGTAACTAAAAATGGGATGCTTGGGAACTCATGTGAACACGATAACCAGTCAAGTCGTTTCATTGGGCTTCAATTACTGCATATCAATCACATTTTCATAAATGTACATTGTACATTTTCATAAATTTATTTAAATTATGCTACATTTTATTTGTGCCTATAATCAATAAAATGCTTCAACTTTCAACTAAATCAATTACAGAGCTACACATAATGTTTCCCACCCCATGGAAGTAATTTTACTGGGTTTTGAATATCACAAATAAATTAGAATATTCAAGGCCAAATAATCAATACAATGTTAAAATCATCTAAAACAAAGTCCACGGAATAAAAACAAAAAAACAAATACATTCTAAGATAGTGTGGGGATACGTACTCAATCTGATTAGTGTTTGTTTCATCTTATATACATGTAGGATATGCACTTGGTTCTATTGCTGTTTTAGTGTTAAATATCACACATCACTGCTTTATTGACTCAAGGGACTCATTGGAATGCCTACCTGACAACTGCTCACATCTGCTGCTTTACGCTCCTGTAAACTTCTGCTGATAATGTCCGTGAAAAAGTGGACAGCTTTTGCTGGAAACATACCCACTCGTCTCTCCCGCATAAACCTCATCGAGGAAGGGAACAAAACTAAAAATATATATTAGGACGCATTCAGCCTAAACTCGCGCAGCAAACATGTTAATATTTACATCAGTTTAGTGCAAAATGAATTGAAAGCAATTATATGAATAGCACTAGCATAATGGCATTTATTTGAAAATGTGAGTCGCCACAGTGACACACATCTTCACAAAACAAAGCAAAAACAGATCTATTTTATGTGATTATAAACAGATAAATACAAAACAATATTTAGCGTTTTCTACATTTTAACATAAACAAAAGTAGTGTATGGAGTGATAATCTGGAGTGATTTTATAAGTCTTTTGATTATTATCATAAATCTTTCCGTGTTTGTCACCAAGGCCCAATAATCTTGTCACGTTTAAATTAAATCGGATACTTCGCGTAAATCGTTGCCATAATAAGTAGATATATAAACAAAAGTTCTCATTAAAACCTAAATTGATTTAATGAGATATCTCATTAATCACTGTAGTATATTTTCAATTAAACTAAAATACAATATATCTTATTTCAAAATGTTTGAAATATTCTCACCCACTTGAAAATGTGGATCACGTAAGGGTAAGCGAGAAACAACTTCAAGAGGGTGAAAATTAAAGCAAAATCTATAATCCCTTAGTCTGCTACATTGTGTAATGTTTTTTTCTTTGAACCAGTACATTTAATAGTATATTGCTTCTTTTAGTGTGCTACGTCACTATTACCGATGTACTTACAGAGGAAAAATAACTTTGCAGAGGTGACGGTATTACTGAAGAAATGTTTCGCATTTTTCACAAATTGATCTTCCGCATTTCTCTGTGAGTTTATTTTTAATCCAAAAGCTGTGGCTGCTATGGTGTCCATGGTAAATGCTCCACAGTACCTGCAAACCCATAATAATTATAGTCTACATATGTACATACTTAACCACTTTGCAAAGTGGCAGATGCAGCCTTATATTTCCAAGTAGTCGATATATGTAAACACTTTTGTTTGAAAAGATCACCCATGCTTCAGACTATTCTGGTGTCATGTCAGGTAAAAAGTTGTAGTCTATGAATCACAGGATCCTATGTAAATTGGTCATGCCGTCTCTACTACATATCATGCAGTAGAGACGGCATGAACCACCCAACATGAATATATACTCACTGTTTTAGCTCAACTGGTGTGTTTGTAGTGGCGTGTTGTCTCAAATTGTTCACTAAAACGTCCGCACACTCTCCTATGATGCTTGTCATCTAATGTTGAAACAACCATATAAAACTGTACATTAGTCTAAATTCATTGGGGTTTTTAATAGTACCTAACTCCTAGTAATTTATATACACATTAAATTCATATTAAATCGTGGCATAGTTACATACAAAATCCATGCATGACTGTGTGACTTTACGTCTTTACCAGTAATACAACTGGCAGATAGTGACCACTGGTGAGCACTGCTGAGCAGCAGCTGATTTTAACAGAGGGACTACACGCTTCTGCTCATTGGTGCTCGCAGCGCTGCATTTGGGAAGTTATTCTTGTTCAGCTTGGTATCGTACCAACTGAGCAACAACATATTCGTAACAAGAACAGCTTCCCAAAAGCAGCACCACCAGCTTTAGTGGTTATATTATATGCGTCTATCGTTATGTTGTGCAAATCCAAAAGACATTATCTGGTTACTTTACAAGTAAGCAGATACTGTCTTTTGGCTTTGCAAAGCAGCGTTTCTCATACTTACGTGTTTCAGTTTCATACTGCTGAAGCTGGGTGTCAAGGTACTCCGTACATACTTCCAACGCTCACCACGCAAATTAGTGAGTGATTTGCGCAGAGGGAACTGATTCAATGGAATAGACTAAAAACGAAAAGATACATTGATGACATCCTAACCCCTAGAGTACTGACGTCGACTGAAGTAGGCATTCTGTGTTTTATTAGCACCCGTATAACCCCTGATAACAAGTTGTTAAAAGTCAAATATGCCTTTAATCACGAAACAATTATATATGCTGGGACTTACATTTCATAAATTTTCATTCACTTGAAGTGGTGTATCGCGCTAGCGGGACACAAGTTCAAGAGACTGAAAATCTAAATTAAATAGTTCATGTGCTCCAGGGGTTAAAATGTTTATTGCTACTTCAAAAGTTACTTTTAGAAGTGAATTATGATCCCTAAATATTACAGTTTATAAATATATGTACGAGCATTCCTAATCACAAATTAGTTTCTCCTTCGTAATCTGTTTATAATATCCTATATGTAATGGGATACACTCCGCCAATTACATCCATAGTAAGGCTTACCAGTCTATTCTGAAAATTACGAAATTCCTTGACCAGAATACTTTTTATCAGGACAGGTGAACTGACTAATAGCACTGGAATGCTACCTTCATATGTTCTGAAAAAAATAACGTAAATGATCAGGTAATATATATGAAGCCGTCATTTTTAAAAAAATGTAAAATATTGTATAATTATGCTATTATTATATACCATATAATATAAATCGTTTATATAAAAATAATAATGTGTTTTTTTGCTGTTAGATATCATATAATTGTGTGGAATTGTCTGATAATAAGTGACTGTTCTCAACTAGGTTATATAAATTTTGTGTCCCAACATACCCAACAAATGTCACTGTAGAACACTGATCCTGACTTATCAAACTGATATGAAAATGGCTAGCCTTTGATATATATATAGCCCAAATGAAAATGTGAATCAGTCATGCAGCCCTACTTCTTAAAATATCTCAAAATCTAATGGATGTTTTTCTTTCAATTTGCTATAATTATATAAAGATTGTTCGACATTTGAGAAATAGATCTTACCTTATAACTCTGCCGTATTGTTTCACCCATTGTCGATCCGTCTCCCAGACACCCTGAACAAGAAATTAAGCTAATGTAAGCCTTTGAGCCGAGGAGACCCACATACAATGCCAGTACAATTATGACAATATTTTGTAGTCAGTTAAACAAATACTTCCATCACGCAGGTATTCATAAATATGTGTTGACACAAAGTAATTCACACAAAAAAATGATGCCCGGCAATTCAGCAGCTATTCACAGCTATTCTGCTCTTCAAATCCAAAAGCCAGTATCTGCTTACTTGTAAAGTGCTGGGCTAGGAGAACCTCCTGAGGATGGTGAGATGACACTACCTTCCAGACACAGGATTCTAAATTTGTGCCTTGGCAATCTGAGGCCGAGCACGCTACCTCTCGGTCACGGAGGCTCCCCACAATATTGAATGGGGTCGTAATAGTGGGTGAAAATTGACATTACATAACTAATATTCGCGGTTGAAAAGTTAAATGTTGATCGTTAAGATGTACCTCTAATAGTGAAATGATGTTATAGTTTTGAAATAAATCACATTACTTAATTTGTCTTCATTACACACACATCATGTTAAAAATTGAACCAATGTCTGTCCTATGACTTTACGCAAAAAATCCAGATTAATAACATGTAAACTACACAAAAATAACATATTTGTTGTTGTCAATAAAAACCTTTAATTTGCTATTTTAGTATGCGTGTAAAATTTAACAGATTAGCTTTTCATACTGCATTCAATTGTGGAAGCAGCATACAGCCCATTCCTTGGAAATATGCGTAGATAAAATAAAGGTGTGTCTAACCATCATGTCAGTCATCACACGAGTTACACAACTGATTTTTTTTCTATTTCAGAATTTTGTGGAAATGTCGACATTTACTGTAGCAGTCATTATAACAGAGGTTTAATCTCGTGATCCGGAACTGAGTATCCTCAGCCGCTCACCTTGGTAAATATGCTCCACATGCTGCCTATCATCGGCCACGGCCTTGGACCAGGTATGGACTGGCCTGCGAAATGCCTGTACCGGCCTGTCTGCTCTCTGATGGAAAAATAACACCAACATTAACCCTGTAAAAGCCGGTCACGATTACATTTTATCTTTTTTTCTATTAGCAAATTAAATACCAGCTTTCTAACATGTTACTGGTGAAACGTGACATCAATCAGCCAGATTTCAAAATCGATGACCTACATTTTGTCAAACCTGAATAATTTTCACTCGCTCGAAGTTGAGGATCGCGTCAGCGAGACACATTTTCAAGTGGGGGAGAAATTAAAATTAAATAATTTGGCAGCTAACTATAAGCTGTGTAAGTTCATGCAGAATTTCATCACTTTGGCTATGAAAGGGTATTATATGTATCCCACTTACAAAGTAGCAAGTGCGACGTTTATTACCTGGAAGACGATTCAGTGCATGCAGATTTCTGTGTAAATAATGTTTATGTCCATCTGCCTACGTGCTTACTTTAGAAATGAATGGCAGTTCGAATGGCATGCAATTTCAAACATTTAAAATAACGAGTATAAAATGATAACTGATTATACACATCAATGATATGCTGTTTAGATTCTGATTGCAATATAGAGATCTTTGTAGCACAAAAAAGAGAAAGGTTCAACATATCTGTGGAACTTTTCTGTATTATACCATACTGCAAAGACCCCTTTTGTGATAGAATGCCTGGTATAATATAACCAGGCCCCCTATTATCAGCCATCAAAGCGGTCTTCATCTGAGCATGCTTTCTGTCATCTTATTATAGTTTACCTGATTAGATTACGTTGTGCTACTATTGTATATAGTTTTATTACCTGTAGATATAGTAGGCCATCAGAAGACACATAACTCCCACCAGGACCAGACCAGCCATGTTGACAGACGGCCTTCAAACTGTCCGTCTACCTGATTTAAACGTTCTCGTGGAATAACACCAGCGGCGGCTTACAACTGCTACTACTCGGCAATCATATCCCCAGACGATTATCTGGCCGCGGCCCAGAGCACGGCGAATCCGCTATATTTAGGGGAAGTCTTCCGGATCTGGTAAAACAATACCGTATGTTTGACCTGCAATAATCCCTGCTGGAGTAGCGGGAGGGCATTCTACGTTAATCCCTCATCAGGCCGCTAATCGCTTTGTACACGCTGCTGCCACTAAACGTTGGTTTTGATCCAAAGTCTCGTTTACTGGTGAACTCTGTGTTTCTAGACTGCATGGATATATGTAGTTGCCTTTGCAATGAATATATTATGTTCAAAGATAAAACACAAATCAATGATTCCACCTGCATGGTCACTCTGCTCTCACTGTCCCACTTATTCGATGGACTATACTAAGTATTGTTGGCCTGCTCAAAAGCCTTTAGTCATTTTATTCAGCTATGCCTGACAGCATCCTTGGTTTATATATGGCTGTTACCAGCTTCTGCTAATATATCATTTTCATTCATATTTTCCAAGCAAATGCTCTCTGTAAAGTACACGCATCGGTGATAAAATAACATTAGTTACAACATTAATTACAACATTAATTATGCCTACAGCATTAATGACACTCTGTTACTAAATGATTGCATCAATATTTGGATAAGCAAACAAAACGCCTCACTTCAACTTCAAACACGTTTATTCAAGAAAATGTATAACTATTTTTCATGAAAAAATATAAAGCCAGACGATGTGTATTTAGCACAATACAAGTGGTGTGTTTGACAGTTTTATAGTCTTCATATTAGCGAACAAGAATAATCTGGATGCCTCACCTGCTATTTTCCGTTGTTTAACTGACCTTTGGAAAATGTTATCCAAATCTTTATTAAGCCCCACATAATAGATCACCCACATCAACGTCAGAAAAATAAATATCTCTCCCCAAATACACTGGGAATGCGTGCGCAGAGAACGGCAGCCTCGCTTTAACTCCGCTTTCCCAGCTCCTCGTAATACCGGAAGTTCGTCTTGTGCAGGACCGTGCTGTACTCGATGGCGTAAGACGTCGTCTCAACGCTGGCACGACGTCTGCAGACGTCGTGCCAGCGTTGAAACGACGTCTTCCGTTGATGCATCTACAGTTTCCTCGCGCAATCCCCCCCAGGCTCTTTAGATACCACATGTAGCGAATGCCGCGTTGGGTGCTATAATGAGTGCCCCCATTCAACACATGATCATGCCTTGAAGATTGCTCATGTAGACACCATCTTGAACTAATTGTAGTTTAATGTCTGCGATGTCGGCCCAACTTTGAATGAACTCTGGTTCAGTGTTTGCTTCTACGGCACAACCACAGATTATACAAACGTGGGTCAATATTATACCAACGTCTTCAACATTGGCCCAAAATGAGGTCACCGTGGCATTTCCAACAAGCATCGGGATACGAAAATAAATGGATGTTTTTGCAGCCACATCTCGATTCGGATTATGTTTCTTTGAGAGATAGACCGTGTATATATTCCTGCACGATAGCTGTATGAGATGGAGTCTGCTGTATGAGATGAGCCAACAAGTGGCTCTCAAGATAGTCTGCAACATGCTTGGTCTGGCCATCTTCACTACAGCATGGCTAGGCTTGAGGTCTCAGACCTATAACCTCGAGAAGCCATAGATCTGAGAGTTCCGCGTTGCCCTATTACACCAGCTTGAAGCAAAAACATAAAATCTGTCTATCTCAAAACAGACCAAGCGCCAGTTTAAAAGATAATTGATTTTTTTTTTTGGGGGGGGGGCACAACGTTTCACAACTCAAGTTTGTTTTCTGACAACCGGGAAAAATATTTTAAAAATTTGTTCAACGAAGACATGTTTTTGTCCACAAACGCTATAACACACCGTCACTGAATCCATCTATTTTTATTTCGAGACAATGACCTACTTAACATTGTATTGATGGAATGCTGAAACACCATCCCTCAACGCTCAGCCATGGAGCCACGGTGATTATTTTTCCTCAAAGTAGGGCCTACTTACTGTTGAGTAATTCGTGTTATAAAACGTTATTTATTTGTTTATTTGTCATTAATACAAAAAATACATTTCACGTTTATCACACGACACAATCCTCATAATCGCAAAATAATTTCTTCTACACCAACTTATGGCTGGGAACAAACATACAGTACATACGCTTTATTATCCACATAAACATGGTAGTCCGATAATTATATTTATGCAATGAAATATAACAATAATATAGCATAACAATAAAAGTTGCATAATAACAATTTACCGGGTAAATGATGAACGGTTGCACATACACGTGTAACATTTGCATGCCCCTGACCACGAGCACATAATTTTTACATCAAAATCACACTAGATTGTTGTAATGAATATAGAGACAGCTTTTAAAACCATACAGTGACTGATCGTTGTGTATATTCTGTGTAGTGGTGTTCCACAGGGGCATACCTCTTTCAAAGAAACATTGTGCATCTAGGGCGAAAGATGTATAGTTTTCGCTGGTAGAGCAAGAGCTTTGCCATGTAAATTTTTGTTAAAAAAATCATCTAATTGTACGTAGTATTATCCATTTATAAAAAAAACATTAGCTTACATCTACACAGTCTCTTCGAAATGAATGTGGTAAAAATTAAGTGTGGTACATTTAATGCTATTTTTTATTTATTGACCAATTAACCATCTTTGAGCTCAAGTATCCATCTTAATTGATATAAGAGTTTTCCTCTATTCTGTATATTCGCATATAGCTATGGTATTGCAGCAAAAAAATGAATGAATGAATACATGTTATATTTTATTGAACATACATTGCACATTGTATCTGTCAGGAGCTAGAATATAGCCGTGCAGTAAGAAGATATCATTACTTTACTGATCCCCTACTCATATTCATAGGACCGCTATATGGACAGTCAAGATAGATCTGACCTAGATTTCAGGCATCCGATAGGTCGAAATTGTCATCTCGACCTATCAAATGCTCAAGTTCTATGTCATCTTGTCCTACATACCATCGGATGTGACTCAGGAATGTAACAGTGTTATTTGATATCGGTAGACGTTAATCTAACGTAAATTGTGATAATCTCGGCTCCATAAATCGTCGCCTCGGAGCTAAAGGATCCTATCTGACACTCGTTAGAGTGGCAGATAGGATCCTTTAGCTCCGAGGCGACGAAATGGTATTAAACATCAAGGCATCCGTGTCGAATCATAAGCGGGCCACGTATCGTCCTTTGGCTTTACCGTCCATCAATGTCTGAAATGCTTCCTGGACCTCCTCGAGACGCACTTCTTTGATTGGAGGAGCAATCTAAAATAACAGAGGAGATGGAATCTGAAGATGACAAACAGTATCACTAGATTACAGTTATCATCATTATTGGTGCGGGGATAAACTTTAGTCGTCAGAATCTGACGTCTGAAGACGTCAGATTCTGACGACTAAATTCTATCCAAGCACACTGTGTAAGCAAACATATTTCTAATGGTCGTAGAGCCATAACATAGGCATTCAAATGAATCGGAAAGACCTGAATAAGACATTTCTGATGATTCCAAACTGAAAAAAACCTTTGCCCTCCAAGGTTTTTATAAAAATATTAGCGCTTTAAGGGTTAAACATTTTAACCCTTTGAGCGCTATGTACGACCATAATCGCTTTAACTCGCTTTATTGGCCGATCAAATCACTGTTATTGGGAATAAAATGAGTGTTTAAACATTATGTTTTGCAAAGGTCCGGTCTAAAATTAAACAAATATGAATGATTTTTTCACCCACCGCACTGTGCATGCAAAAAATGTAATTACAATCTGTTCCCATAAAAAATACTGCTCCGAACATTATTGTATTGCTGGATTATTCCATTTTAATCTTGAGTTAATTTTATTCAGAATACACCATGGTTGCATATTGCACCATGTGACATGCCCAAAAGATTAAAAACATCGTACGTGTATGGTATACGTT
Source organism: Flabesymbios commensalis (assembly GCA_964017125.1). Classification (NCBI taxonomy): domain Eukaryota; kingdom Metazoa; phylum Annelida; class Polychaeta; order Terebellida; family Flabelligeridae; genus Flabesymbios; species Flabesymbios commensalis. Next base: position 52,865,996 of record OZ024914.1, on the reverse strand, counting down.
TGTAAGTATAGCATTTATTTCTGGAATAGCTCATTCCCGAAAACAAATACATTTTGCTTGTTGCATTGAAGTAATCAGCATTCTCATCTGATCTCAGCTAAATTACCAGACGTATTATGTATTAAATCAGCTACACCATTCCCCCTGAGAAGGGGACATGTAAAATTATATCATCTACGCATTGGCCCGAATTGATGTCCCCGTGGTATTTCCACACAAGCATCGAGATACTATAATAAATGGATGTTTTTGAAGCCACATCTCGAGTCGGATTGTATTTTTATGAGAGGTAGACCGTGTATATATTCCTGCACGATAGCTGTATGAAATGGAAGCTGCCGTATAAGATGAGCCAACAAGTGGCCCTCAAGAAAATCTGCAACTGCTTGGTCTCGCCATCTTCCATACAGCAAGCCTGGGATATTCGAGGTCGCAGGTCTGCGACCTCGAGAAGCCTAGCCTTGCTGTAGGGAAGATGGGTTTGGCCATAGATCTGAGCGTACCGCGGAGCTGTTCCTCCAGCGTGTAATATTATATCATCTTCGCATTTTAATGATGAATATGTCAATCATCGCTGATGCTAAAGAACACAACATTACCTGAACTAATCTGTAACTACGGATAAACGGACGACGCAACGTAGAATAAAGACAATTTTGTTTTACATTGTTTTGAATTTAAAGTGGATCACGTGTCCCAGCAAAGAAAGCACTTTGGGTCACTGTTTGTTTATTGTTGGCTCGACTTCGAACACGGTTAACCAACATTAAATCAACATTGGTTCAACGTCTCTTGTTTGCTGGGGTATCAGTCAACGAGCTAACCCACTTTAGATCAGACTGTCTAGTGGCAGTACTTGTGATAGATTACCAGGTGTGGTTCTGTTGTTTCTGCTGTTTTCTTTTATGTTTTACCTTCGATCTTTTGTGCTGTGAGACTTCGCGCGCATCGTGCCAAGTCTCACAGCACAAAAGAGAGAATTGGCATCTCAACCACACACAGAAACCGTGTCGAGAGTATATAGTTAAATGGCATGCGTGTGAAAGAGGAAGCTTTATTGGATCTAGCATGTTTCATATTTTTAAAATAAATGAATAAATACAACGACATACTTTTCATCACATAGGCCCCATACATACACAAATTCAGACAGAAAACATTAAAAAGTAAAAAAATATGTAGATGATTCACATTGTCTTGTGTGGTGAATGTGATCGTCGAAATAGATATATGCCTTCTTATTTAAATTGACATATACCCACATAAAAACCAAACAAAACAGAACAAACTGGCAGTCATGTATCAATTTGAGAACAAATCTGGACGGGATTGTTTTGTTTTAATAATTAATCTTACGAGCTAAGTATACTGGTAATTAAGTTTAAATCTCGAAAAGGGTAAATTGTATTACTGATTTCAGTCAAACGAAAAACGTTCAGTAAAAATTTGAGTTTTTTAACAGGATACTGTTTATTTGTCATCGGTTTTACTCCCGCTGTTTTTTACATTATTGCTCACTTTTTCAAAGCTCTGGGTATATAATATTCCGCCCAGATGCTCATCATAGCCATCTTCCCTACAGCAAGGCTAGGCTTCTAGGGGAAGCCTAGCCTTGCTGTAGTGAAGATGATAATAGCCAACCTTCTTCTGTGTTATTAGATCGTTCAGCTCCCGGAGTTGTTGTAGACTGCCTGTGAATATACCCTGTATACGCAGCCCTTTCATGGCCACGGCGTGAGTGGGGATGGAAGGCATTTTACCCATCATCATTCCCACCAGAACCATAGTCGCCGACTGTAGAAAACAAACGATAATAAATAAAATTGCAAATATTTCCAACCAACAGTCACCTGTTGCTTGATTAAAAAAATTAATCACGTGTAGATAATAGTTTCGAATCTTTCAAATTACATAAGTGGACTATTTTGGTGTATTAGTTGTATGTATATGTAATATGATTATGTCAATTCTTACAATAGTAGATGATATGCGTATTTTCCTGCGTTTATTGACGAGTATATTTTGACTTTAAATGAAACCAAATAGACCAAATACTAAGCGATAATTAAATTGAAGTGTTAAATCTGCTAATAATTATGTTTCGAATGCATTCTGATCAACATAACAAAAATGAAACAATTTTGACACGGACCCAACGCAAAAGTTCATTGAATGTTCAAGAAGCTTACATAATTACAACAAGAGTAACCCCTTTGCACAGTGGACTCAATATTGACGAAGTCCAGCACGGCGTCCACCCCACCACCGAGGGCTTTCTTCACCTGCTGAGCAGCTTCATATGCCTTAACTGGAATAAGTGAAGGAATACAAAATATAAATAATTACATCCAGACGCTGAACCAATGTTGATTTAATGTTGGCCCAGAGTCAGAGACGATGGGCCAACATTAAATCAACATTGGTTCAGTGTATCGTGTTTTGCTGGGATAGGCGGTCAGGTATTGATTGCAACCAAATGTAGTACTGATAATTGCGAATTAAACTGTCGTAATCCAAGTTTATTTTATTTTAAATACCATGTACCCTGTGTTGAAAATATGGTATTCGTGATTTCAAGAATCAATAAAATAGTAAAACTGACACCGATGTTATTATTTCAAAGAATTTGTATTCTGCATCTTTTTCGTGTGGTATTATCGTAGCACAATAGGTTGTTTCTTAAGTATTCATTTCTGTAAGTTTCTGTAGTACACATAGAGAACCTCAATAGTCAGCCAGCCAACGGCTGCTAAAGTGATGAAAAAATGACTAGATGACATTTCTTTGTTACAAGCAATCAGACACATCAGGCATGTGCAGTAGGGTCCTGGGGACCCTGCCTGGCCGGATAACAAACTCTCACTGCGCTTAAAAGCATATTATGACGTCATTCAAAATGGCCGCCAAAGAAACAGTGGGACAATCTAAATTGTGTATAGTTTTTCCGATACTTGACCGAATTTCACACTTTTATTTTATTTGATACATTTTATAGGCCACTGATTCTGAATATGTAAAGAAAATTAACAAAAATCAATTGAAAATTTGTCAAAAGACCTTAATATATAAGTTTCTCATATATTTTCTTATGCATTGGGCCTTTAAACGAGAAGACCTGTACACCATAGCTGAAGAACACCATAGCTGAAGATTTATCTACAATGGATTACAGTAAAGTATCAGGTTAATATGGTCTATGTATATGAATATGAGCACACAAGGTACTATTATGATGGTAGACTGATTCATTAGATCACTCACAGATTCAACAGTGCGGATGCAGACGGTCATGCAGACCACACACTAATATGTGAAGCAGCACACAGCGCGTGGCATTGCACGAGAATAACGTGGATAAACCAGCTAGTCTCAACCATTAGTATGATCTTCTAGTCACATTGCAGTGGCGTCAGATTATTTTGAAAGTGGGGGGGGGGCAAAAGGGAATTTGTGTGACTTTTTTCTGATTTAGTGGTGTCTGAGTGCTTCTCAGATGAATTATAACACATTACATAGTTTTTGTAAGCTCTTAAATACTTGTGTTTATTCAAGCAATTCACAATTGGAAAAGGATAATTAGATGATAAAATACATAATACCAGAACACACTTCGGCACATCACACCATCTTCGAAACAGTATTAAGTTGCCTAATTCTTGTAGGGAGATCAGACAATTTTCTCTAACAGTATGTACTAATAAAAAAAAAGTTTTTTTCTCGAAATTTATCCAAAATTAAAAGTATTGGACTATCAGCTTATGCTGACAGCTTATGCTGCCCCTCCCCCCGGTTCTGACACCACTGCATTGAGAATAGAGAAACAATTATATTTCTCAGATAGACCCAAGTAGGATATGCTGGTTTCAAACATGACTGGCGAGGCAGTCTGGCGCTCTACCAATGCGTCACGCCCCATCTGTTGCACACCGAGACCAACCAATCACGGGACATGAAATGGTTACAACGCTGACATGATGGGCTGACGAATAACATAGGTGAATTTGATAGGTTTGGATAATCTGTACTTGGCAGTGTCTGTGAGGGAGCGAGCAGTCCCATGGTGTGCTAGTGTTCTGTTATCAAAAGCATAGTCAGTCATTTATTATACTACAATATCTGACTAAATACCATTATTGCATTATTTTGTTTAGTATAATTATACTAGTGCTTCAACTTTCCTTGTAACAAAGGTGCTTTTCTGCATTAACTCTACTAGATTTATTATTTTTTAGTAATGTGTACAAACATTCTCAACAATAACGATCAACACCATCAACATGATCAAGCAGCAGAGGGCTCTGTTTGAAAATTGTTCAGGCTGCTTGCTTTCCAAATCTTTTGGAAGAGGATGTGCTGTCACAATCTGCCAGTACTTAGCTCACATGAAATTAGAGCACCAAAAAGATTATTTTTCTTACCTTGCACTGTTCTGTCTGGAATACCATGAAACCTAATACCACATTCAGGAAATATTTCCCTAAAATTCTACATATTCATATCTTTCTCACCAAATAAGTTTTTTTTTTTTTTTTACCAAATAAGTTGATGATAAGTACATCTGTACAAGACAAAACAATTATTGGTAGCTCAACACTGGCGTACTAGTTTTGCATGAGCCTATCTCAATACATCCATATTATCTCCTGTCGCACTGAATGTACTCGTGTGGATCTTTCATAAACAACAAGTTAGTTTATCAATACTCCGTACAAGTGCATGTCCATCGATCAAGATACATACACTGACACAGGGTCAGGAACATTTTGAATGTGGTCAATATCTTCACTGACAGTGACAATAAACGTTGCTTTGGATGGTGAGTTCATGATTGCCCCACTTTTAGCTAATATCAAAGTCACACACACACAAGTTCATGTGTACGTATCGCTGATATATATCATACAGCTTTGAGACTGATGTTCTCTTATCATTAAGATATTCGATACTCTTTTTTATGCTTAGGCAAAAGTTGTGAGCACTAAATGTATATCAATATGTGTATGAAGGTTACAGTGTATCTGCACTACTAGATTTTAAGTGCTCAACAAGTTTTTTATTGCATGGGCTATAATCACACCAAGCATACCATAGCACTACAAGAGTACTGTTTTGAAAATGCGCTCACTTATACAAATGTAGATAATCACTAGGATGAAGTTTATATATTGTCTGTATGTATGTAGAGCCATGCCAGTATCTTTCAACCTGTGTCCAGACTCCAATAAGCATCACTACCAGTTAGGATAAAGACTGATGTAAGCTCCATTATGTTAGTTATGACAAATTACATAGTTTGTGTGAGCCCCTAATCAATGGATTGTTCATTGAACGTTATTGAAGATATATAGTGCTTGAAACCAATATGACACTAGAATGCTTTATTGGTTAGCCTATATTATGCCATCTCAGGACTTTGTAGTCAGATTTGTCATGGATGCTTGCCATGGATTTAACAGGAATTCTTCCATCGTTCCATGTGTTATCTGATAACTCTCACAAACTACATGGAAGTCACATATCACAACAATAACACTGTGATACTTATTGAGAAGAGGCTACTAAAAGTCTGCAACTCGATCTTTGTCTTTGTAATAAGCAGGTTGGTCATCAAAGATTAGGTTATTTTGACCAAGCAATACACTGTTCGCACGATTTTGCGAATAAGCAGGACTCCCAACTAAATAGTTCAGTTTTAATCACTGTGTGGCGCTTTGTAATAGAAAACAGTGTGACAGGACTCCTAACTAAATAGTTTAGCTTTTAGACCCTGTGTGGCGTGTTGTTATTGGGAAAGGTGTATTCATGATTGCTGTGTTGTACCAGTCACTACATTTAATAAGGGCACCATTTCCATAGTTGTTTTCAACAGTACTACATCCCTCATTGAAAGCTGAGCATGATGGGATCAAATACACATGATAGGGCCTAACCGCAACATTTAATCGAGATGCAAACATGATACAACAAATATGATTATTCATTTACATCGGCCTTTAAACACCATTTTTCCTCTGGACAAAAAATTGGCTGTGGATCAAAACTGAGATACTGATTTCGGATTCCGACCATGCCGGATGTTTGTCATCGTGGTTGTGCATTACATCGATATCAACGTTTTAAAAAACATGGAGTGTGAAGTATTGCTTAAAATGATATCCAACATTTGTTCTGTCGAGATATTGACATAATATATCATATTGTGATAATGCGCACAAGGCGACGTAAAGCAATAGTCACTGACTCATAATGAGCAATTCCTCTGAGAACAAAGTTATCTCCTGCCAATAGCCTGTTCTAGTTCATGGATAATTTGTAGATGCTTCAATCAAAGTTTGTGGATTTGCCTCAGTGTGTGATGGAGCTGACCCACGCAGCGGCTGCTGCCGTATAACTCAGACTCAGACAGCTTTATGTAGGCTCTGGGGAATCAACTCTTCAGACCAACAAGAACATTCCTGGGTGATCAGGAAAAATTATAGTTAGTAGGTAGGACTAAATAACAATTCTGCTCATACCGACAAAGGCGCATCTTCTAGCTGGAATCTACTCATCTCACTCATCGTTATGCCAATGATTTGATATGAAGCATCGCAACAGACTAAGATCGTGTATTCTGCTGAATTGTCTAACCCAATATCTACTTGTTTTGGTACAAATGCATTAATTATATGTTGTAAATACAATGTATCGAACGATACAGAGCGTGAGCTTCATTATCACGCCCTTATCGTCATCAATATAATCTCATAAAACATGAACACATATATAATGCTCATTGGAATCACTTTTGTCGTGTAAATATCATCTAATCAATTTACCCACCATATTCACCTGTAGAGGTGTATAAACTCTTGGGTGATATATTAATTTGTTTTGAAGAAATGAACACACACCCTTCAGTTGAGTGGAGGGATGACGAATCTGCATCTACACAAGCTTGTAACCACTTCAAATGAAGAGTTCAGCAACAGCGCTATAATTATGGATCTCTGAGATCCCTGACATATTCATTTTCATCAAATATGTACCTATATGAATACTTCGCCAATACGACTGTGTAAGAAAGGAAACCTTTCGATCACTGACATAGCTGACACACGTGTACTATAAAGGAGATCTTCTCGCATGCCACTAAAATATCAACAGCAACTTAAAATCATATACACAGCAAAGAGCGGGTGCTTACCATCGTTCTTCAGAGGGCTTTTGAAGGCGATTTATTTTTATGCGTTCGTTTATGTCAATTCCTCTTGTGGGTAAAAACCCTACCACCAAATCCTATTTTTGGCGCCGCATACCGTTTTCTAATTTGCTTAGGTATATTATTTGCCATTTTTTCTATTTAATCTGCGAATTTGAGCTGTTAACATTACTGATTATAGGTGACTGGTGGCTCTTATGTATTAAATATTATGGCAATATTTGCATAACATGACGTAATATGCTACCAAATATCCATGCAAGCATAATAAAATCATAATTAAATATATTACTGACCAAGAAAACATGGGTAAAACATGATAATGGTAACAGCAGCGTGAATATTTGATAAAATCTAGGGAAAAGCTAAATTTTCACTAATAATCGCTTGTTATTTTTGCAATAACTGATAATAAGATAGCTGTAAATGATTAGATCGCTTTAAAAAAATATAATGGATTGCTTTTGGATAGATTACCACCCTGAAAATGTAGATATACATGTGTTATTGACGATACGGGTTCGGGATATATGGAATAATAGTACATTTTCATAGTGAATTTGGCGGCCATTTTGTTTTTCAGTTTTAAACACTTTCCAGGACTGTAAAAAATTGTTATTCGCCCTAGCGCTAATCTCTGGTATCTAAAGAGCATATCTAGATAGATAGATTGCTTGTAACAAAGATTTGCACCATGGTGACACGATAGCCTTCGATGGCTGACTGACTACAAGTGTTTTCTATGTATACTACAGTAACTTCCTACTAACTTAATTGAGAAATACCTTATTTTCCTACGATATATTAGCTATATATCGCAGCACAATATGTTTTTTTTCAGTACGATAGTATATACATAGGGAACCTCAAAGATTACTTTATATCACACCAAACAAAATGGCGGAATATAAATATTTTGAAGATGGCAAAATTATCAGGCTTCGATTAATAGTCCAGCATCGTGACTTTCAAAACATGAGCAATGTTATAATCACAGTGATTATATGAATTTATAATTCGCCTACAGCTAATTGATTAACTAACCATCTTTCTGCCAGCACACCACAGCATCGGCGCCTGCTTCCGTGGCATTAGGTAACTTGTCTGCCTGGGTAAGAAAATTAGAAAAATAACGCATAATTCTTCATTTAACCCTTTAAACCCTCACGATGCATCAACGCATCATCTTACATCTCTGAAGAATGATACGATTTCCTAAAACCATGGTTTTAAAAGATTTTCGTGGAACTGTTTTAATAATAACGATATCGTTTTTATAATTGCCATTCACTACAAGTCATCTTCATTCACTACAAGTCGGGAATTGCGAAGCAATTCGCGTCCTGTAGTGAATGAAGATGACAATGGTAAATTCAGGATTGACATGATTTAGACCTATATTTGTAGTTCAGCTTTGACTTGTTCACTAAATAACGTATGACTTGAGATTCGTGTGGATTATCCATTTTCACTATTTTACAAATGACGCGACACAATATTTCAATTATTACAATTTGTATTCTTTTAAATTGGGTGAAGCATAGGCCTACCGTTTGAAGAAAATTATTTAACAGAAACGTAAAATGTCCAATTGTCATGATTTTGGTACTTTCTCAATGTACCAAATAAGTGTTCAAATATTTCTAATGTAATGACTTAAACTCCATCAATCACATGTAGCTCTAATTTAATGATTTGATGATGTGATATAGCGTGATTTTGCTATCATTATTTGTGTCACCATAATTTAAACACCATTGTTAAATGAAACGCAGTTTATTGTAGCTCATTTTTGTTACTTTGTGAAATCTCGAATACCGTCTAACAATTCCAATGCGTGTATCAAGCGAGCTAGGAAAATTATTACAGAACTATTCAAGTCCTTATGGATTATAAGGGCTACATTCTTAGCTTCTAATCGGCTGGAAGTGATGTTGATCTGTCAACTGATTAAATAAAGGAGGAATAATTACATTAAAACTCTAAAGACGCGATTATAATAATAAACAGCTATTATTACCCGGACTTCAATAAATTTCATTTAATTTAATTATTCTCAAATTGTATTCAATTGAGCTCAATTAAGCTGACGGCAAAATAAATTTCAATTATAGTATACAATTTATTTTACTTCACAACAGCCATGTTCACTTCCAGTGCAACGCATAACGTTTAAGGTTATGTATCACCCCTTATATAGTATAAATAATTTTGTGACAAATAAATCAAAGTTGCCACAAGATGGGGCACAAGTGTTTCCTTATATGGGGTGATTGGCTATCATGTGACCCTCTCAGAGGGTCACATGATAGCCAATCACCCCATATAAGGACATAATTATTCATACCATATAAGGGGTGATAGATCACCTTCAAACCCACAGGTACTGAGTGATTCCATGAACCACAGAATGGGTTTTAATTCTATACCAGAAGCAAAAAGGAAACCATGCACTCACACTGGCGTCCGCTACAGCCACCTTGATTTTGTCGCCATATAAAGCCTTACTTATCATGGTTGCCCACAAACCCAGTCCTCCTCCACCAATGATCAACATTCTGGCGACACCTGAACAAACAGAGCACTGTATGAAAATGTTAGACCTATACAACGCTGAAATATTTTTGTATAAAACATGGAGATCAACGGGGTTTTTTTCAATTTAAAAACATCATAAATGTCTTAGTTACCTCTTTTTGCTTCATGTGAATATACATGTGTTATGGGTCTACGGCCATTAGAAACAGTTTAATTCTTTCTCGGGGACCGTCTTTATGCGTCTAAATCTGACGTCGACAGACGTCAGATTCTGTCGTATAAAGACGGTCCCCGCACTGAAAGTGTTTTAGAGAAATAAGGCATAATCGTATCAGATTTGAATAGTGAAAATTCCTAATGAGCCTATATCGCGCCTATGTTTATATATTTTTTTCTTATATAATTTTTCTTATAGGATTACATAATACAGACTAATATCTTTTTTTGTTTGTTCAGTTTTATATATATGTAATTCATATATTTATTATTGTGTAATATATAACTTACTCAGGTGACATCCATGACAGCTGTTCTCAGTCCTTATGGATGCCTCCTTTCCCCGTATTGTATTTTTTGTTTTTAAATTTAAATTATCTATATTGTATATTTTTAGGCAAAATAGACAAGCATTCTTTTTCTTCTATGTTTGCTTATCGGTCGACCAGCGTCGCAGACGATTGGCCAAAAATTAAAATAAAATATAGGGCAAACATTTTGTGTTTACGACGTTTATTGTTCAAACATTCTTTCCATTAGAAACAAAATATTGTATCTGCATCTCACCTACTAGAATACGAGAAGTGACCATTACATATAAATCAGCTGCCAACTGGCAGCTGATTTATATGTAGTGGCCACTCCTCATACACAAATGGTTTCACGCACCTGTTTGTTTAATACTTCGATCCAGACTCTCTTTGGCTGTGGACATGGCGTTGTAGGCTGTGAGACCACCACAGGCCAGAAGGGCCGCCGTTCTCGTGTGAAGACCATCGGGACAAGGTACGACCAGCTTACGATCACTGACCGACACATACTCCTGAAAACTAGGTCAAGTAATAATACATCATGTGTATACGGACGTACAATCAAAACAATTAACATTGTTTTGTTCAGTAGCCTAATACAGCATTATATTCTGATCATTGCAAACTAATATTTGTTTAACTTAAAGATCTGAGACCCATGCCACTAAAAATCTTCAAATTTTAATGACTTTTTCTATAAACTTTTCTAATGGAAATGAGAGGAAGTTTAGGTGGGCATAATCCTAAGTTCAAGGTCTTAGTGGCATACCAGGCCTCCTATCGACTTGTGTTCTTACATTTTGATACGTTTACGAATTTACTTACTGAAAGGGAAATGTTTCTTCAATATTAATTTTATGGAGGACGTAATTCATCAGATCGAATTATTCTGTAAGCTAAGGAGATCTTCAAATTAAATGTGTAGGCTGCTGCACCGAAACCACAATTTCAACTTAAGTAGATTCAGTTTAAGTAGATTAAAATATCAAAATATCTCCGTACTGAAAATATCTGTACATTCCAGCAGCTTAACTACAACAGCAAGCAATCATTTTTCGAAAAGTAAATTAAACTACGCGTGCTAGGTTTAGAAAGTGACTGCCACGAAGTTTTCGAATACTAGAAGAACAAGTGTAATAATTTATGAAAAAAATTGTTTCTAAAATCCGGACGTTTGAAATGTAGAAATTTCAAAAATGGTTATTTATTTCTCTGATTATTCTACTCATGTAAATATAATTATATATCTATGTTATGACGTACCCGCCGTCACACCAGATGCCGTGCATGCGGGCCCCGGGGCCCTCTCTGGCGGCACAGTTCTGGTCTCCGTCCTCACACACAGGGCACGAACCACAGCCGCCCCACGGATACAACACCACCTGCTGGCCAACCCTGAACTCAGGGGCACCTGTCCAATACAAAGGAGAAATGGAAACCAAATACTGTAAAATAGACTGTTCTGCTGTGCAAAGTCGAAAGGCAGTATCTGCTTACTTGTTAATTAGGCAGATACTGCTTTCCGACTTTGCACGGCAGTGTTATAGTAAAGAGCTGAGTCGTCTCTATTTATTGATCAATAATATCTACATCGCGAAGGAGGCTGATCCCTGAAGCTTTCGGGCCTACAGCGAGGTCAATTTATGTTGATAACTGTGCTCAACGAATTGAGACGACCTACACACTTTAACCCTTAACCCGCTACGCGCGACTATAGCCATTTTGAATCCGTTTAATTAGCCGATTATATATTCGCTATTATTGGGAATGAAATGTATGCTTAAACATTAAGATTTGCAAATGGTTGGTCTCAGATTAAACAAATATGAGTAATTTTCACCCACACGAAGTTGTAGATCGTGGTAGCGAGACACAACTTCAAGTGGGTAAAAATTGAAATTATTTAGTTTAGCGCTTTAAGGGTTAGCCTGGTGGTTTATTTTTCAGGTTAGAATAGTAACATACTCTGAAGTTCATTGCCATGATTTTCACTTTAAAATAGTACTTAGATAGTAAGATATGGCAGATATAACATTTTGACGCTCACCTGCTACGCTATCACTCCCAATGCTGTACACTTCACCGCTCACTTCATGACCTGAAATAATAAAAAAAATAACAATTAATGATTAATCCCTGTCACAGGTGAACATCCCTTTCTTTGCACAAAACACACATCATTGTAATGGGCTCCTAATTAAAACGAGTCGGGGCAACAGAGATTAGCATTCTGAGTAACATTAAACATTATCTTGCCAAGTAATTTTTTTTAAATTTTCACCCACTTGAAGTTCAAATGGCTGAAAATTACTCATATTTGTTTGATTTGAGCACAAATATTTGCAAATATTGATGTTTAAATACACATTTTGATCCCATTAACAGATTAAAAACGACAATAGTCGTGATTAGCAGGATGAGGGTAAATATGACATAAAACACAATTAGCTACACGCGCTTTTGGTTTCTTTTGCGTTTTGAGTTTGTGTTGAATTTGTAGCAAATTGTATTTGATGCCAGGTGTTGAAAAAAATGTCACGCGAAATCTTTTGCTTCTATTTACAGCAAGTAAAAACTCGCGTAACATCAAAAGCTACAGATCAGCGCCGAATCGAATTTTGAAAAATAAAAGGTTATATTATCACACCTTCAACGAAATGTCACTCTTGGAGCTAAAGTGTCCTACATGCCACTCATGCAGTTAGGACACTTTAGCTGCGAGAGAGGGCTAATGACTCACCTAGAACCCGTGGAAGCTCAAATGGTTTGCCCCTACCAGGAGGGGCGGTTTTCCACACGAGGATGTCCGAGTGACAGATTCCACAGTATTTGACCTGGTAATGAAATGATTCGGGCTTTAGGCCACCTTTGTGCACATATAGGCTAAACTGGGCCAGGAGAACCAGGAGAGGCCGAGCACGCTACCTCTCGGTCACGGAGGCTCCCCACAATACTGACTTTCACACGTGGATGGGGAAGAAACATTTTGTTTCTTTCAAACCGCCGAGACCGGGAACCGAACCCCGGACTCTGGCGTGAAAGGCAGCGGTGTTAGCCACTACCCTAGGGTCCCCGCCCATTTTTTTTTGACCTGGTGGAAAAAAGAAGCAATCAGAGGCGCGTTATGCTGCTCTGCAAACCCAAAAGGTAGTATCTGCTTACTTGCGTAGTGAGCAGATACTGCCGTTTGACTTTGTTGTACTCCACTCCTGATCAATTAGCGCTGACATATTACATCCGCATAGCCGGTGGGGGCAATCGCCCCTCGCCACATTGCTTTTGTATAAAATTATTAGGGTTGAGTATGATAGGTGAAATTATGCTTTTATGAATCAATCTATTGATCACACTCTCAGTCTGCGTATTACTTGATAACGACAACAGTACTGCTCTGTAAGGCCAAAGGGCAGTATCTGCTTACTTGCAAAGCCGCTTACTTGTAAAGTAAGCAGATACTACCTTTTGGCTTTGCAAGCAGAGTACTACTGACTACGCGTAAAAACATTCTCTACTGGGTCAAGCTAATCCATTATTTTACCGGTATGAGCTAACATCCCACGTGCATCTGTTTTTAGATACCTGGAGCCGTATTCTCGTACAAGTTACGATATATCGTAGGCTTCTGATTGGTCGAGATGGCCATCTCGACCAATCAGAAGCCTACGATATATCGTAACTTGTACGAGAATACGGACCCAGGGTTACAATATTAATATAATAATATAATATATAATATAATAATGTTCTATTTGAACGTCTATTAGAACGTACATCAATTGAATCTTAATAATAAAGGCACAATCGGAAAAAAAATATTTTCAAGAGACAACACTTCTGAAAGCTTTTAAAATAAAATGAGAAAGTGTCTCTCAGGCCTTCAGATTTGGTGTGAGTGATTGCTCACGCACACCATAACTCACACAAGTGTAAAGTCAGGTGAGCGAAATACAGCTCACCTCGGTGATGTCAGATTTTTTTAATTTCAAATCTAAAGGATTTTTTTCAATTTACATCAACCAGTTAGCCACGGCATTTAACTATGGTGAGTGATAACTCGCCTCACCACTTTAAGGAGAGCTTGCTTTCACTCGCCATCAATTTTCAAATCCGAAGGCCTGGTCTCTTCCAATATAATTATGATCATTCATGTACGTACATGCTCTTATTCTAGAAGTGTATACATTTGTCTGTATAATTTGTATTCTGATTGTAAAATAATAATCGTTATCAATAACAGCTTAACCCTTTCAGCGCGGGGACCGATTTTACATATCATAATCTGACGTCTAAAAGATTCTGATGTCTAAAGTCGATCCCCGCACTGAAAGAAACAGTATAAAAACTGTAGACCCATAACATAGGTATTCAAATGAAGCAGAAAGAGCTAAACAAGACTTTAATGATGATTTCAAATTGAAAAAACCCTTTGCTATACATGGTTTATATATTACAGCCTCTCCACGATATAGTATACCTTTATAACCATCCCTTTTGGTGGCGTGGCTGGTATGGCTCTGTCCACAAGCCTCATGGGCTGGCCTTTCTCTGTGAACTCCAATCTCCTGTTCATTCTGCTGTATTTGACAAAATCAGCTCAATTGAGAGGCTAGAGCCCGGTATGATGCGCCAGTGTGCTGTCGATAACACCTCTGGGAGTAAAGTGAATATTGTATTGCACAAAGTTCAATGTACGATATGAACTCAAGTTCATACAGACACCGGGGTTATTATTCAGGCTGTGTAAAGAACGGTAGAGGTATACTGCCGTGCAAAGGCGAAAGGCAGTATCTGCTTACTTTTCAAGTGAGCAGATACTGCCTTTGCTGAGCAGTATATAGCAGTGCAAACCCTAAAGCCAGTAACTACTTGTTGCGTTTGGGGTTTTACAGTATATCCCAGCAAACACAAGACGTTCGCCCAAGGTTGGTTCAATGTTGGGCCAACATTGAGTCAACCTTGGGTGAACGACTGGTGTTTGCTGAGATATAACTCGGATTGTATGTACAGCTTACTCACCGAAAATGACCCAATGTTGGTTTAATGTTGGGCCCGCCTCGCAGACTGTGGGCCAACATTGGGCCGATATTGGGCGAACGTCTCGTTTTTACTGGGTAAATAGCCAACAATAAGAGGCAGTAGGCCTAGGTATACTACAGTATGTCACATAGGCGTGACACAAACATGTGCCTATTATATACCGACAGAGTAGAACCTGAACATTATTTCCCATTTTTTAACTTGTGTACAATAATTTGCTATGATTGTAACGGCTTTTGTGTCCTTATTATTAATACATTGGCCCCAGTGGAAGACCATGAGAAGTAGAACTGCCCCAGGGAGGCTGCACTTCACTGTCGTCATTCTATTCTTATTTATGTTTTACTGTCATAGATTAGCAAAGTTAGTATGTACCCATTCTGTAGTCTGGGGATATTGTTGCATAATATTAGGTACCATTTTAGTGATATATGAAGGCAAGCACATTTTACACCTGCCGGAAAAAGTCACTAAAACGAGGAGATCTTTAGATATATATATCTTTAGATCCATCGATACTAGAAGTAAAGGGAATTATAAACATATGTAAATGGGTAAAAACAGTTTATGAGCACATTTACAAAAAAAATATTTCGTAAACAAAGAAGTGAGACACTTACGTGAAAAAGTGGGACACGTACAGGGAGAAGTGGGACACTGTCTTACAGGGAGAATTAAGTACGTGGCACACTTACGGGGAGAAGTACGTGGGACACTTATGGGGAGAAGTGGGACATTTACGGGGAGAAGTGTAACACTTACGAGAGAAGTGTGACACTTACAGGGAGAAGTGTGCTGGACACTTACGGGAAGAAGTGGGACACTTATGGGCGAAAGTGTAACACTTTAGGGGACAAGTACGTGGGACACTTACGGGGAGAAGTATTTCGTATACTTACGGGGAGAAGTGTGACACTTACGGGGAGAAGTGTGACACATACGGGAAGAAGTGGGACACTTATGGGGAAAAGTGTGACACTTACGGGGACAAGTACGTGGGACACTTACGGGGAGAAGTGGGTGGGACACTTACAGGGAGAAGTACGTAGGACACTTATGGGGAGAAGTGGGTGGGACACTTACAGGGAGGAGTACGTGGGACACTTACGGGGAGAAGTGGGTGGGACACTTACGGGGAGAAGTACGTAGGACACTTACGGGGAGAAGTGGGTGGGACACTTACAGGGAGAAGTACGTGGGACACTTACGGGGAGAAGTGGGTGGGACACTTACGGGGAGAAGTACGTAGGACACTTACGGGGAGAAGTGGGTGGGACACTTACAGGGAGGAGTACGTGGGACACTTACGGGGAGAAGTGGGTGGGACACTTACAGGGAGAAGTACGTAGGACACTTACGGGGAGAAGTGGGTGGGACACTTACAGGGAGAAGTACGTGGGACACTTACGGGGAGAAGTGGGTGGGACACTTACAGGGAGAAGTACGTGGGACACTTACGGGGAGAAGTGGGTGGGACACTTACAGGGAGAAGTACGTGGGACACTTACGGGGAGAAGTGGGTGGGACACTTACAGGGAGAAGTACGTGGGACACTTACGGGGAGAAGTGGGTGGGACACTTACAGGGAGAAGTAGGTAGGAGAAGTGGGACGTCACCTCCCAGATCTCCCCACACATACCGATACATATTGTCGCAGTTCTCCACATGCCTATCATTATATAAAACATTATTCACTTAATCAATAATCACTATTTAACTTATCCATATCCACGAAGAAAGTAGCAAAGATACCCGAAATACAACTCCCAGTCGGTTTTCTCTGGTCTATTATCGGGATATTGCATTCGCTTCAACTCCCCATGAGATTCCTCTGGTTCATTATCAGGATATTGCATTCGCTTCAACTCCCCAAGAGTTTTTTCTGGTTTATTATCAGGATATTGCATTCGCTTCAACTCCCCAAGAGTTTCCTCTGGTTTATTTTATCTTCTAAACACATAAACCAACATAATATTTTGCGACAGAAAATTGTTGTCATCGCACAAGACATGCATATTTACCGCATATTTTCAGAAAAGTACCCGAGCGTGACGTGCACACAGTGTGTCCCAGCAAACACAAAACAATTGTATAGCATTTATACAACGTCGGTCCAACGTCTTCGACGTTTGTCCAACATTGTATAAATGTTATACAAATGTTTTGTGTTTACTGGGATAGACGTGGTTAGCGAAAGTCAGTTATCATGCGCTCATTTGCTCTTTTGTTCTCTCGTTTGTTCATTTATTAATTTAAAACACACACACTAATGTATACGTTATCGCACACAACAAACGTCATACATATAGGCCTACATGTATCTCCATAATAATTATTTATACATTACATAGAATAAGAACTCACAGTTTTACGACTCGCAGATAGTTATAAAGCGAAACCACGCAGCCCGACACTTTTTTTATTGCAATAATATTATTATTCTAAGAGTACATGATTTGATTCACCATACATTCCGATCTCACAGTTAATCGTAAATACCCGGGCATTCAAATGGTTAGGTAGAAGAACCCTTTGATTGCCTGGAGTGCATGAGGCAAAGTTCTTAGTGGGGATCAAAGGGTCTTATCCGCCACTTAGTCAGTGAAGTACCATTTATATAAACTTTGGATTCCCATGTATTCACACGGGGGGGGGGGGGGAGGTGTGGCAGTGTATTAGCACCATGGCTCACAACGAAACCCTTGTGAGATTGTATGTAGTTCAGGGAACCCCTCCCACCAAGGATCTTAAAATTGAAATTATCTTAATTTTTTCTCATTTTCATTCAAAAAGTTGAGATTTATCTGAACTTTCTAATGGAAATGAGAGAAAATTAAGATAATCTTAATTTCAGGAATCTTAGTGGGACGGGTCCCTGGCTCCGGTTTCACCACTTACTGTCTTAACCCTTACAGCGCTGAATATTTTTCATTAAACAATGAAATCCAAAGGGTTTTTTTCAATTTGAAATCATCATAAGTGTCTTACTTAGCTCCTTCCGATTCATTTGAATACCTATGTCATGGGGTTACGGCCGATAGAAATATGTTTATTATTACTGTGCGGGGATCGACTTTAGTGGTCAGAATCTGACGTATGTAGACGTCAGATTCTGACGACTAAAGTCGATCACCGCACTGTAATAGTAAAAATATTTCTAGTGGCCATGACCCCATACCATAGGTATTCAAATTAATCAGAAAGAGCTGACTAAGACATTTATGATAATATCAAATTGAAATAAACCCTTTGGTCTCCAAGGTTTTTATAATTTTTTTTTAGCGCTTTAAGGGTTAAAACCGCAGAGCACGACTCGTGTTAACTCTTTGAGCGCTATAAGCATCACTACAGCCGTTTTAATCTGTTTTATTAGCAGATTAAAGCACCGTCATAGTGTATGAAATGAGTGTTTAAACACCAAGATTTGAAAATTGAGTAATGGATCAACTTCATATTTTGCATAATCACAGGCCTTGATCCAGAGGGTGGCAATGGGCACTTAAATTTAAATTTACCCGCTGCAGCTGCGCTTCCAATAAACAGAAGCCGTTGAACCAATGTTGTTTTTTTCTGGTTTAATGCCGCAACTCAGCAAATACGATACAGGGGAAATGCTGATGGTCACGTAGGCCACACGCCTCTAGAGGAGCGGGCATATTGTGATCGACGGATCTCCAGTATTCTCTATGACAGACAAACATTTAAAAAACGAGCAAACACGAAACGATGAATGGTGGTTTCTTGTTGGGCCAGCATCGCAGACGGTGGGACGATATCTAGCCATCATTGTGTCAACTCCTTTGTTTGCTGGGATATGCCGTCCAGTGGGTATTTATGTAAGTAGATTATGTGGGTAACGAACAAATACAAATGATTTCTAAATTAAAATAACTTCTTTATATAATTGACTAGGGAAACCAAGGAATAGAAATTAACACAACTTATATTTGAGAATCCTGCCTTTTTAATCAGTTGTACCTTTACAGTGCGGGGACCAACTTTAGATGTCAGAATCTGACGTATGTAGACGTCAGATTCTGACGACTAAAGTCGATCACCGCGCTGTAATAATAAAAAATATTTCTAGTGGCCATAACCCCATAACATAGATATTCAAATAAATCAGAAAAAGCTAACTAAGACATTTATGATAATATCAAATTGAAATGAACCCTTTGGTCTCCAAGGCTTTTATAAAACAATTTTAGCGCCTCAAGGGTTAAAACCGCAGAGCACGACTCGTGGTAACACTTTAAGCGCTATAAGCATCACTACAGCCGTTTTAATCTGTTTTAGTAGCAGGTTAAAGCACCGTCATAGTGTATGAAATGAGTGTTTAACCCTTTCAAGCCTGAGTTTACCATTGTCATCTTCATCCACTACAAGCCGCGAATTGCTGTCGCAATTCGCGACTTGTAGTGGATGAAAATGACTTAAAGTGAGTGACAAGTGAAAAAATCTATTGTTATTTGTAAAAAACTCCCATGAAAATTTGTGTTCTAAAATCACCAGATTTTTAGGAAATTGAGCCATTCTTCAGAGATGCGAAATGATGCTTTAATGCATCGTGAGGGCTTAAAGGGTTTAACACTAAGATTTACAAATTGAGTAGTTTTAACCCACTTGAAGTCGCGGTAGCGAGACACATCTACAAGTGAGTAAAACATTAAACAAGGTAACGTAGCTGTTAAATGGATAATGCACCCTCCATGTCTACATACACATACACACACATAAATACACGTTCTTTCACAGGCATTCACTGGAGCTTATGTATTTGTATTAGTCCCAAACATGAATGTATTCGTATATGTCAATTTGACAGATTAAATCACAGAAAATTAATGTTGTTATAAATATATTATAAAAATGACACAGTAAATGTATATTGTAACATTATCAATATAGACTGCGATGCATTATTTACATTTAAAACGTCCTATATGTGATAGCAAACAGTATGTTCTTGGCAGTGAAACCCAATAGAGGCTGAGTAGCTTATCCGCTTATCGTTGACCTAAATTAAATTCAAAAACAAAACTTCAATATACAGTTGGCCTATGCACCCATTTAGTCCATTGAGATATGTTTTTGCAAACATCCTCCCACCTTGAAACAGTTATGTTTTATTCCTACCTTACAGATTATTATAACCCGTGGGGACCGTCTTTATACGTCAGAATCTGACGTCTGCAGACGTCAAATTCTGACGTATAAAGACGGTCCCCGCACTGAAAGAATTAAACTATTTAGAATGGCCGTAGACCCATAACATATGTATTCAAATGAAGCAGAAAGAGCTGATTAGGACATTTATGATGATTTCAAATTGAAAAAACCCTTTGCTTTCCATCGCAAAAAAATATTTCACTGTTGTAAGGGTTGTAATGATACTGACTTGCTAGACAGGTGTATTGGACCTGTAGATATTTCACAGTTCCGGGGCAGGGATCTCCACCAAACGTTGAGGACACGGCCTCCACACTGCAGGTCTGTTGTCCGGAGCACAGCCCATCCACCACGTTATAATCACCCTGCTTGTGACAGTTGTCGTTGCTGAGAGGTCCTCCGCAGTAGTCGTGGTCGTAATGGCCGTACATGGCGCTGTCCACCTGGATTTCAGTGTTACAGGTTAGCGTCATGGTGGATCCCTCGCAAGTGATAACTTCATCAGCTGAGGAGAGAAAATAAAGTTGGAATGATTCATGCACATCTAGATAGCGATTATACCACAAGAACGGAGCGTGTAGCCTTTGTAGCCTATGTCATGGTTATGCAGACAGCCTTGCTATTGTTGGATCAACTTCATATTTTGCACAAGCATATAGGTCTTGGCCCGTGGTGGACCCCTTACAAGTAATAACCCCAGCAGCTGAGGAGATAAGGAGCAATTCATGACCATCTAACCAAGAAGACACAAGACATTGAATCAATGTTGGTTCAACGCTGGTCCAACGTCGTGGAGTGTGGACCAGCGTTAGTCTAACATTTATTCAACATATTGTGTTTGCTGGGAAATATATTTTATATTATACCACAAGAAAGGAGCATGTTATATGTCATGGTAATGCAGACCACCTTGCCATTGATGGGTCATCTTCATATTTTGCACAAGCCTGGTGCTTGAGCCACAGAGTGGCCAATTGGCATTTACATTTTAGTTAACTTTCTGAAAGCGATTTCGGTAAACACATGACTTTGATCCAATGCTCCTTTAATGCTGTCTCAGCGTCACAGGTTATGCAGACCACCTTGCCATTGATGGATCAACTTCATATTTTGCACAAGCATAGGCCTCGACCCAGAGGGTTGCCAATGAGCAGTGAAATTTAAATTTACCGGCTGGACGCGCTTCCATTAAGCACAGGACGTTGAACCAATGTTGTTGTTTTTTGCTGGTTCAATGTCGCATCTCAGCAAATACGCTACGGGGGGACATGCTGATGGTCACGTAGGCCACACGCCTTCAGAGAAGCGGACATATTGTGAGCGACGGGTGATCTCTAGTATTCTCTATGACAGACAAAAATTAAAAAAACGAGCCGTTCAGTGGGTAGTTATGTAAATAGATTAGGTAGGTAACGAACAAATACAAGTGATTTCTGAATTAAAATAACTTATTTATATAAATAACTGGGGAAACCAAGGAATACAAATTAACACATATATGAGAGAATCCTGCCTTTTTAATCAGTTTAACCTTTACAGTGCGGGGATCGAATTTAGACGTCGAAACCTGAGGACCAAAGACGTCAAATTCTGACGAGCTGAAAAAAATGAAATATTTATAATGGCCGTAGACCCATAGCATACATGTAGGTATTCAAATGAAGCGGAAAAAGCTAACTAAGACAGATATGATGATTTCAAATTGAACAAGCTCTTTGGTCTCCATGGTTTAAACAAAAATATGTAAGATTTAAATACTTCACATTATGAACTCACCCAGGGTTGACATTCTGCCCGTCCATGAGTAAAGCAGCAGAAACGTGATTAAGATGAATCGCGTTGACAATGTTCCGTCAAACCCCATGGTCAGTTTGAAAAAAACATTCTAAAATGTAGGAATGAATACCAAGTACAGTTTTAAAGAATCCTCCTAAATATTAATTGAAGTAGCTGTAATTCACAAACTTTGTGTCTGTCCTATCCAATGATAAATGTGTTGTGAATTTATTTTGGATCAATCGTCAGTGAGTTGGTTGTATTTTTCCGGCATCCATGCCGACAGCCGTTCACATCGGGACTCGATGTGTAGGCCTATTCACGTTTCCACGTCTGTCTTTCAAAAAGAAACTGAAAAAGTAACTAACTTGCATAGCGGCATAGGCCTATTGATCCCAACATAATAGCACTCATAGCGGCATTGATCCCGGGATCTTTATCTCATACAGGAAGTACCGGGATCCACTGATCCAGAAAATTCACATCTATTATTCAGGACCATTCAACGAACCATTTCCACGTGGTCTTTCTCTCTGCCTGTCACAACCATGCTCACTGTGCATTGGACATGTTGAAATGCTCTTACACCCAGCAAACACAAAAGATTTGTCTAACATTTATACAATGTTTGGCCAACGTCGAAGACTTTGGGCCGACGCTAGATAAATGTTATACAAGTGGGTTTTTTGCAGGGTATGAAGGCGGGGATTATGCTGAATAATAATTCTCGTTATTTTTTAATCAATAGTCACATGATATTTGCTGAAGATGTGCAGTGAAACAATTATTGTATCTCATTGGCAAGTATATGAATATTGATTTGGGAAATGAGTGATATAAATAATAGTCTTCTGCAAATATTTGCCGAGATGTGAACAGCTTATATAGTGATTTATATAACTCATTACCAGTTAGAATCGACACATCAAATAATTTATATAATTATATTACTTCCTCACTTGAAGTAAATAAAATGAAATGAATGGGGTCTTATGCCACCTTTGTGCACATATAGGTTAAACTGGGCCAGGAAACGTCCTGAGGATGGTGAGATAAATAAGATGACACTGTCCTCCAGACACAGGATTCGAAATTCGAGCCCTGGCGGTCTGAAGCCGAGTACGCTACCTTTCGGTCACAAAGGCTCCCCACAACATTGAATCTTTACGAGGGAGCGGGGAAGAAACATTTTGTTTCTTTGACACTCGAATGCCAGAGCGGGGGAAGAACCCGTGATCTCCGACTTGCCAAGCAAGCAGGTTTAACCACTGCACCAGGGCCCCTTCCCACTCACCTGAAGTAATCGATACAGGTGTAAACAGACCAATTTCAAATTCAAGAATTCTCAAAATGTTCGTAATTTCAAAAAAAAAACATATTAGGCTGCCACTACATTATAATATCATACTAAAGGTTTCCTAAAGCATAGGTCACACCGGACTAAGATCGGTGCGCAATTTTTTGCGATCACTATACTAATTTGATCGTGTAAAACGTGTTACTCAAGTGATGGCTGCGATTCTCTAGCGATGATCGCGCGGTCTAATTTGAGCAATAATATAAAGCTCTCAGAATTGCGGCGATCGGATAAGATAATTATGTGGGGATCTGTTACGATAAAGTACAATATTGTAAAGTACAATCTGGGAATAGACACGATCACTTCCGATTTTGCGTACAAATATGCACGATTATGTAACGTTATTTTGCGAGTGGTTAAGATGATATTAGGATTAATCGCGATGGTCTCGATTGCTTAGGTTAAAATAAGAATGGCTACGATTATTTAAAATTCGTTAAGATTGTCAGCAATGTAATGTGATTTAAGATTACTACAATTTTATTAATTTAGGGATGCATTTGAACCACTTGGCAAGGGTCTTAACCTTTCAGCGCGGGGACCGTCTTTATACGTCAAAATCTGACGTATGTAGATAATCTCAAATTAAAAAAACACCCTTTGGTTTTCATGATTATAGAAACAAAAATATTTCAAAAAAAATATAACGCCGTAAGTAATTGTAGTACATCGCAATATCGTAACTTCTTCGTCAACCACGATAATTAGACCGTTATCGCGGATCAGTATATCGTTGTGACAGATTTGTATCGGATACGTAGACCATTACAACGGATTAGTATACTGTTACAACGGATTAGTAGACCGTTATAACGAAATAGTAGTCCGTTATGACAAATTAGTAGTCCGTTACAACGGATTAGTAAACCATTATAACGAATCAGCAGTCCATTTTAACGAATTAGTGGTCCGTTACAACGGCTAGTAGACCGTTATAACGAGTAATCAGCCCGTTATAACTAATCAACAGTCCGTTATAAAGAATTCACAGTCCGTTATAACGGATTAACAGTCCGTTATAACGGATTAGTAGTTCTCTGTAACGGATTAGTTATCCGCTACAACGGATTACTAATCCGTATAGCGGAACGAAAAAAATGTCCCAACCAACATTTCTACAGCGTCGGTCCAACGTCTTCGACGTTGGACCAACTTTGTGTAAATATTATACAAATGTTTTGTGTTTGCTGGGAAAGGCACTTCCGTATGATACAATTCAAGAACCGTTTCATGCAGTTTGAGTTTCTATCAGTTTCACCTTTTAGTGGTATTGTCATACTCACCAGGTGGCTCTTTTTCCTTTTGCCACCGCATTGCATAGTCCTATTACATAATTAATGTATTATATATTATTATATAGTTATAAAACATATAATATTGCTTGACATCAAATCTAATTAATGAGGACAGTGTAGCTCATCAGAAAATTACCATACATTGCGTAGCAGATTTTTATGCTTAAGCTGTATTACACCGCCTCTCAAATTTAGTGGATATTATTTTTGGTTGTAGATTTATTTGTGCACTCGCCAGGGGGTACGGTGAACAGATTTGAAACCATAATCATACTTAAATAGAGAGGTATTGTACTCAGGCGTCCAATTTCGAATCTCGTGTCTGGAGGGCGTAATTCATCCGGTGAAGGTGGCCTAAACCCCCAGTCTAAATTCATTCATTCGTACGTCGCCATTTTTACAGTAGGTTTAAATACTGCACATGTAGGCCTACTAATTTCTGCTTATTATAGGCCTACATCCTAGCAAACACAAAACATTTGTATAACATTTGTACAGCGTCGGCCCAACGTCTTTGACCGTTTCGTGCGTTTCTTGCTTTTTGCCATTGCATTGCACTGCACAGTCTTATATTATTATATATAAAAAATATTATTATGCTTGCTGGCAATCAAATCAAACTAACCCTTTAACCGCCAAACTATTCAATCTGAATTTTCACCCACTTGAAGTTGTGTCTCGCTGACGCGATCCACAACATCAAGTGAGTAAAAATTATTCATATTTGACAAAATGGAGGTCAACTCTTTTCAAATCTTGCTGGTTGATGTCACATTTTATCTTTAACATATTTAAAATACGGTACTTAATGTGCTAATAAAAAATGAAAATCCGAATATATGCGGCACCGGCGGTTAAAGGGTTAAGCCATTGTAGCTTTGATAAAATTGACATGAAATTTATATATTGATAACTTTATTTACCGCCTCTCAAAATAAGTGGATATTTGCTGTAGATTTATTTGTTCACTCGCCAGGGGGTATGATCAACAGATGGACATACCGATGCATAGGCTTAGAAGCTTCGTGAAGAGAGGCATTGCAATCGTTTTCATACCGCAAGGCTTCGAATTTCGAATCTCGTGTCTGGAGGGCAGTGTAATCTGATTCGTCTCACCATCTACAGGACGGTAACATACGATATTTAGCCTACGTTTATCCGAAACATAAAAAAAATCTCAAATCCATTGAAAAAAATAATTGTAACCCTATGCCTAACCAGTAGACACAAAACATTTGCATATTATTAAATTTTGTACAAAGCTGGTCCAACAAAATGAAATGAATCGGGCTTTAGGCCACCTTTGTGCACATATAGGCTAAACTGGGCCAGGAGAACCTCCTGAGGATGGTGAGATGATTGAGATGACACTGTCCTCCAGACACAGGATTCGAAATTCGAGCCCTGGCGGTCTGAGGCCGAGCACGCTACCTCTCGGTCACGGAGGCTCCCCACAATACTAACTTTCACACGTGGATGGGGAAGAAACAATTTTGTTTCTTTCAAACCGCCGAGACCGGGAACCGAACCCCGGACTCTGGCGTGAAAGGCAGCGGTGCTAACCACTACCCTAGGGCCCCCGCCCAGCTGGTCCAACGTCGAAGATGTTAAACCGATGTTGTAGAAATCTTATACAAAGGTTTTGTGTTTGCCGGGTCACCATTTAACCGCCGATCACGATTATATTAGTTTTTTTTCATTATTTAATTATGATTGTAAATGTAAATATTTTCACATGCTAAAGATAAAACGTGATATAAAACAACAAGACTTGAACATAGCTGATTTAAATTTTGTCAAAAAACCCGAATAATGGCCGACCGATCGTGTTTCTCGAAGCCGGACTGATGACTCATACTGCCATGCAAAGCCCAAAGGCAGTATCTGCTTACTTTACAAGAGAGCAGTTACTGCCATTTGGCTTTTCCAGAGGAGCATAACATCTGTCGTGCCAGTCGGCAGTGACCATGAACATAAAGACTTCATCATGAAATTAATATATCACGCCAAATATATTCTCAGATAATCTGAACCCACGTGAAAATTATCTCACCTTTAACCCTTAAAGCGCTGAATTAATTTATAAAAAAACATCGCAACCAAAGGTTTTTTTCAATTTGAAATCATCATAACTGTCTCAGTTAGCTCTTTCCGATTCATTTGAATACCTATGTTATGGGTCTATGACCATTAGAAATATGTTGATTCTTACAGTGCGGGGATCGACTTTAGTCGTCAGAATCTGACGTCTACAGACGTCAGATTCTGACGCCTAAAGTCAATCCCCGCGCTGCAAGGGTTATTCTTTTATTTTAAAGAACATTGGCAATATTATAGTAAACGAGGCATACACCTGATGTACGTATGTATGCCTGCATATAATAGGAAAACGCGATGGATCCCATTTTAATGTGTTTGCTTTCTGCACTAAAATGCCCACACGTATAATATACATAGGTTTATACCCATTGTTTTAGTGGAATAATCGCGCGGAAATCACATAAAAACACTATGTAAACTGCTGAACGGTCAAATTAATAACCGTATTTTCGCCGACGCTTTACTGTTTTATTGACACCGTCTCTGTACTTCGATTCTACTTCCCAAAGCCCATGCACTGCCCACGCACTACCCAGGCCCATGCCCATACACTGCCCACACCTATGTACTGCCAACGCCCATGATTTAGCCACGAGAGCACGACAATAATAATATCATTTTCTGGCTGTGTGATCTGATAACTTGCTGGTCCTAACACAACACCAGCAAACACTAGATGTTGAACCAATGTTGGTGTAATGTTGGCCCAGCGTCTGGGACGCTGGCCCAACATTACACCAACATTGGTTCAACATGTCGTGTTTGCCGGGACACCTCTTATTATTGTATGTCCCTGCAGCGATCGATCTAGTCCCGGAATCCAGTCTATTGTGGGAATCTGTTCTTCCAGGAAAAACTTTCATTACCATTTTCGATCCAATTCCAGAACGACGACCTGGTAAACAGAAAAAACAGCTGGTTCAACCGTTCTTACAAATTTTTGTCCGACGTTGTCCGAATGCTGGGCCCGCTGTGCTTGACATGCGACCGCTACGACAATAATGCGACCTTATATTACATGTCGTAATATGTCCTCACAATAACCAGTTGATAACTGGGATAGCGGAAACGAATATAATTATATGCCGCGATATCGTGCTAGTTTAGTACGCTTAATGTTGGTTGTTTCGTCGGCTCGACGACCTGATTGCGCCAACCCAACAAACGCAAAACATATCTATCACATTTATACACTGTTGGTCCAACGTCGAAGACGTTTGGCCGACGTTGTATAAATGTGTTATACAAGTGTTTTGTGTTTGCTGGGAGGCGTTTTGTCTGCAGCATGATTGCCACTCCGTTGGATTAAAGTTGTGCCAACGTATGTGGCGTTGATTCAACTTTGAGCCAACGGGGTACCACTGTCTGATGATCCGACAATCGTCCAATTGCATGACTATACAACAGTAAGAAGTATTGTGTATAATAATATAAAAGTGTCAGTAAAAAAAGAAGGTCGTCGACTTAAAATGTTGTGCTGCCTAAGAGAAGATTTGTTATCTGATAATTATGCCAATTATAGTAATAACCCCAATATCCTTTGCTGTTGACATTTACATAACTGATGGTTTGATTTCTAATTTTCTGCTACATCGCAAATTTTGACAACCGTTGTGCAGTTTTTGTAAATAGTTTTATATGTGAATTATAATGTTCTCAAATAATAGCTCGTAAATTAAGCGATTATCTTTATATTACACCAGCTGGTGGCGACTACCTATAATTATCATATATTTTACTTCATTAATAATAGTTTAACTTATGTTCCAATGTATTACCACTGTTACCTGTCATCCATATGACTCTTAACCCTTTAACCGCCAAATTATTTAATTGGAATGTTCACCCCCTTGACATGATCCACAACTTCAGGTGAGTGAAAATTATTCAGATTCGACCAAATGGAGGTCATCGATTTAAAAATCTTGCTGATTGGTGCCACATTTGATATCTTTAACATCTTCAAAACCTGGTATTTATTGTGCTGATCAAAAATGTAAAAAAAAATTTTTTTAAATCGTGTGAACTTCCTGACGTCAAAAAAGCAATCTATTCATCCATCCATTTATCACTGAAGCTTCAACGGGCATACTGGGCATGAGATTGTGAAGAAAAGACAGTACAAGATGTTTTAATTTTCGTCAATAGACATTTTATTCGTATCATTCATCATTTCATTTAATGATGTGAGTCAAAATGATCATGAAATGCGGTGGTGATGAAGATGAGTAATGTATGAGATGCAACGATTTATCCGCTGGGGTTGAAAGGGTCATCTGCCACGTACGTGGCAGATGACCCTTTCAACCCGAGCGGACGACATAACACGAACATTAACAATAGTTTCACTTCATAACCTGCATGTTGAGATATTGCGTAAACGCGTATAATCATACACACCAAGGCGTGAAGCAGGCCTTGGTGTGAATGAAAATTACGGATGTACATATGAGCTCTAGGAGGCGAAGACATAACAGTATTCAACAAACAAACAAACAAGTCAATAAGTAACATTTGTGTACGTGTGTATGAATTAATGTTGTTTACAAATTCCTTAAGAATCGACCGGTGTGACGGTATCTCTAAATAATTGCACGGTAATGGTCGTTAACCATATAAATCATTGAAATATTGGCTGGAATGGCTGCTAATTTTGGCTGCGTTATATTCTATCTCTGGTAAATTGGCCCCTATTCACGTCCAGGGAAGTAATTTGAAGCCTAAAAATAATCTTCACGCATTGACAGCTAATTACGCGTGCATTAAAGAGATGCTTAGGGAATTCCAAAACTGTCCAGGGCCGCTACTCAGCACCTGGCCGACTGCCAAAATTAACTGATTTTTGTGTGGGTCGAACTAGGAAGTTATGCGATAATTATATGTTTTCGTCTTAGCCATTGAAGCGTGTAAGAAGCGTGTTTATAATTTAAAACATATACAATTCGTTGGGTTTGTGTCTCGTCATAAATAAGTAAATGTACATGATACTTTAACCTTTTCACTACCATACATGACGGAAATTTCCGTCGTCATTCGTCAATGAACGTAACCTTAAAATGACACAAATTTTCGTCAAATATATACTACATTTATGTATTTTTCGTCATTTGAAGCTGGAAATTGCGTTAGCAATTCCAGCTTCAAATGACGAAAAATAGAACTCCTACACCAGTATATCTGGATTCTGGCATGCACCCCGGCCTGGAAGTCAAAGGGTTAAACATGTTAAATGTTTATGTTGTAGTTGTCGTCTATAAATTCAAATCGTGATGGAATGGCGGGAAAGCGTATCTATTATCTATTAGCACTTCTCTCCACAAGTTACCATTTTTCAGACACTTGAAGTTGTGTCTCGCTTCCGCGACCCACAACTTCAAGTTGCTCATATTGGTTAAATTTGTGTCGAAACATTGCTGTTTAAACACACATTTCATTCCCAATAACAGTGGCTTTGGCGGCTAGTATAGCGAATGGATGAGCTTGGGTTGGAAATATTGAAACCCGTTTAGTATATCTCTCCCAGGTGATTTTTGTTTACTTCTGTGATTTTTTATATAAAACAAGTTTATTAACATCGTATTTGTGATAAAATTGTACATGTTTGCCAATATTAGTCACATTTGTTGTTACATGCCTATAATTTGCTTCTTATGTGTGTCTGATTTAAAATAGTTAATTAAAAAAACAGAATTGAATTTAAGCTAATGTAACTCAATACCGAGGTACTCATAGTATGGCAGTCTACTGCTCTGCAAAGCCAAAACGCAGTATCTGATTACTTGACCAAGTAAGCAGATACTGCTTTTGGCTTTACACGGCAGTATAGTATACGGTAGGAAACAGACAGGTCACAAGGTGAAACGCTCTAATTAAATAATTCCGCTAATTATCAATGCGCGGAATGCGGCGGTACATGGAAGTATAAACATGATAAACGAGCAACGGGTGCAACGTTGGCCACACGTTGGGCCATAGTCTGTGATGTTGGCCCAGCGTGAAGACAACGCTGCCCCGAGATAACGCACTGGCGTGATGATGCGATGGCAGTAATGAGGATAATGAATGGCGAAAATGGCAATTATGCAGAAAATAAGTGTAGAAAAAGTCATCAGTGGTATCTGAGCGAGTATATTAAATTACGAATGTACTCGCGGCCTGCCCTGGATACACGCGCGGCGTCCACCCAATGCCGATTTAATGCTGTGCCAGCGTCTGCGACGCTGGCCCAACATTAAACTGGCATTGTGACAGCTCCCGAGCTGTTCGGGCACACACGTATACTTGCAACACTCCGTATAATTACTTAATACAATATCTACAATCTCGCTGGTGGAAATGCAAAAGCTCGCAGCCCAGTAAATACAAAACATTTATATATGTTGGGCCAACGTCGAGGAAGTTGAGTCGACGTTGTATAAATGCTGGGTTGCACTCTGAATTTTCCCTTTGCAGTGTTTATATGATTGATTGTTTAGAAGATTGTTTAAATCTTGATTCCCAGATTTTTTCTGGGAATGAAAATTATTAGAAAGACATAATCCCCCAAACATATTTGGCTATACTCGGCTATAAAACAGAGTAAAGAAAACAAAACAGGTTGTGTGTACGCTTCTAAACATGTTGAATACCGACTTGTGTGGGATTTCATCCCACAGCAGAGAGAACGTCGTAAGAGCCACTCGAATGAGGGGTGTATGCGACACTCTGATTGCTAGGATCTGATATTATGGTTAAAATAATTACGGTTAAAATCACAGAATTTTCAAAATGTTTCTTCCAATTTTCAATAAAAACATTTTCAAGCCCAAGATACAGTTTTTAAGGGTGTCGATATATGAGGTTTTGCACTCTCATCAACTTTATTTACAAACTAAATATTCTGGGAGCTGAGGGAAATATTTGCCCTGCGAAATGCATACCAGACAGTCCCAGCTGCTTTCAGAGAAACCGACAGTCCAGCTACTCCTCACACAATGCTGTTTTAATGTTGGGCTACCGTCTGTGACACTGGCCCAAAATCAAAACAACGTTGAGTCAATGTACGGCATTCCCTAGTGAAAAGTAGCCAGGCTGTCAGGTAAATTGTCATGTTCACATCAAACCGACCTCATTCAACTGTGAAAAATACACGAAACATATGCGAATGAGCAGCTGGATCAAAGTAGTCCACCTATAGATCCTAGGTGTGTGATTGGCCCGAGCTGGCCATCTCGACCAATCACACACCTGGGATCGAAGTCAACCGCTACTTCTGTTTGAAAATGGATTATTTCCACGGCATGCTGTGACCTATTCTCGTGCGAATTTCGAGAATAGGCAGCACTGGCGATTTGCCCCGCGGCGAAAGCAAAATTCGAAATGATAACAATGCCGTACATAATATTTATAACTATAAGCGAGTTTTGTGCAATCACAGATAATGAATAACACCCGACGAACAGGGAGCGCTGCGCCATTGTTGGCCCAGCGTCACAGACGATGTACCAACATTGGCGCAACGTTGTCCAGTGGGTACAGAAAGTCAGGTAGTTGAGATGAACTCGCTCTCAATCAAAGCTCCAGCGCCGGCACAATGTTGGGCCAGCGACTCCGTCACTGGCCCAACATTGTGCCGACGCTGGACCAGATACATATTACTAATATGAAGCATATGACCCCTTCATTGCAAGGGGTGAGCAATTGAGTATATCTTGCACAATAAAGTTTGTGTATCAGTGTGAACACATACCATGCAAATTAAAGGCGATTTTTCTTTACAGATCGGTCAATTCCGAGTCAGCCATTTGATGTGGACCAGGGTTCGAGCCACCCCAGCTCCCATGCTCACGTCCTATCTGGACCAATGTTTCAGTCACATTAGACTGTTCGCTTTGTCCCCGGACGAATATTCGAGCCACCTTTGAACTGTCAAACCTACATATCCCATATCGACTGATGATTGAGTGTGGAATGTTATGTGAATTATGTGTAAATCGCTCTGGAGTAAACTTCCATGAATGTCTGTATTTGCTTGTTCCAATGTTTTAATCAGCGGGTGAATCATCTTTGAATGTGCTTCTTATAACACACTTTGATGCAAACTTATCTGTGATTTGTTCCCATGTTTGAGTCACCTTTGAATGTCTGTGCTCGTTATAACGCACCTTGGGGCAACCTTTGAATGTTTCGTTTTTGCTCGAATATTTGAGTCACCTTTGAATGTCTGTGCTCTATATAACCCACTTTGATGCAGCCTTTGAATGTTTTTGTTTTGCTCGAATGTTTGAGTCACATTTGAATGTTTGTATTCATCATAACTCACATTGGTGCAACTTTTGAATGTATGTGCTTTGTTCCAATGTTTGAGTCACCTTTGACTGTCTGTACTCGATCGTTATAACACACCTTGGAGTAAACTTTGATGCCTGTGCTCTTTGTACCACTGTTTTGTTTTAATGCTTAAGTCACATTTGACTGTATCTGCTTGTTATAACTCTTATTGATACAGCCTTTGAATGTCTGTGTTTTGTTCCAATGTTTGAGTCACCTTTGAATGTCTGTGCTCGTCAACACTCAAATTATTGCAATCTTTGAATGTCTGTGTCAGCTCGGGATATTGGTGCACTCGTTGACCTTTCACGTCCCGAATCACTCGTAGCTGTTATTGGTATTTACTTCATACCACGACTCCTCTGCTCCATATAAATTAAATATAGCGGTGCGCGATCCTTGGCTTTAAAGGGTGGCATCTGCCACTGAAGTGGCAGATGCCACCCTTTAAAGCCAAGGATGACGACACGCGAGCGAAACGCTCGCCACAGTTTTCACCCCCGCCGGCCCGGGGATCTTATTATAAGATTTTGCACTTCATCCCTCCCGGCGCCTTCCTGGGTTTCTTGAACGACGCCCTCGCGGCCGCCTCGAACAGCTCCCGCACGCCCTCTCGCGTCAGCGCAGAGCACTCCACGTAGGCGAACGCGCCCACTCGCTGCGCGAGCTCCTCGCCCTCCGCCG
Organism: Flabesymbios commensalis; assembly: GCA_964017125.1. NCBI lineage: Eukaryota > Metazoa > Annelida > Polychaeta > Terebellida > Flabelligeridae > Flabesymbios > Flabesymbios commensalis. The sequence continues at coordinate 52,832,000 of OZ024914.1, read as the reverse complement.
TGGAGATGGGCTTCTTCTTGATCTTGGACAGCTCCAGGTGCACGTCCGGGTCGTTGCGCAGGTCCTTCTTGTTGCCCACGAGGATGATGGGCACCTTGGGACAGAAGTGGTGCACCTCGGGAACCCACTTTTCCACCACGTTCTCGAAGCTGTCCGGATTTTCCAGGGAGAAGCACACCAGTATCACGTCAGTGTCCGGATACGACAGAGGTCTGTAAACACAGGGGAACAAGGGGGCCGTATTAGAATGAGGTACAGAATCAGAAATTAAAGACAATCAGTTTTACAGATATGATGCGCATGTCCGTAATTACTCATTGAAAATGTATAAAAAGCTCAATTTAATTCAATGCATTATTACTCCTGCAGAAAATGTATGTTATTCAATTCACTTGGGATTATCTGCATGCGGACTGAAAATGGTCTGCCAGCTTATTTTCAAGCATTGAAAGCGTTTCTGTAATATTCTGTGACCATGTTCTGACCATGTGTTTGTGTGCAATGTTTAATAGTTATATAAAAATAGATTTTTTTGTGCGTCTATATTAAAATAAGTAAGCTCCAAAATACCCAATTCTATTCAAATTGATTAGCAGCACAAATTATAATGCTCAGCTATGTTTAAAAATAAACAGTGACGCGGAAATCATTTTATTTGTAGCACTGCTATATCACGTATATATAAAATGTGGAGATGTCGATGTTGATCAAACAATACTGTCCCATCATGCATCCAGGAGGCAGTGAGCCAGTATGTTGCTTCTGCTGGGGAAGCTCTATCAATATATTATATCAGGTAGACAAGAAGCAGCTCAATTATTCAAAAAACACCACCACGAGGGCGGCTCGTTAGGGAAACAACACATGGGGCATGTGTCCACGACACCCTCTGACGTCATCGCGAGGAATACGAGGCGTTCACCCAATGTTAGGTTAATGTTGGCCCACCGTCGTAGACGGTGGGTCAACAGTAATCTAACATTGGCTGGATGACTCGGTTTTTATTTTCCAAATTTCACAAGGATGTAAAATGTGATCACGAATTAATATGTGTAATGATGAATTAAGAAGGAGAAGAAGAAAAACGTTTATTGAAACCAAATACATCAGACGGGAGAATCTCGCTCACAAATTAGATATAGGCTTCTCATGAATAAAGCCGTTGTGCTATTGTCAGTTTTCACATTTTTTCTCTATGACGCCAACAATAACCATTCACTTTACGGTATAAACAACGAGGGCATTGTTTATCCACATCGCAACGATGTAATAACCTGTGATGTTTATGATACCTAGCAATTATTACTCTAAGATGTGAACGTTTTTTTGCCGATAATTAGACCACCGCAATTTCGGTATAAGCATTATAGTACCCTAGCTATTATTCGGTTTGTTTGTTATTAGACCCTAATTGCAAAGGAATTTTCCTCTTTTTTCTGTAAGCGGATCGCAATACAATACACAGATAGACACAGTGTTCGATTGGGGGAGGGGGTCGCTTAGAACAACAATAATTGCAGGTGATATTAATAACGAAATTAAAAACTTCTATATTTAAAAAAATCCGTTTTATATTTTTTTAATTTTATTTGTCAATGAGAGTGTATTTGATCCACTTAAATGCTGAGTTTAGTGTTGGTCAAAAGCTGCACCAAAGGCTCAGACCAGCATGATTAGTGTGGGTCGAAGTATTATATCACTGCATATCACTGCATTTTCAACATTTTCAATTAAATGTTCAGTGATTTGCCAGCAGTAATTCTACGTTTCATCTGATCATATTATTACACAGAGCACTGGACAGTGTGTGTATGTCACGTTTTCCCCATATACCATGTATACAGCTCTTCAAAGCCAAAAGACAGTATCTGCTCACTTTACAAGTAATCAAATACTGCCTTTTAGCTTTGCACAGTGTAACCCAGGGTTGTCCGTGACAGCATTCATGACGTCACTACATAGTATAATGACAGGCGGAGGTGGGTGTAGTCACCCAGAAAACATGAGAGGATGACCCAATGTTGGTGCAAAGATGGGCCAGCGTCGCAAACGTTGGTTGACCCAATGGTGATCCAGTGTTGGTGCAATGTTGGGCCCGCGTCTCCGACGCTGGCCCAACATTGCACCAACAATGGATCGTATGGGGACATCGGGCGGCCTTCACTCTCGCTCTCCCGCGGTGTTACCTTTCAATTCAATTTACATTTTGTAAGAATTATTACATTGCCATGGTCAATCTAGTACGCACTTATTAAATTACTGAACAGTAGTTGAACGTTTAGAATTACATTCTCATGGCCACATTCTTATCCATTACTGGATGGTAATTTACATTTCTCGTTACATTTTCAAGGACACTATATTACGTACTATAAATTGCTGAGAAACATATCTACGTTATACTGCACATAGTCTCTCATTAAGTCAACCCTTTAACCGCCAAATTATTCAATTTGAATTTTCACCCACTTGAAGTTGTGTCTCGCTGACGCGATCCACAACTTCAAGTGAGTGAAAATTATTCAGATTTGACAAAATGGAAGTCAACTCTTTTCAAATCTTGCTGGTTGATGTCACTTTTTATCTTTAACATATTTAAAATGTGGTACATAATGTGCTAATAAAAGATGAAAACCCGAATATATGCGACACCGGCGGTTAAAGGGTTACGACCAACTCATTTTGAAACCTTCAAGCAAAATACGTTTCATTCAGAGCTGAACCACAAAGATGAAGACCGACACGCAGAGCATCCAACAAGCATGACAAGTGAACAGGGCGTTGATGAAACGTTGGGCCAACGTATTTAGCTCAGTTTATGCGTTTACATGACATGACTTGAAAACGCATAGGTGCACTTTTTTAAAGTGGAGAAGTAGACACTGTTTATTTGAAATATGATATACCATGAGTAACATGTGTAAAATGAAATGAAATGAATCGGGCTTTAGGCCACCTTCGTGCACATATAGGCTAAACTGGGCCAGGAGAACCTCCTGAGGATGAGAGTAACATGTGTAAACAATAAAGCCTACGTGGATTATATCATGGCCCTTGATAATTGATTTCATTGTTGGCCTAGCTGTATTTTGCATTAGATGTATTTTCGTACGCACGATAATCACTCGTTAGGAAGTAAACGCCCAGCCCCTGACAACGTCAACCCACTATAAATATCATACGAGGATATAGATATAAATAGAGCATTAACCGCACAAAGGGCGTGTGCTTTGCTCTATACAATCATACAGTCCACCCACGCTCTCCTTGCTCTATATGTCTACATGTAATCATAAGACAGTCACTGTCTTTTAAGCAAACGTATTTTAGTTCACATTTAAACGTATTTTCTTTCTCTTTATTCAGTGATGTGCTGCTGGATACACTTGATCTCGGCATAGTTAACATTTCCTATTAAAAACTAAAGTGAAGTAGCATTGGAAATCAACCAAACCCACTATTATTAAAATATATTTTTAAATTTAAACAGTTAGTTTAAATAATTTTTAATTGGTTATAGCGAACTTTTAAACAAGCATAACATATATGTGTATATCACGAAACAAACAAAAAACTAGTAGTTAAATATAATTATGTTCAAATTATATTCGAGCCTGTATCAGTTAACATTACTCTATTTCAGCTATATACATGATATACATACACATGTGACCTCTCACAGCCCGCTTTCAACACATAATTCAAGCATTACTGACAAGAGCAGTCAAGCGACGTTTTCAATTCATCACTTTGGGTCAAATGCAAATTCGAAATCGTATGACATTCGTGGAACGCGATTCGGGCCCACTTTCAAACAAAGTGCTAGACTGACAAGGGCGGTCAACTAAATAATGGGAGACGTTGATCTGACGTCGTCCTAACATTGGCCCAACCTTCCGTGAGCTTATAATACAGATACACCATCAATTTATCATCAGTTTTATGGTTTATCCTTCTTGGTATTACATGTCGTCCGTTGAGATCGGCGCCTGTTGATTGTGGTGGTAAAGTGATTTGGATTTCAGCGGCATAGGCCTATGTTATGACAGTCAATGCGATATAATTATGTTAACCCTTAAAGAGCAAAGTTCCTCAATTTAAATTTTCACCCACTCGAAGTTGTGTCTCGCTACCGCGACCCACAACTTCAAGTGGGAGAAAATTACTCATATTTGTTTAATTTGTGACAAAACATTACCAAATCTTCTTGTTTAAACACTCATTTCATTCCCAATACATTTGATTTAACCTGATGATAAAACATATTAAAAACGATTATTTAGTCGTACTTAGCTCTTAAAAGGTTCAAATACTTTATCTACTTATCGTTTCTGTTTTTAAATTATTCACTGAGATTACAACAGATTTCTCAATTCAATTCCAGTAACATTATCACCCAATTTTAGTTATGTGTGTCTCGCTGCCGGGTCGATGCGAAACATCAAGGTATTAATGTTTAACCCTTTAACCGCGGGTGCCGCATATATTCTGGTTGTCATTTTTTATTAGCACATTAAGTACCACTTTTTAAACAAGTTAAAGATAAAATGTGACATCAATCAGCAATATTTGAAAAACAGTTGACCTCCATTTTGTCAAATCTGAATAATTTTCACTCACTTGAAGTTGTGGATCGCGTCAGCGAGACACAATTTCAAGTGGGTGAAAATTGAGATTGAATAATTTGGCGGTTAAAGGGTTAATATAAAATATATAGCAACATGAACATGTACATGATGTACAAGCACAGCCAGGAATAATGTAATTTAGAGGAAATTACATTAATATTACATTAAAATTGTTTCCTTTGTTACGAAAACGTCAACTGAGCACACCCTTGGACATAATTGGAATGTCAAGTATTTACACGTGGGGAATCTGCATACACATGTCGTGCGGCATATCGATTGAATATTAGAATTCCTTTGAGTATACCTCGCATAATTCTTACGCCCGATGATCGATAGGAGAAGGCCTCGCCGGATATGAGGCGATTGCGCGCGAAATGACCACAGAAAAATGATGCTTCAATGCAATTGTGTGTGATCAAAATGAAACCGGAATTGACTCGGGAGGTAGTGGGGTCACCACAGACGTTGAAATTATGTGTCACTGTGCACATGGTGCAGGTTGTGTAATATTATTAAAACATTATTTCCCCAATTTTAATATATTAAGGGAGGGAATTATCATTAGATCAACCAAGGAAATTCAATAGATCAACTCAAGGATCATGAGAAACAGACACAACTTACGTTGTCATAACGTCAAATCAACATTTCGATGTTGATTCCACGTTGCGAACACGTCATGTCCCAGGTCGTATAGATACCTCACTAGCGATGCTTGCAAAACAACAACATTTCTGATCCACCCTTCGCGAAATGAACATCCCAGCAAACACAAAACATCTGTATAACATTTATACAACGTCGGCCCAACGTCTTCGACGTTGGTCCAACATTGTATAAATGTCATACAAATATTTTGTGTTTACTGGGATGTGAATCTCAGTAAATCTTTCAGATTTATCATTACTCAACCTGCTAAATGAATGTATTAACTGCATGACACATTGGTCTACTGAACTATATCCCACAATTAAATTAAATCCGGAAATGATTAGTGGTGGGACTGGTGTGGTTTACCCCAAATTATGACCGATATTTTCTGTTTAGCCTTTTGTTATTAGTTCTATATGCTGTGTGACGAATTGGAAAGGGCCCCCGCGGTGAAAACGAATGCCGCCTAGATACGCTTATTCCGGTTCAGACCGGTGCGTATGGAATTCACTGCCAATCTGATCGCTAGTTATTAAATTGTGCAAGTCTACACTGCAAGTCAAAAGTGACATTTGTGATACCCTCGCACGCAAACGGAAACCAATCAACGTCTGTAAGCTCTCCTCAACCTTAATTTGATACCGGGCCAACGTCGAAGACGTTGTCCCGGCATCAAAACAAGGTTGACTCGCAATCGTGGCCTAGTTAGGAGCAAACCCTGAATAATGATCATTACAAAATAACCACTTTCTTGTTTTATTCTTCTTGGAAATGCCGTCGTTCTGTGTGCGTCATCATTGTTTAATCAATACCCATGCAGACTGGGTCGCAATATGCCCCTTTCATGTGTGTGTTTTCGTCGCGTTTTGCATTTTGAGGCAATCTTGCGAAAGCAAGGAGCGCGAATCTGCGACAATGCTCCTCTCTTTTTTGCATGACCTTAATAATAATTATTATACACGGTCAATTAGTTTGGCAATAATTTCCACGTGTTAACTAAGCTATCGTGCATTTTTATTTGGAAGGTTTCGTTCCCTGCCCAAGAGAAGCAATAATAGTGGCTATGACCTCTACTCTGCTCTACAAAGCCAAAATGCAGTATATGCTTACTTGGAAAGTAAGCAGATACTGCCTTTTGGCTTCACAGAGCAGTGTAGATATAATAGTGTGAAGCATTGTAACCATGGGATTACCAGTTGCTCCTTGTTAACGGCCGCTTACTTGGAAAGTCAGAGATCGCGGTTTCGAACCCCACTCTGGCCTTCAAGTTTTAAAAGAAGCAAAATATTTCTTTCCCGCTCACTCGTAAAGACTCAGTATCGTGGGGAACCTCCGTGACCGAGAGGTAGCGTGCTCGGCCTTAGGCCGCCGTGGCTCGAATTTCAAATCCTGTGTTTGGAGGGTAGTGTCATCTCACCATCCTCAGTTGGTTGCCCAGTTTAGCCTATATGATGTGCACAAAGGTGGCCTAAAACCCCATTCATTTCGTTTCGCTCTTTGGTAAAACCAACATTACAGTTGAATCATATATACACGTAGTATTATCCCAGTAAACACACCAATGATGATTTAATGTTGGCCCAGAGTCTCCGACTCTGGGCCAACATTAAATCAACATTGGTTTAGCGTCTCGTGTTTGCTGAGAGGACAGACGTGCAGACGGACCATTGTTTGATGTGATCGTGTCCAGAATGTCTTGGTGGTACGCCAGATCGTGATGTTGCTCGTGGTGGCGCCTCAGTTTACTCGCCATGTGATCGTGCCAATAGGGGGGGGGGGATGTGCGATGATTATTCCACCTTACCAGTAAGCACAACACATTTGTATAACATTTATACATTAATGGACCAACGTCGAAGACGTTGGGCCGACGTTGTATAAATGTTATACAAATGTTTTGTATTTACTGGGTTTCTTTCTACACATTTCTTATTTCGTTAACACCTAGTTTTATGGCTCTCTTATACATGGTATGTACACTGTTAGATACTTCGAATTTGTAATTTAGTTATTAGTCATCAGGATATTATGGTTGGATTCGTTTTTTTTTCCATTTTTACACTCTTGGCTGTTTTATGTTATATAATAAAGTAATATAGGGATATGTATTAGTCACAAGTAATGTTTTATACGGAACCTTTAACCTCAGTATTACTATACTACCATGCAAAGCTAAACGGCAGTATTTGTTTACTTCACAAGTAAGCAGATACAGCCTTTTTGGCTTTCCAGAGAACCTTCGTAAACTGCTTTCTGATCGTGTAGTAACAATACATATTGTCACTTCTATTCCAGTCATAATGATAAATATTAAAATACTAAATCAATCAATAGTGATCAATTCTTTTGATGTGATTATTTTTATTAAAATATATTAAGTAGGCCTAGTCTTTTTCATAAACATATATAACATATATGGCCAGATATACAATTAAATTAGCAAATTGCTTCAGCGATTTGCTATTCAAAAATATATATCGCGAAGATTTGCCATATGAAAATAAAATTGTTCATCAACTACAAAATGGAGGTTTAGTTACATAATCTCTCACCTGAGGCGGTCATAGTCTTCCTGTCCGGCGGTGTCCCACAATGCCAGCTCCACGGGGATTCCGTCCACCTCAATGTCGGCCACGTACGTCTCGAACACGGTGGGTACGTAACCCACCGGGAACTCGTCCCTGCTGAACACGATCAGCAGGCACGTCTTGCCACACTCCCCGTCTCCCACGATCACCAGCTTCTTCCGCTGCTGCGAAAACAAAACACACACCACGTGGTTAATAAAAAATTAATGCAAATGATTTTTTATATGATGAATGATCAGTGGATTTTTTTCATTTTGCGTATTTCTGTTCAGAAGTCACATAGGCTGCAAAGAAATATTATCAATAGTTTGCTTATTATTATTCTGTCCTGCGCAGCCAAAAGGCAGTATCTGCTTGAAGAGATAGTGATACTGCTTTTTGGCTGCGCACTGCAGTATAATGAGAGGTTGCTCCACAATCTGACAATGCAGACATAATAATATTACCATGGTTTACAGAGACCTTAAAATCCGTATTATTAAGGTATCTGCTGTTAGTTTTCTAGATGGGTTTGATTTCGAAGGGATACAATTTATGGAGTATTATACCTATCATTATCACATTTATCATTATATTATGGATGAAACATATAACAAACACAATACAAAGACATGTCGGGTGCACCTCGTGTATATGTTCGCCTAAAACTGGATCTACTTGAGTGCTTGCCAAGGAGAATAGAGACACGTAACGCATTATCATGTTTATACTGCCGTGCAAAGCCAAAAGGCAGTATCTGCTTACTTTTCAAGTAAGCAGATACTGCCTTTTAGCTTTGCAGAGTGGTATGGATGCATCATACACTGTGGACATTAGCATGATCAGCGCACCGGTAACCATGGTGATGGACCATGCGATCCACATATCAATAATTATTATTACCCCAAGACGTCTACATCTATGGTTACCCATGAATTGTCTTTAAAAATAACGGACTCACAATCCTGCTTTGATCTCGAGAGTGATCGACAGCTTGGTGTGGTCACGACGTGTTTCTATAGTCTTAACACGACGATAAATCGCTGGGTTTTATGCACAGATCGATCACATTAAAGGAAATACGTGCGTAAGTTTCGGTGCATGGGCGCAAAGTCCACACATTTTACTAAGTTAACACGCCCGGCCTTCAAGTACAACAGGGAATCATTATTTTCGTGCGATCTGCAAGATTCCTAACAACGACAGTATTTAGGAAATCAATCAGAGACCTAAACTGCTCTGGACAGCCAAAAGACAGCAGCTGCGTATTTGTAAAAGTAAACAGATACCATCTTTCCCAAACAAGACTTGACACACGCGACAGTGTCGCGTGTGTCAAGTCTTGTCTGGGGAAGATGTCATACAAGTCACGCTTCACAGCTTCACTGTTTTCATTGTCGTATATATTGCATCACCAAATTCATTGCATCACCCAATTGCAGATTGCGTATTATGCCATTACATGTGATCATCGTCCAGTCGCGTGGTCATGTAATAATAGTGTAATGGTGTAATAATAATGTGCGTCATTCTCTAATTAATTTATACCCGAAATAGACATTTCTCGTCTGCCTGATATATATTTTTATGACGTAGACTACAAGGAGGCTGGTAAGAATAGCTTATCATAATTATATTGAATAATATATAGAAGGATTATATATATATAGAAATCCTTTGTTAATTAATATTGATTACCATAACAATAATCTGACTGTATTATATATAAATAGAGTGATTTAAGCACACCAGGCATAATCAGCCAATGTCACACATCTAATTGCACCTGGAAATCATACCTGCTGACCCACAATCGATAGATATAAATAGAGTATGGTTATATCATGTATATATGCCACAGGCGGATTTAACAATGCGTAATTGTTGAAACGTTTTTTTTATGATTATTCTTTAAACAACACCGTGCGTTTCAGTTGCTTTTCAGTAACTATTTCGTATCACAGAGAAAATAAATATCATGAAATATCATTGCCAATATAGGAATATCAGGCAACCTGAACAGAACATTATTAGAATGCGTTTTATGCACATTAAAAATAATATATATATATCTATATATACCCGTATATATTCAATGATGACGCACGAGAAAATCTGACATCACATTGGTTTTATCCATCCACATTGGCCCACTGTTGGATCAATGTTTCTGACGTTTGCCCAGCAATAAACCAATACAGGTGGAGTATTGTCAGATGATGGGGGCGACGTGACGCAAATGGGATACGATTAGTGACAAAACTTACGCCCTGGATTTAGCGAACACGAGGCGCTGAACCTGTGCTGGTTCAATCTTGGCCCATCGTCTTCGACGCTGGGCCAACATTGAACCAACACAGGGACAATGGTCCGTGTGTGCTGGGTATTTGTTTAGCCATCAGGGATTACGATTTCAACTGATCTGATCATAGGACATTCCAGGATAGGGATTATCACTTCATAAAGCTATATCCATGCTGACAAGTGGAAACTTTAAAGACTTAAAAAAACATAATATACATCATATAGTTAACAGTTGGTTAAGGCGCGTCCATCTTCATTACAGAGACCAGAGCGGTAATTATTATTTCTTTTTTCTGACAACTACATCGAGTACGAAATTAAAAAAAAATATTCTCCAAACTGGACATCCCATCAACCAGAGCGCATGTTATGCATTCAAATCAAAGTAAAATCGAAATACTTAAAGTAAATTATTTCCCATTTTAGGATGTTGTATATTTTGACACCTATTAAAATTAGGAAAATAATTTTATAATTTGAACTATAATCCCAAATCTGGACAATTATTAGCTGGAATACCATCAGCGTAACCACTGATTAGTGAACGATCGTTAGCATGGTCAGTGACACTCTGCAGAGTGACAGGTTAGTGCCACTAACGAGCGTTCAGTAACAAATTAACGATACAAAAGCAGTACCGAATCGCACTTAAAAACGCCACAGGGTGAATTCTCAAAATATAATCCGCTGCCAATCTTTTTTTCTAATCCGATAGCAATGTGTCAGACATATCGGCCGATATGGGTTCTTTGTGGAGACAATGCCTAATCTCGTCAGTATCAGGTGACAATACTGGGATCATGGACTTAGTAAAGCATGGCCTTACTCCGTGTTACCGGGATTAACCCTTAGAGCGCTGAGTTATATAATTCAAATTTTCACCCGCTTGAAGTTGTGGGTCGCGGTCCGCGACCCACAACTTCAAGCGGGTGAAAATTACTCATATTGGTTTAATTTGGGACCAAACATTGGCAAATCTTGATGTTTTAACACTCATCTGATCGTCAACAGGTGGTCAATGACAGTGATTTAACTTTCTAACAAACTTTTTGAAAAACGACTATAGTTTCGCTTAGTGCTTAAAGGGTTTAGACACATTTATTCGCAGCGAACATGGTTTGGTAGCTGCCATTGGCAGGGTCTGAGCAGTGACAATTACATGACTAACCCTTTGCGGACCACGCCCTTAGTTCATTATTTGACACCATTGTTGCATCATAGTATAATATTAATATTACGGTTAACGTCTTAACCATTCGTCCTGAAATCAACGAGTTATCTGAAGAGCCAATGATAGGGTCTATTGTATTCATCAAGACAAATCGAAAAAAAATAAATAATAATAATGGATATATGGAGAATTATATTCCAGCAAATAGTTTTGAAAAAAGCCTGATTAACTGGTGTTGAACTATTGTTGTTTTAATGTTGACCCAACGTCTAGGGCCAGCGATAAAATATTATACTATGCTGACAATGTCATTGGGCTGGTATTATTCTCAGAATTAGGAGTGAACTACACTGCTCTACAAAGCTAAAATGCTGTATTTGCTCACTCGTAAAGTAAGGAGATACTGTCTTTTGACCTTACAGGGCAGTACACAGTGCTATCAGTGCTTATCATTCTCGTGAGCGATTTTTAACTTCCGCATAGAAAAATTACATAATCAAATTGTCGCATTTTTTTAGTTGCAAAGTAAACAGTTACTGCTGTTTGCCTTTGCACTGCATTTTAACCCTTAAAGTGCTAATCGAGTCTTTAGCCATTTTCACCCTATTTATTTGTCCCTCGAACAACGGCATTTGAAGAATAAATCAGCATAACGGTACAATTTGCCGGATTGGTATTTGTTTCGTTGAAATCGTACATAACTAAGTACTTTTTAACCACTTGAAGTTGTGGTTCGCGACAGGTTCGCTGTCGCGAACCACAACTCCAAGTGGTAAAAAAAAATATTTTATATCTTAGCGCTCTAAGGGTTAAGAAATACTTTAAAATTAACACTTTAAATTTAATTGATTTTGGCCAAAATTCGCATTAAAGTATTTGTGAATCTCGTGGACATGCATGCTTGAGCCAGCTCAAATGTAACTTCTTTTTGACACTGTATACGTGGGCGCCAGAAGAGAATTGCCGAAAAAACAGTCTGATGTATTTTATTCGCGCAAAGGAAAGTTGAACTATTCTCAGAGATTATTTTACTGAGGCCTAGCAAGACGATCAGAAAAGCTCAATACTTGTCCTGATAACATGGGTTATGTATATGCATTAAAATAAATCCTCTGTCACGTTTCTCAACAAAGCTGTGAAACGTGACTCTCAAATCATAATTTTTTACTTGAAAGAAAAACTGTTTATGTCGCGGAAGATAGTGAAAGAACAGTCCTCAAGAGCATAAGAAATGGCAGTGTTTTAGCAGCTTAATGTCAGCCACATGACATTCAAAGTGTTAACCCTTTCACCGCTAAGAACGACTGTAGTCGTTTTTAGCCCGTTTTATATTAAATTAGCCGACATCAAATCACTGATATCGGGAATGAAAAGTGTGTGTCAACAGCAAAATTTTCAATTGTTTGGTCTCAAATTAAACAAATGTGAGTAATTTTCACCAATTGTTTTATAAAGGCAGCATGGAATCCGAGGGGGGGGGGCTAAATGTAGCACATGAACCATTTTATCTCGAGGGTGATTAAATAGAATAATGAGCTGAATTATACCATAACCAGGGTAACACGAATATGGTTATCATTATGATTTCATTGAAAGGGTGGTCATGGCAAAAAAATGACATGTCATCATTGCACACTGATTGTGCTTGAAACGAAAATATAACAAATAAATTCACACAAAAACAGACGTTTACGTGACTCTGGCTTAATGTTGCACCTACGTCCGAGTCACCTAGTCAATGGACCAACTTTAAACCAACGTTGTGCCTTGATCTTGAAATCACCCACGCAGTCAGTGTCAGACATAAAATATATTGGTGGTATGGAAGCACGGACCCATGGTGATATTAAAGCTGGGGACACGCAAAATAGCGATAAATATATTCCACTCCCGGTTCCTTTACTTCCTGAAGTCATTCCCCGTTCTAAGGACACATGCGCACGAAGTCATGCATGACTCGTGATAATTATTCGTGTCTCGAAATGACGCTCGACATCGTAGCAGTCAGAAAGATTAGAAGCTTTAACCCTTTAACCGCCGGTGCCGATTATATTAGGTTTTTTTTCTCATTTCTTTATCAGGACAACCAGCTTTTGAACGTGTAAAAGAAAAAACGAGACACCAATCAGCAATATATGAAAATAGTTAACCTTCATTTTGTCAAATATGAATAATTTTCACCTACTTGAAGTTGTGGCGTAAGCGAGACACAACTTCAAGTGGGTGAAAATTCCAATTAAATAATTTGGCGGTTGAAGGGTTAACATGGTTAACACTTACAACGCTGAAATATTTGTTGTATAAACCATGGAAACCGATGAGTTTTTTCAATTTTAAGTCATCATAAATGTCTTAGTTAGCTCTTTCTGCTTCATTTGTATACCTATGTTATGGTTCTACGACCAAATATTTTAATTCTTTCAGTGCGGGGACCGTTTTTATACATCAGAATCCGACGTCTACAGACGTCAGATTCGGACGTATAAAGACGGTCCCCGCACTGAAAGGGTTAAAATATTCTCGTGGTATTAATAATATTATTCAAGTCGGTGAAATGACTCAATTCGGATCTAGGCTATCTCGATCATGCCGAGGCCTGCTCTACACGCTCGAGGGGTGACAATGCAATAATACCATTACGTTTCTTTGATCTCTCAGTCAGAACGTCGCCTTAGACTCATATTAATCCTATATACGCATGCACGAGGCGTTGACCCAATGTGGTTTTATTGTTGGGCAAGGGTCGAAGACGCTGTACCAACATTAAAACAACATTGGGTAAACGTCGTTTGCTTACTGGGTCACATAGAACATAGGGACGCACATTGCTTCTGAGCACGCCATTAAATTCTCCCTAATTCCCCGAGATATTTCCGCAATTTGTTGACTATCACACACGAACACAAAATTATTTAAACGTATCTTTTGTATCAAGCTTACTAAATATAGGCCTGACTTAAATGTGAAAGTAAGCAAACGAGATTAGTTTCCTCATCATGTCCATCAAAGTGTCCACAGAGAAATCAATCTTGAAATCCTACTGTCGGTCGGGCCCTTATAAGACAATTTCGAACAAACACAACATATTTGTAAAACATTTGTACAACGTCGACCCAACGTCTTCGACGTTGGTCCAACATTGTACAAATGTTATACAAATGTTTTGTGCTTACTGGGAGTACGGTTTAAGGGCATGTTCGTGTGGCGTTCATACCGGATATTAAACAGAGACGCCTCAAGATTTGTCTGAGTTCTCGAATGGTCACACTTCCTGTGTTATACACTTCCTGTGTTATTAATAGCAAGGATACTAGAACAGATCCTTGTTAATAGTAAATGTCAAATATTTGCGTGAACTAAACACATTTACAGTTATTAATATTACAGGAAATTTAAAAAGTCTTGAGGTGTATCAAATTTACATTGCATGTGAATTTCAATATAGAAGATTATTGAATTTATCACATCAGCATGATCTGCAGATGAAAAACATTAGAGCTGGGATATTTCACCATGTTTCAAAATGTTCACTCAAATGTAATATTTTGACAGAAAGATATCAATTCGGTGATCTGGGGAGTAAATGGTAGCTGTTATACTTCATTATTTATTATATTTCTAGTAGCAGTATCATGAATAATCATGGTAGTCATGGTAATAGCAGTATAGCATACAATTACCATCTGGTTAAATTAGCCATAATCATATGTATATATGATTAACGACGAAGCTATAGGGGTTATATTGCAATAATCACGCATTCTTGTCGTATTTATCCAATCTAATATATAAGGAATCGAAATGAACATGCACAGCGAAATAGCCTATATAGAAAAATTATAGGACTTTACAACCACGTTTTTTCCATGCATTCTCTGATCGCACTGCGTTTTATTCCATGCATTCTATGATCATGCATGCTGCATTTCGTGACTCTGTGCGCATAAAAATTACATATTTACGACCACTTTTACACGCGTGGAATGTAAATGACAGGCCTGCCCTGGGCCTTCGTGTCGCCGTTTTGTGACGATTTGAATATATACCAATTAAATATACACGCGCACGTACCCCGCGTAGCAGGAATTCGCATTAAAACGCAGGGCGGCATCGAGGTTCAAATTTTAACGGACTGGGCAAATTCTAGTCAACCGTTGACGCGCGACGCTCGCCTGGAATGCGAGGCATTCCCAGCCACTGAACCAATGTTGATTTAATGTTGGGCCAGCGTCTGCGACGCTGGCCCAACATTAAATCAACATTGATTCAACGTCTGGAGTTTGCTAGCCCAACAATAATCCAGCAATGCCCCAACGTCTCCACTATTATCAGTCGAATGTGATTATAATATCGTACGATGTCGTGGCTATTGACGCATGCGTCCCAGATTCGACCCCTGCCAATTATATGTTATATCAGAAATACATAACATGGTTATGTATTTCTGGTTATATGTATGTGGTACTATATGCTATGGTTCAACAAGCGATCATAAAGCCGAGTTTGTTCACGAAGTAGCTACAGGAATAAATGATTTTTTGTGCCGACTGTAATTTACACAAAACTGACTTTTTGTGTCGTATGTAATTTACATGGAACTTATAATTTGTCGTAACTTATTATATATCGAGGGTCAACTTGAAACATATGTTCTTAGCTAAGAGCCTTTTCGCACTTACTCATTCAAAACTTTATCATATATCTTCAGAAAATTTGACCATTTTATCATGTTTATTGCCGCATACATGGAGAACCGTCCCGATAATTATATTTTTTACAAAGGCAACGTCAGACTCTGTTTACTTTATAGGCCCTAAACTACAATAAAGTACATAAAGTTTTCAAGAGCGTCTAAAAAATACAGTGTGGTATACATAATTGTGATATTTTAAGATATAAATACGTAGAGAACACTCGTGAAAATTCTCTACACTCTACTCTGCATTGGAAAAAAACGATATCGTCTAACTCAGTTTGCAAATCACATACAACAAATTGATCAAATATCAAGACTTACATATATTTATCATGTAATGATAAATTTATAATCACATACAATAACATCTATAACAACAAATACCCAGCCTTTACTGACAAACAAAAATAACATTGTGTATACTCACTATTTTTGTCATGCTCATGGACGACACTGAGTCGTGTTTCGCTTTTTTATTGCGTCGAGGCATCGTCAGGCTTTTGAAAGGCATATTGGTGGAGGTTGTGGCCGCTTGTAATACTTGGCCGCTATGTAATACTTAGTCCAGACAGTACTAGCAGTGAGTACCGTCAGTATCAGTCATATAGCACGTGTGTATATCTCTCTATATGCACCAGGGGTCCAGGTGCGCTCTGATATAGGTTAATAATATCCCAGCTATATCACACGACAATTCCGCTTATAATATCCGCGCTCGCTCGCGCGATTCCTCGCGATTTGCAACCACTAAATTACACGCGTGCTCAATATATATATTACTGTATTATCCACAGCCCGAGGTCTCTGAAAATCTCTCTCGCTCTGTTCGTCTCTATTTGCTCAATTCAAACGGTTTGTTGTCACCAGGCCGTTCGCTATGGCGTTATATAGGGGAGGTATGGTTGCTATTAATACGGCGGGCTGCCATTGGCCGGGGCAATCGTAACACTGCTGCGGCGTATGAGTCAGGTCTATTATCATTGTGTACGCGGATCTAGGCGCACTCGACCCATACGAGGCAAGGCCCTTTTCAGCCACAGATTGACCCCGTACAAAATCGTGAGACATTTCTTTGGACGATCATATCTAAGACTTCCCCTCGAATAATCAGGTCGAAAATGATTTTGATAGAATCAGTAGAATTTCTGTTACATAACCGCGTGCTCAGCTCGCAGGTCGCACAGTCATTATAAAGTTATGGACATTTTTCGGACCTTGGGGTCGATATCGCTCTCAGTCAACGCCTTTTGAATTTTTCGGGTAAAGCAAATAGATCAATCCACGGCATCGGAGAGGCGACACGGCTATGCGAGGCGTCCATCCAGCGCTGGCCTAATGTTGGGCCAGCGTCTGCGACGCTGGCACAACATTAAGCCAGCGCTGGGACAGTGTCTCGTATCCACCGTGATCATCTTTTACGTCACAGTATTCTCTACGCTTTGGTGTTATACTGTTGGGCCAGCGTCGCAGACGGTGTACCAGCATTACAACAGCATTGGCTCGATGTATCGTGTTACCTGAATTCCAACAACCCAAGGAGTTGGACATTCAATCCAATTCAATTAAAAACGTCTATAGCGCCTAACTCCTCGGAGAAACGAGATCAGAGGCGCGACAGTCCAATATTCAAGAATTGTCCCAGATCGTCAAAAAAGTAGTAGTAGGCCTAAAGGAGCTAGGGTGAAAAGCCGAATCAAATAACTGTATTAATTTTTGAGAAAGTCGAAATCGATGGCAAGCTAGGGCTTGTAACTGCTAAATGCTCTCGAGCCGTTCATTGTATTTATTCGAGGAACATAAAGTCTGTTGGTATCATAAGAGCGGAGCTGTTTTTATGGGCAAGTGACACATAAACCTAATGTTGGTTCAATGTTGGTCCAGCGTCATATTTGGAGAGTCTAGCATTACATCAAACACAGAGTATAGAGTTTCCAACTCCATGCACCAATATAGGTATAACCATAGAGGTAGAAAGTTTACCTCTATGGTATAAACAGAGAGGTGTAACAACATTGACCCGGGACCGAATAGCCCCCAAGGGGCGGGGGGAGGGGGTGGAAGCTCACGATTGCCACTTTCTATAGTGACACCTTTCTGTTCTGGCGGTTTCGCGGTGTGTACTCTACTATTACATTGATGATTCTTGTTAAAAGTACTCTTTTTATTGTAAAAAAATAATTTAAATAGAAAAATATTTAACAGATCTAAAATAGGCCCATATACATTTATGAAAAAATACCACAAGCACGTGTTCTTTAGATCTGGCATAAAGACATACGATTTGTATACGGTGGAAATAATCTTATAAATTTAACCCTTTAACCGCCGGTGCCGCATATATTCGGGTTTTCATTTTTTCTTAGGACATTAAGTACCACATTTTAAAAATGTTAAAGATAAAATGTGACATCAACCAGCAAGATTTGAAAAGAGTTGACCTCCATTTTGTCAAATCCGAATAATTTTCACTCACTTGAAGTTGTGGATCGCGTCAGCGAGACACAACTTCAAGTGGGTGAAAATTCAAATTGAATAATTTGACGACAAAAGAGTTAAATTAATATCCATGATATCAGATATATCCCAGCAAACACGAAGCCGTGACCCAATATTGGGTTAATGTTGGTCCTTCGCTTCGAAGATGGCCCAACATTAACTCAGCATTGGGTCAATGCCTCGTGTTCGCTGGTATTCTCTCATGCAATTCTAATCATGCATTTTTATTAATCATAATTTTCTAATTTCAGGCTTTAACAGAAATCCGACAAAATATTAATCGCCGTAATACAATATTGTCTTATATGTACTCGCTCAACGTGTTCAAACAGCAGCTTAAGTCAATAAACTAACACACTTAAAGGGATTCATCCACCGCACAGCTTATCGGATAGATAGATCCTTTACAACTAGAAATCTTGTTAATAGGTTTCAGCAAGAATTTATAGATTCTTGGTTTCAGCGATGTTTTTTTTTATTTTGTCTGTCATATGGATTGACGGTTAACCCTTTAACCGCCGGTGCCGCATATATTCAGATTTTTATTTTTTATTAGCACAATTAGTAACACCTTTTAAACATGTTAAAGATAAAATGTGACATCAACCAGCAAGATTTGAAAAGAGTTGACCTCCATTTTGTCAAATCTGAATAATTTTCATTCACTTGGTCGTGCTTAGCGCTTAACAATGTTGATTGAATGTTGGGCCAGCGTCTGCGACGCTGGCCCAACATTCAATCCACATTGTATCAAAAGGGCATACTCGATTAGGTAATCTGGCGTGAAGTATTTCTGTGATTTAGTTATTTTTAAGTCATTTTATTATTTGAATTTCATCTTCAAGTAGGATGAAGTTAAATAATATTGCTTAAAGTTCGAGTTACCAGATATGAACATTAGGCTAATTACTAAAGGTCTTCGTTCAAATAAAATTTCATCTTCCATTAGATACAGCGTAAAATAAATTATTTTAATAAAGTTAAGCGTTTTTCTCTA
The DNA here is from genome assembly GCA_964017125.1 of Flabesymbios commensalis. Classification (NCBI taxonomy): domain Eukaryota; kingdom Metazoa; phylum Annelida; class Polychaeta; order Terebellida; family Flabelligeridae; genus Flabesymbios; species Flabesymbios commensalis. Next base: position 52,812,487 of record OZ024914.1, on the reverse strand, counting down.
TTTCACATTTCCTTTACTAATTTAAATATTATATTTTATTAAGTATGAACATATTAATATAATCCTACTGAATTCCATGCTATTGCAATACATGCGCTATTCCATTTAACAAAACTATCCTATTTAATTATATCGCCCCCTCGTGGTTAAAACGTCATAATATTTGCACTTATTTGAGTGGAATATAGAACCATTAAATTTGGTTCCGTGTAGACGACTTTTGAGTGACACCAATCCCTATTTGTTCGTTTGCACTGAATTGTGCATCAATAGTTGACCTGTGCTGTGGACGGATACGGAACTCGTCTGCCGCTAATATTAACACTGCTTTACCGTGAATTCTGCAAATTAGATTGAGGTCATCCCCCGAGTTACGTCACAGAGACGCAGATCGACGCAAGCGAGGCTCGTGACACGGACCACAGAACAGGAAGTGAAAGAAACCGCAACTTATCTTCATAATTATTGTACTCTATTCTATTGTGTCTATCTTGGGACACATATACTAGTGCATCCGTACTCAAAAACATCATGATATAGGCGGGGTGGGGGGGGGGGGGGTTGTCCGCGGTAATCCATGTCTGTGGACAGGGTATTTCTGCAGACCAGCACCCCTCCCCCCCCCCCCAGCATATATGTCAGGATGTACTGAGGGTTCATACGGATAACCGTTTGAAATGATGAAAGAAGACAAAAATATTGTTTGCTTGTTTTACCTTATATAAATTACACAACGCAAATTATCTAACTACAAAACATAATGCCCAATATGGGGTAAAGAGACATCTATAAAGATTTTGAAAGTCGCTGTCATGGATGCCACCTGAGTAGATCACATAAGTGTTAAGAGAATATGACATAAAAAGGAATCGTGTTTGGGCTCCATCCAATGTACAGCAATTTGTTATCTGGCACTAAACAGCGAGCCAAACAGTTTTACAAAATAATACAGATAGACAAATGAGTGAGTAATAATTACACCCCATGCGTGCCGCTTATTTTTCAGTCTATAATTCAAGCAGAAATGCATAATATGCATTTCTAATGCAAGGTGGAAACCATCTTGTCGCATCAGGTTTGACAGTCAGACCACTGGTCTGCCGGTAGCAAACAACTTGGTGGATGAAGATGCATAGAAACTAATATCGCAAGCATGTGCATATATGCGTCATCATTTTCACAGGGTTTGACGCTTATTCCTGTAGCTGTGCAACAGCAATAGGCTTCACTCACGTCACTGGATATTGCATCGCAAACACACGGCGCATATCCAGTGTCGTTTTAATGTTTGGCCACCGTCTGCGACGGTGGCCGAACATTAAAACGACACTGATTCAACGTCTTGTGTTCGCTGTGATAGTGTGGACGTCATATATTCACCATCGTGACACTGTTTAGAGATCATTACACGGCGCTTATTCATAAGTCTCCCCCACATAATGTGCGGTGTAAATAGTTGAAGACGAGCCACGAATCATCAACTAACGGTTATAAATACCAGTAGCTCTATGCGACAGCCAATAATTGTATCTCGTTTTATTTTTTTGACTGCTTACGTTATTGCACTGGGCCATTTCTAAATCATCTTCTCTCTTCTCTCTGTAAGATCAACACTTGACAAATATAATAATCCGCAAGGTATGGGTTTATCCTCTTATATGATAGAATTTATTTTATTTATTTTATTTATTCAAACATATTTATACAGGGTAAGAAAAATTTATTGGCCATTGGCTATTTTGCATATGTGCCATGTTTTATGACATATACATGTACATAATATATAAAAACAAATATTTAAGCACTTATAATAATGTACAATAATTATAATAACTAAAATAGAAAGTACATTGAACATTTTATATCATCAGCCTATGATTTATGCATAAATTGTTTAGGTTAATTGAATATGTTTACCTGTGTCGGTACCTGTACATTTATATCAAGGTAGAAAGAAAAGGGACTAAAACTAAGACTAAAACTCCTACAAAAATAGGAAAAAGCGTTAAGACATGTACAGTATAACTGTCGTAGGTGACACTCGTTTGAGTGGAAAAAGGTAGGCCTACAGTGCAATGTCATTCTCACACCGGAGGTAGTTTTCCACATACTGGTGTCAGGGTGTGGTAGTGTGGAAACTACCTCTATATACTGTCAGAATACTCCATGTCGTCATCTTGGTATTAACACCTTAAACCGCTGAACTATTTTTGTATAAACCATGGAGATCAAAGGGTTTTTTCAACTTGAAATCATCATAAATGTCTTAGTTACCTCTTTCTGATTCATTTGAATACCTATGCTATGGGTCTACGGCCATTATAAATATTTGAATTCTTTCAGTGCGGGGCCGTCTTTATACGTCAGAATCTGACGTCTACAGACGTCAGATTCTGACGCACAAAGACGGTCCCTGCGCTGAAAGGGTCAAAGGATCGTTTCTGCGTAAAGCGGAAAACACATAGGACGCGAGCGTCACGCGAGCGACACGCGGCACGCGATAGCTGCGCGAGCGACGCGCGACAGATCAAAACACATAGGACGCGTAAGCTCGCGAGCGTCAAGCGTAAAATAGTAGATTTGAGCAATCAACATCAAAGGATTTTTGCCGCTAACGTACTTCAATAGCGATGCTGGTGCTATACCTTGGCAACACACTGTCGTCCAACGTGAAAGGACAATGTCAATAGATATAAGCAATAAAAAGGGTACATAGCAAAATACTTTAAAATTGCTATACTGTTCCTTTAAATGGGATGATGTTCATAATTATTAACTATGTGTAGGCCCATTGGCCACATTAGTAGCCCTGTTTATTTCATATTCGTTTTTTTAAGATAAAAACTGTTTTTATGACCCCCTTTCTCGCGTCAAATATCACAAAAAACATTATATAGATGGTCTTGAAATACATTTTACAGTGTTTTTTTACAGCTATGATCTTGAGGAATAAGTCAAGGTCGAGGTCAATAACCAAGTTCCAGTCATATACAATTGCTCAGCATTTAACTCACAGAGGCTATAGTGCGCATGTGGAAAATAATTAACTGTAGCCTTGAATAAGTGTTCACTTGCCAAACTCGGAGTGCTAGCATGGATCACAATATTTAACCCTTTCAAGCCTGACTATACATTGTCATCTTCATCCACTACAAGCCGCGTTGTAGTGGATGGAGATAATTTGATGTGGTTTAAAAATTTAAAAAAATTGTGATGTATTGGTATGCCAGTTTCATGGAAATTTTCATTCTGAAACCCTTGGTTGTAGGAAAATTAAGTGTGTTTTCAGGGATTTAAAATGATGCTTTAATGCATCGTGAGGGCTTAAATGGTTAACTTGTTCGTCAAACATACATGCACATACAGTTGCTGCGCATTGTTGGCGGCACTTTATGACCATGTCCAATCATACACACGCCCATGATTTTCTGGGCTGACTCAACTAGGCCTATACCACATGTCCTGTTCATTCGATACATTAAAAACACAAAATACTGATTTCCAAAATAACGCTAGTTATGAATTTCATAATTGCTGCTTTTGTGGTAATGTGACAATAATTATAGCGAAGATATATTAGTCCCTTGGACATTTCTAAATTTAATATTTTTATTCGTGCATTCTGGTTATAACTACAAAACTGTCCCTTTTGATCAATTGGGACTGTTTTGGATTAATAAAAACCATATAGGAAATATGTTTGATCACATTTACTTTATAATGTCAGTAACAATATCAGTTTATCAGCTTACCAGTATTCAGGATCGTGGTTATCTCCTCCCAGATGTTACACATCTTATCAGCATCTCTATAGAAAAGATGCTCAGGGTCGTATTAAAAGGCATGGTCTTTCCTGGACCTGTGTAATTAACAAATCCATATCGAGGGGGCTGTTTTCTGTTTTTTTTTTGGCCGGGTCTCTTTGCCCCGTGACGGGGTAAATAGACACTTCCTTTTTTTTTTTAGATTTCGGCATCATAACTATAGACTTAATTGAAGGAAAGCGTGCTTGCCTAAAAACACGTCACATACGTACACTTGCTGTATCACCACGTGGATGTATGGGGATTCCCTAATAAATCATCATATGTTGACGTCATACTGTGGATTCACCTCGCGTAAAGCTCGCGTCACGCGTTAAATGTCGCTCCAGAAGTGATCGGTGACGCTCGCGTGCCGCGTGCCGCGTGACGCTCGCGTGACGCTCGCGAGCTATGTATTTATGCAATGTGAAATGAACTAAAGTGATTGCTTACGCGTATGACGCGTGACGCGTGTCGCTCGCGTGACGCTCGCGTCCTATGTGTTTTAGGCTTTAGGTGACAGATACGACCCCATACTACCAAGGTGATGCGTGCGTACGTTTTCTGTATCTGTAATTAACACGTAAGACATATACGTAATCAAATCAATTTGTTTGTAATAGAAAACCAATCATCGCAATTTTTCCGCGTCCGCAAGCCATCCGCACACAGATGGTGTAATCTACAAATGATAAGGATCGTGAAATACCTACGAATCACCTACGAATAGGTACGACATGCGGATGACACACGCACATGAAAACCTAACTAAATGTAACCCGCCACGCAAAAGGGGGCCTTTAAGTCAAAATTTTCAAGAATAATTGATTTTCATAGTTGATATTATAGCCGTGCCCTTTCTGTTTGGATAACTGAAAGAATCTTTGAAAAATATTCATAACTTCTTGTTTTATGAGATTTTTTTTAAATTAGTTATGTAATCATTAAATTTAAATTTTAATGACGTCACAAATAATTGTAAGAAAGCCGCGGGGGGGGGGGTACCTTCTCGCGTGGCGGGTCACAAATAGTATAATATTATCTTAAAAGCGATACACTTTTTCACACATATAAATTCGCATTTTGCCGATGATTCGCTACTTTCTGTTGAAATATTTATATATCAAAATCCATCCTACAGTTACACCACCAGTTTGTTCAGTTCGTATACATCCAGTTTTCCCAGTCCTTAATTAGAAATCTATGTTTCAAATGAGACTTTTCGAATTAAGTAAAGCGTGTCTTCATTCAGCATTTTTTCCAGATTACGGCACACAGTTCATGTGGAGACGTAATATTTCAGAGGTAATTGGAACCTTGCGGTTATTACGAGACTGGTATAGGCACAGCCGTACACGGGCCCAAACAAACACAAGACGCCACGCCAATGTCTGTGTAATGTTGGTCTACCGTCGTAGACGGTGGACCAACATTCCACCAACATTGGGTCGTCTTTACCTGGGTATAAATACTAATCATAAACAGCCAACTGTCGTGATCTTTGGTAATAACAATTATTTTAAATAATAATGACACACGTTGACTAATACTTAATCACTGTTCACTTACATACACTTTAAGTCTATATTACAACACACTGTACGAAATAAGGTGATTCAGGGTATGACAGAAAAAGCTCCCACATATATGTTGAACCTTTCACTATTGCACAACGTAGACTCTTTATAAACCGATACGTTCTCTTGTTATCAGAATTTAAACGTTGCATGCATTCATTATATCGGGATAAAAGTTAATTTACTTAATTGGAACAGGAATATGAATGTCTGCGGTCTATTTGGCAATATTGCTTGACAGCTCACGCTTATAGAAAAAGTCAATTACTTGGCTGTCTCTGAGTGTCTCATCATTTTATCTAAGATATACACTGCGAGGCATTGTCTTAACGTTGGGTCAACGTCGATCGACGTTGACCCAAAGTTAAGACAATGCCTTGTCTTTGAGGAAACGACACAGCAATCTAAATGTGACAGTGACAGCGATTATTTGATTATTTTGATTCTTTGATTATTTGTCAACATACAAAAGACTTTCTTTGTCTGGTTTATTAATGTAAATGACATCATTTTTTAGAGTACCGTAGCTACATTTAAAAGACTTGTATAACATTGACAGCGTTAAGAAACTTAACAAACAACTACAAGTAGAGCAATTTTTAAAAGCATGCAACTTTATACATGGTAATTCCACTTGACAATAAAATTAAATATGTTCAATTTAGTCATATTGCATATTTTAAAATGAATGCGAAATTTCAGGTAATTATAAATATTTTAATTCTTTCAGTGCGGGGCCGTCTTTATACGTCAGAATCTGACGTCAGATTCTGACGTATAAAGACGGCCCCGCACTGAAAGGGTCAAAGGATCGGTTCTGCGTAAGGTGGCAGATACGACCCAATACTACCAAGGTGATGCGTGCGCACGTTTTCTGTATCCGCAATTAACACGTAAGAGATATACGTAATCAAATCAATTTGTTTGTAATAGAAAACGAATCATCGCATTTTTTCCGCGTCCGCAAGTCATCCGCACACAGATGGTGTAATCTACGAATGATAAGGATCGTGAAATACCTACGAATCCCCTACGAATAAGTACGACATGCGGATGACACACGCACATGAAAACCTAACTAAACAGTATAATATTATCTTCATAGCGATACACATTTTCACACATATAAATTCGCATTTTGTCGATGATTCGTGACTTCCTATTGAAATATTTATATATCAAAATCCATCCTACAGTTACACCAACAGTTTGCTCAGTTCGTATACATCCTGTCATCCCAGTCCTAAATTAGCAATCTATGTTTCAAAGTAGACTGTTCGAAAAAAATTGAGTAAAACGTGTCTTCATTCAGCATTTTTTTCCAGATTACGGCACACAGTTCATGTGGAGACGTAATATTTCAAAGTTAATTGGAACCTTGCGGTTATTACGAGACTGGTATAGGCACAGCCGTGCACGGGCCTAAACAAACACGAGACGATATAATTATACCAATGTCGGTCGGTGTAATGTTGATCCACCGTCGTAGACGGTGAGCCAGCCACCGACATTTGATCGTGTTTTCTGGGGTATAGGACTATATAATAATCCTAATCAACCAGCTGTCGTGATCTTTGGCAATAACAATTATTTTAAATAACGATGACACACGTCGACTACTACTAAATCACTGTTCACTTACATACACTTTAAGACTATATTACAACACACTGTACGAAATAAGGTGATTCAGGGTATGACAGAAAAAGTTCCCACATATATTTTGAGCCTTTCTCTATTGCACAACGGAGACTCTACTTTATAAAGCGATACGTTCTTTTGTTAGCAGAATTTTAACGTTTAATGCATTCATTATATCGGGATAAAAGTTAATTTACTTAATTGGAACAGGAATATAAATGTCTGCTGTCTATTTGGCAATATTGCTTGACAGCTCACGCTTATAGAAAAAGTTAATTACTTGGCTGTCTCATCATTTTATCTAAGATATACACTGCAAGGCATTGTCTTAACGTTGGGTCAACGTCGTTCGACGTTGACCCAAAGTTAAGACAATGCCTTGTCTTTGAGGAAACGGCACAGCAATCTAAATGTGACAGTGACAGCGATTATGTGATTCTTTTGATTCTTTGATTATTTGTCAACATACAAAAGACTTTCTTCGTCTGGTTTATTAATGTAAATGACATCATTTTTTAGCGTACCGTAGCTACATTTAAAAGACTTGTATAACATTGACAGCGTATATATATTTTATTGCTCGTTAAAATTAAAATAAAACTTTATTCTGCACTCGTTAAAATTGTAAAACATAAAATCATCACTAAATAGCCAACAGCAACTAAATATTTGTCATTGAATAAATACAATCTGTTAGCTCGTGTAAAGTAATATATTTTAATTAAATATATATGATGTAACAGTAAAATAAATTGATAAATTTCCGTTCCTAGATATAACCTCACACATAGAGCTATAACATTTTATTGGGAAAGGTTTCCCAGCGAACATGAACCATTGACTCAATGTCTGCCCAACATTGATCAGACATTGGGTCAATCTCTCGTGTTTGCTACGTAAATGGAAACATAAATACAATACAAGTGACCTTTCTGTATTAAATTGTAATGATATTGCTTGACTATTCGTTCGCATGGGAAAAAGTTAATGCTGTTTGGCTGCCCATTAAATGCAATAAAGGTAACCATACAAAACAGTGTCCTAATGTTAGCCCAACGTCGTTCAACGCTGGGCCAGCGCTGATGCAGTGCTTTTAATTTCATGAGGCTGACTGACAAAAGTTAAGTGACTGTAACTAGGTAACTGACTTCTTATAATGATATATAATGAGATGACATCAGCGGTAACGAAAGTGGAATAGTTCATATTACGTTATAATAATGATAAATGGACTATGATTAACATAATAAAGGTGAAAAATGTTTGATATTTTGAGTGTTACATGACCCGCTAGCGATACGGCAAACCCTGACAAATTATCGCTAACCAATTCCTACCACACGACTGAGAAAGCTGATCCAACTGTCATTTCTTTATTATCGAGTTTAGGCAGACGTTGGAACTCAAAAGTTGGATCTCGGAATTCAGAAGACGGGCTTTCGTAGTCTCGTGCACACACGTTGCGAATTTTTTAATTTCAGACAAAATACTTGTGTTTAAATGACGAAATTATACATTATTAATAGCTGACTAATCATAAAACAGGTTATTTTGTCCATTATGGGCGTGCATAAACTAAATTTACTTGAATAAAGATAGATATGATGATAATACACCACTAATTTAAAAGTACGTAGTTAAATTCCCGAGTATAGGCGGACAAAAAAGTACAGTGTGAGAGAGACTCATATAAATAAGATAATATAATTTATATAATCTTTCTAAAACTATGGACGTCTAAAGTCGGTCCCCAATACTACAAGCGTGTTGAAAAAGTGTCTTGACATATCTCCCATCACTGACATAATTATTATTTCAATGAAAAGGTAGTAGCCGATCAGCTGCAAGCTCATATAAAAATAATTATCTATCTAATCCATTACAATCAGACTACCGGAAACATTATTCTACAGAATCGGCTCTACTGAAAGTACATAGTGATATAATTATTAGCATGGACAAGGGTGAAGTTACAGATCTGCCCTTGCTTGACTTGTCGGCCGCTTTCGACACTATTGACCATGCTACATTAACAGATCAACTTTCAGATTGGTATGGAATATCTGGCCAGGCTCAAATTTGGTTTTCTTCTTATTTGCAAATAAGATTTCAAGACACTCGGTCAGATAAAATCACACTCTTATTTGGAGTTCCACATGGCTCTGTGCTGGGACCAGTGCTGTTTATCTTATACACTACACCACTCAGCGCTATTATTTCTAGTTTTGACATAAACCACCATCTTTATGCCGATTGTACTCAAGTTTACATGTTTCAGTTTCCAACGCTAAGGCATCTCTTGAGAAATTGCACCATTGTTTAATGGTTGTGTCAGCCTGGATGACAGGGTCTAAGCTGAAGCTGAATCGTAGCAAGCAGAATTTCTTCATATTGAGACCAAACCCAAGCGAGAAAAAAACTTACGTAATTTCCATGCTTAATTCTAGGTCAAAACAGAAATCCATCTGCATCAGCCAAAAAATCTGGTGTAGTATTCGATAGTAACCTGAATTTCACAAAACACATATCACAAAAAAGCAGGGCATGCTTCTATCATATCCGTGACCTGCGTCAAATTCGGAACAGTCTGTCCTTAGATCTTGCCAAGCAAATTGCAGTGGCACTGCTCAGTAGCAAGTTAGATTATTGTAACTCACTTTTTCACAATATGCCAGAAAAGGATATCGCTAGTTATCACTCTTGCCTTGCAAGAGTGATAACCAATGCCCCACGATTTAGTATTCCCGTTCCTATTCTAAAACGATTACATTGGCTTCCTGTCAAGTTTCGCATTCATTTTAAAATATGCAAAATGTCTAAAGTGAACATATTTAATTTTATTTTTAAGTGGAAATAACATGTATAAAGTTGCATGCTTTTTAAAATTGCTCTACTTGTAGTTGTTTTATAAGTTTCTACGCTTTCAAGAGGGTTTTTTTGCTACTTTTATAATAATATGTAGTTATTTTATCTCTGGTTTTAGCGCGGGAAAAAGAAAAATATGTATAATATATTTCTATTTAATTTTACTTTTAAGTGTAATTGTAAATGTAATTACCATGTATATAAATTTTATCCTGGATGTCGAACTTAGTTATGGTGGTGGTCACCTGTATTCGACATTCTGATGTACACAATTTTACTTACAACTGCATATTTGTACGATTATTGTATATATTTGTGTATATGAAGCCTAATAAATAAAATAAAATAAAATAAAAAATTATGCTACGAACTTCATATTACCACGAAAAATTTTCACCACTGACTGCGGTCCTCTCGTCTCTATCTGGTCAAAGCTTATCGCTGAATTTGTCTCAACCTTGAACATCAACCTTCAATGGACTAGCCCACCATCTAGTTTTAATCATGGTTGTCAACTTTTTTCAACTTTAACCGCCGGTGCCGCATATATTCGGTTTTTCATTTTTATTAGCACATTGAGTAACACCTTTTAAATATGTTAAATATAAAATTTGACATCAACCAGCAAGATTTGAAAAGAGTTGACCTCCATTTTGTCAAATATGAATAATTTTCACTCACTTGAAGTTGTAGATCGCGTCAACGAGACACAACTTCAAGTGGGTGAAAATTTAAATTGAATAATTTGGCGGTTAAAGGGTAAATAAATCAGGTCTATCTGGACAAAATATATATCAATGTTTATACATATTTTACATGTATTAACTCTTAAAATGCTGCAATATTTTTGTATAGACCTTGGAGACCTTTTTTCAATTTGAAATCATCGTTAATGTCTTAGTTATCTCTTTCTTATTCATTTGAATACCCATTATAAATGTATTAACTCTTACAGTGCGGTGATCGACTTTAGTCGCCAGAATCTGACGTCTACATACGTCAGATTCTGACGTCTGAAGTCGAACCCCGCGCAGTAATGGTTAAGTCCATTTAATTCAGAGGGGTATACGTTATCCGATAATCGAGCAGCGCAGTATAAGGTCCAGAAATTCACCCAAAAAGCATATCCTCTACTTTTGGGAACAATTATATTCAAATAATTATGTGCGGCCTACAATTTACCCCAATTATTTATTTCTTATTTTGTGCGGAATATCAGTTTCATAAGAAGCAGCATTATCTTCTTAATGAAAATACGATACTGACTTACCTAGCGATATCATCACTAACCTTATAATAATTGTCATGACAATTTATTGGTGTCTAATTCCGCTGAATTGGTGGTCAATAATTTCTGGCAACGCGCTGGACACTAACCTAGATATGGCCTGATGTGACCAACACGATGACAACCACTGACCACCACCCGATAATTAGGCTAATCGTTTCTTGCTATAACCTGATAACCTGATAACCATCCCCGTGACGTCGATAATCCTTGGCCAGTTGTCAGCCATTGTGTGAGATGTGGGCCAACACCCGACTGCTGCCACTGCCTGAATAATTGTTAGTTATCTTACAAGATAAGGAGGTATTGGGGCAACATTGGTTGATTTCTGTGATAGCCCATGATAGCCATTATTGGTTCAATGCTGGGCCAGCGTCGTAGACGATGGACCAACATTGAACCAACAATAGCTCAATGACTCGTGTTTACTGGGAGCGTCTCAATACTGCAAGCCAAAAGGCAGTAACTCCTTCCTAAAAAGTAAGCAATTACTGCCTTTTGGCTTTGCAAGGCAGAATAGTCGACAGGGGTATCTGATAATAGAAAATTGAAATGTTGTAGATTATTTTGAATATTTGATAGAATCAAATTATTTTCAACAGCTCAGCGTTATGAACGCCCCCGAAAAGTGACAACATAATTAACGCTGCTGGATAGCTCGTTACTATAGTTCTCATCTAATTGGAATTGCTGAACCGATTTTAAGCAAACTATGTTTTCTTTTAAGCCATATAATATATACGCTGTCAGTATGAAAAGGGTTTAAAAGTAACCGAATTGGCTGCCAAAATATGGCATTTCACTAATTTGACGAGAAAGACACAGTCGTGAGTCATGATTAGTTAGCTGGTAAACAGTGGTAAACCACTTTACACTTTGTTGCACTATCGTAATTAAGTAAAACCCATTGTTTTATCGCCAAGTAAATAATTGAGTTGAAATCTTGTTATCGTCGAATTAATTAATGCGACCTTCTAAACCACGACAGCGCCATAAACAATTTTTTTGATTTGTATTTATACCTAGCAGTTCCACAAAGAGCTGTATTTTTTGTTCCATGAAGTAAGATAAAGTTATATGTGGTTAATCATAAGATCGCATGGGACCATGCAGCTTCAAGTGAAAGAGAATAGTTTATATTATTTGCAAAATCGGAAGTCACTCATTTCTGAATCTTACTGATCAAAAAAACACGTTTCACTTGCAGCAGGAGCTAATTAATGTTTCAATAAAACGATTATTGGCGCCATTGGTGCTGAACAGGTCATAGGATTCTAGCATTGGTAGACTACTCTTTACAACGAACGAAATAGTGTACAGTTGAAGGAAAAAGCTTCCCAATTACTAATATTTCAATTACAACAAAACAAACATGTGCATATTTTTGTATGCTATGTAGGCCATGGCGAATCAAAATCATTTAATTGTTGAAAGCACCACTTACACAAATTACCTGCATTTGACATTTAACTAATTGACCTCGCCACTGTTCCATTGTTCTACAAAGCCAAAAGGCAGTAACTCCTTACTAGAATGTCAGCAGTTACTGCCTTTTAACTTTGATCGAAAGTATAAGTCACACAACTTCGTCATAGCACCCCTTGTTATCCAGGAGACGTATCTGCCACTTTACGTCCCTTTGAAATCTAAATGACGAGTTATTAATTACCCAGCACACACAATACAATAAACCAATGCTGGTTTCATGTTGGTTCAGCGTCGTAGACGCTGGACCAACTTTAAACCAGCATTGGTTCAACGTCTTGTGTTTGCTGGGTATGACGTAGACTGTTATTGATAAACAAGTCCGCCACAGCTGATTCAGCAGTTTGTGGGAAACGAATGTTTTGTTTTGCCGCCAAATAGCCACACCACCAGTATATTATCGCCTACTCTATTTGAACTTGATGTGACGTCAAAATTCCATTTATTATTTTAACCCTTTAGCCGCAGGTGCCGCATATCTTCGGGTTTTCATTTTTTATTAGCACATGAGGTACCACCTTTCAAACATGTTAAAGATAAAATGTGATACCAATCAGCAATATTTGAAAACAGTTGACCTCCATTGTGTCAATTCTGAATAATTTTCACTCACTTGAAGTTGTGGATCGCGTCAGCGAGACACAACTTCAAGTGAGTGAAAATTCAGATTGAATACTTTGGCGGTTAAAGGGTTAATGTATAATTATGTAATAGATGCTCTATCTCACAATTACTTAGAAATCAGAGTGGATTGAGTAAACCTAAATTACGTATGTATAAGGTTTGTAAAACTGTTTTTAAGGTCCTACTACTAGCACAATTGAGATGTGAAATTGTTTCTTTTATTTGAGGAACTGGTAAATTTAAGAGAGAGTCGGTCAATGCCATCTGCACCAGTCCAGTCTTAATACACGCAGAGCATAGCTCAAGATTGCGTGCCGCAAATCACATGGCGGAGTGAAGATGGTTAATGCTAGTTTGTATATTTTGTAATATAGGCGTCATCATATTACAGATGAAATACATTTTATTTTTCACTGTACCAAATATTCATGAAAAACAGTCATACCCTTCATACTTTTGATGTGGACCGTAGCGATTTCGATAAATTAAAGTTTTTCATGCAAAATTCTAAAAAATCTTCATCCAAATTTCTATCCACTTAAACACCGAAGAGAGGCTTTTTATCAATAAAAGGAGCGTCATTTCACACAATTAAAATAATTGGCTCTCGCAGCCACGATCTACAATAACAAGTAGCTGAGCATTTCAATTAAATAACTTGGTACTTGAAGGGTTAATTCGCTCTCAGACTCACTCAATGACGAATCAGCGATCTTAAAACCGAGTTACGGACAGTACGGAATATCGGTGATAATGACGTTCGCATTAACACAAAAGCAACCCATAAAATAACGTGATTAATTATTTGTCACAGTTAGAATTTATTTTGAATTCTAGTTTATATGCGCCTGTATAGTAATTTCACTGTATTTTTTATATTGGATACAACTCAGGATGTCGTTGGACAGCGTTATGTTGTTTAAGCCTTTAATTAAAGGCCCATACCCAAGTGCCTTTAACTTTAAAAGTTTCAAAGTTTAAAATTGTGTTATATAGGCTTATATCATCGTAAATCTATATTATCTTCCTCCACCCTCCATTTGAAAGAGATATCTACCCGGTAAGTGTGTATTTCGGAATGTTCATATAATTTCTAACAACCGTCCTATTTACATTGGGTTTGACCAAGCCGCTGAGGGTCTAGAGGAAGGGTCCGATGTTTTTTTCTTTGCAAGGATGAACACTGAGGAACATCCCTTCCTTTTTGTCATAACACCTGCCACGAACATCCCATGAATATTACCTGTGTATTTTGGCGATGTTCACGATGTCCCGCGAGGATGTAAAACATGTCCATTGGCCGAGTTTAGAGGTGTTGACCCTTCGTGTTGGGAAATGTGAGACCCGTTGGGAAAGCGCCGTTAAACGGTGATTTTCCGATGACATTGTAATTAAACTAGCAACATTTTTGACGATGTGATACATCTGAGACCTTACATACTTATCTTAATACGAGTTAAGAATTTTTTGTCATAGATTACGGCTGGTAAATTACAAAAAAGTGAAAATTATTCAGATTTGACAAAATGGTAGTCAGCAATTATAAAATCTTGGTGATTCATGTCACGTTTTATCTTGAATGTTCTAAAGCTGGGTTTTAATGTGTTAATAAAGGATAATAAAAAATATATATAATCGGGACCAGCGGTTAAAAGGTTAAATATAAATAATGAGAATGTGATAAAGCAATTTGCAGAGTAAACATACATAGTACTGATATTGTTTGATATTTATGTGAGCAATAAGTGTATTAATTATTAATCGTCTGGCCAGCACAAATGATTTATACTCTTCATTCTACTGCCACACTACACTGACTTATCCGTGAGTGTAACAGTATACGTCAGTAGAGACACTCATGGCCACAAGTATGTCTACATGAAGAGATACTTTGTTCCAATGCCAACAAATTAACAAGCAATCATGACAAATCTGACATTTAAACCTTATTTTAAATTCAAAAGCTTTTCAAGGGTAGTCGAAGATGATGTAGATAATATTTTAATCCTAATATTTAAATATAATGGCGAATTTATTCTGTCAATCTTAATCATTTTACCTTAATCATTTTCCCTACCTGTCTATATCGCAAAAATATCGAAGTATGATTTTATTTTCGTTTATAAGATCGTTACACACGTAGAAATGAAATAGACGGATGTTTGAATACGTGACAACGTTATGTGTTTTTATTACAAGTAGAACAATTGAAAATATTATACCTATTATATATGCCGGTGGTATAAAAATGCGTTACTTGTAATGATTGTGAAAAGTTGTTTCGTCTCCTATCGTTCCATTAAATCATGATCTGAAAAATTATGCTGCGCTAACCCTTGTCCTGCTAAACTTTTATTTTTCGTCACCTAACCCTTTCAGTGCGGGGATCGTCTTTAGATGTTAGAATCTGGCAGACGTCAGATTCTGACGTCTAAAGACGCCCCCCCCCCTGAAAAAATTACTAATTTATAATGGTCGAAGACTCTTAACATAAATATTTAAATGAAGAGGAAAGATTCAAGTAAGACATTTGTGATTATTTCAATTAGAAAAAAAACTCTTGGTCTTCATGGTTTATTCAAAAATATTTCAGCGTTGTAAGGGTAAAAATCCAGATTCAAATGACGAAAGATATTACATTTATGAGAAATAAACATATCTCAAACGGACTTTTTTATTTGACTACTTTATCAATTTCAATAACATTTTGTTAAATTTACAAATTGTAATGTAAATATATATAAATAAATCGAATACATTATCATACCACCGGTCATATTTATTTTACAAGAAATATTTAAATATATTGAGTGCACTTTGCAAACGAAATAGAAACAGAACATACAAAAACAATATATCTCTGTATTTTTTTAAGTGGGATGTTGTCCCTTCACCCTCAGAGAACGATATCTTTCTGACGTCATACACCAATCCTTTCTTCAGCAAGATCAATGTAAGCTTTCTCGTACTCATGCTGTTGGCTTTCACCAGAAATACATAATACATTACATATATACATGTATTATGTATTTCTGCTTTCACTAATATATGATGAGATCATCCTATCTCGCACTCTCTCCAAAACGCTTCACTGCTCAGCTCGATAATTCGGCTTTAAATAGATATTCGTGCGAGAAAATACATATTGCATCATTGGGAACGGCGAGATGGGCTGATCTCATCACATCACTTGGTGACTTGTGCTGAGATGAGCCCATCTCGCCTTCCCAACGATGCCGTAAGCATATATTCCTGACTGGGCAATGAGCGAGTTTGAGGCACCCTTGACCCTTTACCAGCTAATCACGTTTTATTATTTCGTTTTATTGGTTGACAAAATTACTGTTATTAGTAATGCAATGAGTCTTTAAACATCAGCATTTGCCCATGTTTAGTCGCAAATTCAACAAATATGAACAATTTCCACCCTCTTGAAGTTGTGGGTCGCGGCAGCGAGACACAACTCCAAGTGAGAGAAAATTTAAATTGTATGCCTTAGCATATAAAGGGTTAAGTTTTCACTCAAACAGTAGTGAAATATTAGTTTTTTCATACAACCATCCCATACTTATTTTCTCAATGTGTCTCATTCACATTGAAATTAGATTTTTAAAAATTAGAAATTAGAAATTAGTATTTAGTTTATATATCTATCGTTATAACATTGCTATTATATAAGATACATTTATTGTGTTTCAGGAGAGTTACGATATAATAAGGTTAACCCCCTAGAGAAGTGAAATATTCAATTTAAATTTTCAGTGACTTGAAGTTGTGTCTCGCTAGCGCGACACACAACTTCAAGTGACTGAAAATTGTATATCTGATTTGTGAAATCTAAGTCCCAACAGATATCAGTGTTTCAAGATTGAAGGCACATTTTACTTTTAACAACTGGTTATCAGGGTGCTGGTGAAAACACAGAATGTCTATTGTAGTCGACATCAGTGTTCTAAGAGTTAATAATACAATAAATATATCAATAATGCGGAGTGGACTGTTTTAACCCTTTAACCGCCGGTGCCGCATATATCCGGGTTTTCATTTTTTATTAGCACATTAAGTACCACTTTTTAAACATGTTAAAGATAAAAAGTGACATCAATCAGCAATATTTGAAAACAGCTGACTTCCATTTTGTCGAATCTGAATAATTTTCACTCAATTGAAGTTGTGGATCGCGTCAGCGAGACACAACTTCAAGTGGGTGAAAATTCAGATTGAATAATATGGCGGTTAAAAGGTTAAAGCGCTAAATTAATTTGTAAAGCACATCGCAACAAAAGGGTTTTTTTCAATTTGAAATCATCATAAATGCCTTAGTCAGCTCTTTCTGATTCATTTGAATACCTATGCTATGGGTCTACGGCAAACATAAATATATTGATTCTTACAGCGCGGGGATGGACTTTAGTCGTCAGAATCTGACGTCTACAGACGTCAGATTCTGACGTCTAAAGTCGATCCCCGCGCTGTAAGAGTTAAATACATGTACCACTGATTACACACTTGACATTTATGTAGAGAAAACTCATACTAATTATTTTTTATTATATAACCAGGGACAAAATGATTCAGTCTGTGATCATTTTGTCGCGGCACTTTCTTGTTGAATGAAGTAGGTCTTTGTTCCAATGCCAACCAATTTAACGAGGTGGCATGACAAATCTGACATTTGCGTTATCTTAAGAGCTTTTTGGGGGAGGTGTTCAGCTTAACTTATAAAATATCTCAACCTTATTCTTTATTTTTATTGGCAAAAAATAATTATCAGTTTTAAACTTTTATCTGTGCCTATCCTTTCCTCATGCTCCTGCTGGTAGCCTACATTGTGCTTATTTGAAAGGCACGGTAGTAATATATAAAATAATATAGTTCATTTTTTATGAAAACATACACTTAAATAAAGATACCGTAACTGAATGTTTGTGTTGTATAGTATAACAGAGAACTGTTATACCATACAGAATAATGTTGTTCCACATGTGTGTCTCTGTATGATACAGAGAAATCCTTTTACATGTGGAACATTTTCTCTGTTATGTCATACAAAGAATTGTTCCACATGTATGTGGAACATTTCTCTATATGGTATAACAGAGAAATATTTCACATAAATGTGGAACATTTTTTTTCTATATGGTATAACAGAGAAATGTTCCACATGTATGTGGAACATTTCTCTATATGGTATAACAGAGAAATGTTCCACATGTATGTGGAACATTTCTCTATATGGTATAACAGAGAAATATTCCACATGTATGTGGAACATTTCAAATATGGTATAACAGAGAAATATTCCACATGTATGTGGAACATTTCTCTATATGGTATAACAGAGAAATGTTCCACATCTATGTGGCATAACAGAGAAATGTTCCACATGTATGTGGAACATTTATCTATATGGTATAACAGAGAAATATTTCACATAAATGTGGAACATTTTTTTTCTATATGGTATAACAGAGAAATGTTCCACATGTATGTGGAACATTTCTCTATATGGTATAACAGAGAAATATTCCACATGTATGTGGAACATTTCTCTATATGGTATAACAGAGAAATATTCCACATGTATGTGGAACATTTCTCTATATGGTATAACAGAGAAATATTCCACATGTATGTGGAACATTTCTCTATATGGTATAACAGAGAAATGTTCCACATCTATGTGGCATAACAGAGAAATGTTCCACATGTATGTGGAACATTTATCTATATGGTATAACAGAGAAATATTCCACATACATTTTGAAACTTCTTCTGTTATACCATACACCAACAAACATAATATATTAAGCAGTACATTGTGAGGAGTTGACACTTGGCATTTGACTAATTTGACTTGACGTATAAGTTTTATCACACATAATTAAATAATGTGATTCACGCCTTGCTGTGACAGCATTTTCGTGTGTTGAAAGAAATATAGTGAATCATTGCCATATTATAGTAAATATAATACAATTTAATGTCACGGTTCAACAACGTATTCTGATATGGATAGTGATTTTGCAAGGTGGATCAAGAACATCATAAAGATTGTTTATTATACCCAACATTCTATTTTTTAGTTGATAGAACTACTGTTTTTCGTGTTTTTTAATGTTATATTATATTAACCCTTTCAGTGCGACGACCGTCTTTATACGTCAGAATCTGCCGTCTGTAGACGACATATTCTGACGTATAAAGACGGTCCCCGCACTGAAAGAATTACAATCTTTCTAATGGTCGTAGACCCATAACATAGGTGTTCAAATGAAGCGGAAAGAACTAACTAAGACATTTATGATGATTTTAAATTGAAAAAACCCTTTGGTCTCCATGGTTTTTACAAAATAATTCAGCGCATTAAGGATTACACAGATAAAACAATGTAATACAACATTGTTTACTGGGCGGCGACAGAGCTACAGCAGACGAGAAAACCCTGTGTAAACCATTTGAAGTGTCTCAGGTGTTGATGTTCACCTGCAGTTGAATAATAAACGAATGACGGCTGGTGATTAGATGAATTCTTCACGTCGTCGGCAAATGCTATTTTTTATTGGTTACAGGCATACTTCGACAAAATTACGCTCAGAACGGAATTGTGTCTTAATGAAGCTTATATCAGAGATTTAACACTAACAAACATTATGGACATAGGTTTACTCTATAACGTAGAGATAAAACTATTGCTTCTCGATTTTCCATATTCTCCTGCAAACTGTAATACACACTGACTGTTCGCATGAACCTGTTGCTCAGCAATCATATCACCGTGCAAAACTGAAAAAAACTAAATATTTTTATGTTTTTAATGCCATCCCCCTTTGGATTCAAAGAAAGGTGTTTTATGAGTGATTTTTTTCATATTAATTTGTCATACCAGCGCAAATGGCATCGCTAATTTCCATATTTTGCAAAAACTGGTTACATTTCATCTTGGCGGGATTACAGGTGGAAGTATAAGTTATAAAAAAAATCACCATTTTACTGCATTTCTTTCACATCTAATTCCAACACAAGCTACGCAGAGATGGCGGCGCGGTGCCGCTTCATGCCGAGTTTCTTCGGTGCAGCTCCCAAGTGCGGACCCATTATATTAATTTATAGAGAGACAAGTGTCCTCTGACCAGTTAACAGACCCAAGTAAAACAAGGAAACTCTGTGGATCGGACACAGCGGCCGAGTTATAAAGTGGCAGTAAAATAAGCCGAGTGTTATACTTGACGATCATAATAACACACGGCAAACATGAGGCTATGTGAGTTTAATGCTGGGCCACCGTCTCACGACGGGGGCCCAACATTAAACCCACATAGGCCCAATGCCCAGTCTTTCCCGGGTTTAATAACAGTCTTGGGTGCGTGACCGGGCTATTATACTTCCTTGACCTTGTTCACACCAGCCAGCGATAAATACCGATATACATGCACCAACCATTGCGGTACGATAATACCCTGACTGCTTATCACCGAGGTTTTGTTGAAAATATTTAATCGACACACCCTTTTCTGAAAAATCGCAATATTCCAAGTGGCGACAGAGCCTCAATGATTCAAAAGTGATATGCGATAATATGGGTGATCTCAGCGTGCACACTGTGTACCCCTCTTTGGTTTCAGACAGCCATGGTCCGCGCTATTAAAGTGTGAGTGAAACAGCATAAGCTGGTTTAATTTAGTAAAAAAATTGTAAAGATACTGATACCTATTCATGCATGGTGTGTTTGAATTAATCAGAAATACATTCTGTCTTACGTATTTCTAATCATGTGCAAGCTTAATCGAGTCTTAACAAGATGCCGAATTTAAAAATAATATAACTATTGTATTTAGGCATTTAGATAACAGCCACTCCCAAATCACAAACTTAATGTACAAGTTTATTACTGATTGCATTGCATTTATGTCATTTGACAGAAACTTTCGACTAAAAAATGGCAATAATTACAAAGTTTTCTGAGTAAAAAACCTTTTAATTGGTTGATTTTATCGCTTAATAACATTGGTAGGATTATTTATTTTACTATATTGTTTGGTGTAATAATAGAACGTTCTCGATTTGAACAGTCATTTCTACATAGCACCACACACTCAAACGCGTCACATTTTCACACTGAAAATTATGTATGTATTATATAGAAAACCATCGTTTTACAGATATCAATTTCACCCAGGAAATCATAAGTTTAGTGTCATAATATTGCAATGCAAAGGCAAACAGTGGTATCTGCTTACTTTTAAAGTAAGCAGTTACCGCTATTTGGCTTTGCAGAATACAGCTGATGAATTTATGGTCCACATATCTCCACCACCAGTACTTGATCTCGCAGTGTCCTGCAATTAAAGCCGAGTGCAGGAACGTCACCAGCCATCATACCAAGTGCCAGTACAATGCTGGGCCAGCATTCCTGAAAGTGGGCCAGCTTTGTCCAGCGTCTCGATGCCTTTGAGCACTTGTTATTGGCGGGGGTGATGGCGCACTCAACAGACTTGGCAACGACTGCACCCGCCTGATATAAATACGATAGGGATTTTTGTGTTTTGACAGCGATGTTATTGTTTATCGGTTGTTTACTACTTATCCGTGTGAGATGTTCCGTTGAGTGACGTTGTCTGTTCCCTCGGTATTTACATGGACGCCCGCCTTGTAAATACTGACCCTATGCAGTCCAGGGACTGACCTATCAAAATGAAAAAAATGCATATAGGAACTTGTAACTTAGTCAGCAATAATTGCTCAGCATTTCTCATGTTGCATAGTAATACATTCTCTGTCACTATGAAATTATATTTGGGCTCTAAGCTTTATATTTTCATTTTGATGTAATTATTTCCCCACTTTTCGCCACGAAAATCACTCTAATTAAGTGCGATTTTTTTATCCACAAAATGTCTATGGACTGCACTGCTAAATTATTTGATTGGAATTTTCACCCACTTGAAGTTGTGTCTCGCTCACGCGATCCACAACTTCAAATGCGTGAAAATTACTAATATTTGACAAAATGAAGGTCAATGATTTTGAAATCTCATTTGTTGGTGTCACGTTTTGTCTTTAACGTGTTCAAAAAACGCTTGTATTTAATGGTGCTAATGAAAAATGAAAAACGAGTATAATCGGGACCGGCGGCTAGGGATTAATAGTCAATCAATTTGAAGTGCACATGCCGTGCTTGTCCTGAGTACTGAACACACTGAGCATATGTTTGTTTTCAAGTATTATCGCGTACTGAAAGAGGTCAAGATGAAGTGAGTAGGCCTATTCTGTTTTGTAATCGATTGTTCCCTTCCTGGAACTCATCGACACGTCAATCATGTCAAGCTCTAAACTCAGCAAGTGATTTGGACTTCAATTCACATTCTGACACCTTCGCACATCAGAGCAGTAGATGTGGTATGCGAGGATGAAATAGCCCATCTGCCCTACAGCAAGGCTGGGCTTCTCGAGGCCGCAGGCCAAGCCTCGAGAAGCCAATCCGAGCTGTATAAGGAAGTTACAATATCCTAATATAGCCAGAATTCCAATGACAGGCTACAACGACGTGCTCTTTTTGCATCGCTTTTGACCCCACGTTACCACAAACAGTGCTGCATGCACCGTGCATTTGAACAGTTTAGAGCAGCGTACATGTGTAGACTCTATATGATCTGGAAAACACTGATTCACGGCTCGTCCAAGCAAGGACACGAACCCGTGTTCCACGGTCATCGCTCGACTGTCAGGCCGCACATAAATGAAATGAAATGAATGGGGTTTTATGTCACCTTTGTGCACATATAGGCTAAGCTGGGCCAAGAGAACCTCCTGAGGATGGTGAGATGAACGAGATGACACTGCCCTCCAGACACAGAATTCGAGAGTCGAGCATTGGCGATCTGAGCCCGAGCACGCTACCTCTCAGTCACGGAGGTTCCCCACAATATTAAATCATTATGAGTGAGAGGGGAAGAAACATTTTGTTTCTTCGAAACTTGAAGGCCAGAGTGGGGTTCGAAACCGCGATCTCTGACTTTCCAAGCAGGCAGCTTTAGCCACTGAACCAGCGCCTCCGCCCTGTCAAGCCGCACATAAAACACCAATGCTAGCATTGGGCCAACGTCTTGTGTTTGCTTCACCTTCACGGATCACCTCATGATCATTGTTATGTTTTTCATTCATTATGAAAAAATATAGATTTTCAAAAATATAAAAATATATCTGCATGGTATTTTTCAGTATGCGCCACAAACAAAATTACCTTCTGAATCCCTTGAGCGCAAGCGATTCCCAGACGCTTTGATGCGTCTGTTCTCGGAAATAAACATTGACTGAAATTTGCACTGCATATCTTAAATAAACTGGCAATCGTAGGTCATAGAGTTTGACGTTTTCAAATTCGTTTGCAGCTGGAAATTGTTTAAAAATCAATGAGTAATCATGGTGATGCAGCATTACAACTAACGAAAGTAAAAGATTAGAGAATGCTATTCGCTCCCGAAGCTCAAAAAGAGTTACGCATGTAGGAAGTTACATAGGGTCAGAGTTCACACGAGATACTGCATACCTATCACCGGGGCAGATATTCTACCTATTTGACGAGACAAATAGTATTATGCTATGAGGTGAGAGAATCGTATGAGCTCATTAACCCTTTAACCGCCAAATTATTCAATCTGAATTCCCTCCCCCCCCCCCCCCCCACTTAAAGTTGTGTCTCAGTGACGCGATCCAAAATTTCAAGTGAGTGAAAATTTATTCAGATTTGACAAAATGGAGGTCAACTGTTTTCAAATATTGCTGATTGATGTCACATTTTATCTTTAAAATGTTTAAAAGGTGGCACTTAATGTGCTAATAAAAAAGGAAAACCCAAATATATGCGGCACCGGTGGTCAAAGGGTAAAATGGATTTTGCCTCAAATAATTATACAACGATGTTATTATTATATGTCGTCGCCTCAGAGCTAAAGAATCTCAACTGACACTTTATTCAGTGGAAGATGCGACCCTTTGGATCCGAGGGCTCAGGCAACTAATTCGTCGCCTCGGAGCTAAAGGATCCTATCTGACACTCGCTAGAGTGGCAGATAGGATCCTTTAGCTCCGAGGCGACTATATTTACAAGTAGAAGTGATAACCAGTCGACGTATATTGTACATCAGTGGTGAGCACTGGTGACGGTTAACAAGTCAAAAGAACAGTTTAAAGCATAAGAATCAATCTATATGGTGGTGATAATTATTATAACATTATAGAATGTAGTCCAATCTATAGTGTTGTTTACAGTAATTCCAGTTTCAAATGAAAAAAACCCACAATTTACTTTTAATAACACTGATAAAAGCCGTTTAATAGCAGATTTTCGGCATGGTGGTCCAAGGTGTTACATTGACTTCAAAAATGTATCTGAACTGACGCCTACAGGAGCTTCATTTGAAAATCTATTATAAATATTATTCGCTAGGCTTACTTATTATACATCCAACATGCCACGATGTCAGGTTCTACATGACCTGGGCTACTGAACCTTGTGCAATGGTCCTCTCGACATTCCGACGTGATGAATAAGTTTGGCTGATATCAGATCACTGACTGAAGGTGTCATCGATAATCTACCACATTCACTGGCTGCTCTGCCAAGAGAAAAGGCAGTATCTGCTTACTTTACAAGTAAGCAGATACTGCCTTTTTGGCTTAGCGCGGTAAGCTATGATAGTATACAAATACGACCACATGTTGATTTAATGATGGGCCAGCCTCCGAGACACAACACTAACCTCTCGTAATTGCTAGGGTAAATTTGTCATATTATTGCCCTACAGCTTGACAGAAATAAGATCAAAAATAATGTTTACACGATGCCTTTCAAAACATGATTTATTTATCACAGAAAAATATCACCAATCACTGATGTTGGCAGTGAAATTGGTTTTTAATCAATATTTGCAATTGCTTGGTCTAAATAGGTATACTAGGCGACCCTATAATATGAAAAAAAGTCACACAATAAATGTAAACGTAGTGTTTGTTAGTCATAAATAAGGTACAAAATTATAGTATGTAAAATATAGCAATTTTTTGCAGGGATGACAAATTCGGGAATTTAAGAATCTCCACCAAAATTATTATTATAATAGCGCTACCTATCATCGAAGTCGATAATTCGCGAATTTTGGACTTCGCAAAATGTGTCAAAATCACAAATTCGCGAAAATCTAAGCACGAAAATCACCAGATCTACAGTATCATAAATCAGATTATTTCAAATCGGCCCATTTTAAAATTGATTTTGGCACAATATACGTATTGCATATCATAATATTTAATTTAGTTAAGTGGTTAACCTAAAGAGTTCTACGCTTTAAGTAAATAGATTTTACCGTGAATGTATTAAAATTATAAAACATAAATATTTATCGGGAATCACTGCTCAATCCTATAATATATAATTTCAAGATTAACGATAGTGAGACGTCATCAGGACTGCATTTTTGATTGATACTATAACCCACCTCCCGGGTTATACATTAAAACAAAATGTTCTTTCTTAAGAATGTTTTATTATACTATGGTATAGAACGGAAATTTTTTTCAGCAAGAAATGTGTAACTATGAATAAATAAATGTATAATTATCAGCCATTTAAATAGCAGATGTGGTACAATTCTTGACACTTAAAACACTAAATTGGATAATTAATATTTTCACCCACTTCACGTTGTGTCTCGCTACCGCGACCCACAACTTCAAGTTGGTAAAAATTATCCATTTTTGTTTAATTTGAGACCAAACGTTTGCAAATCTTGATATTTAAAGGCTCATTTCGTTCTTAATAACTGCGATTTAAATGGCTGATAAAACGGATTGGAAATGACTATAATCGCGCGTAAGTGTTAATTATTGTAAACGTTGACACGGTCGTTTAGTGCTAGTTTTCTTACAGCTGCAATTTATGTGAAAAATGTATAATTTTAGCTCTTTTCTCGTACAGTGCATCTTATCTCATGTTTTTCTTTGGAATATTACCCCCCCCCCTCCCCCATAACAAACTACACCCTTATTACAAAGCAGTAGAATTTCACACACTGTCAATGACATCGTGGTTATACTGGGCATACATGGGATGACGGCGAACCTTGTCTCGCAGGTGTTGCAAAGTCGCTGACGATGTCTATAGTATGCATATAAATCTTGAGTAAACGTTGTACCAAGATATTATAATCACAGTGGTGGTGACATAAATTCTGATGTGTTCATGTCGAGTGAACACGGCTCTATTGTGGTACCACAATCTTTAAACTCAAATTCTTATTATAAAAAAGCGGGGTTTGCTGTGATAATTAGGTATAGCGATTTTTCAGATATAAGCACATTTCAGTTACTTGAATTATCTCTGCAAAATATCTCTTCAAAATGTATTATAATAATTATATAGACTCATATTTCACCATTGTCAACATAGCTACTTTTAACTCAGTTGAATTGTGACAACGTCACAAGGGTGTAAATTCAAAGTAATCCACTAATCAGAAGATCTCCTTCGTTATATTATGATAATGGCACACACTATCAAACCATCTTCTAAATGTAAAAATTATAGTATGAATATTATTTTGTAATTATATATAAATAAATCAGAGGTTTCCTAAACAAATAAGAAACCAATCGTAGTTTGATTGTCCTTATGGACTGTATCATAATCATGATAATACTTAAATATCATGCATAGATTTATAGAACTGCCGCCGTTTCTCAACCAAAAGAGTAGCCTACAGTTATTCCTGCAACTATCTAAGGAGCAAAACGTGAAGCCTCGTGAAGACATCTTCCTGACAGCAAGGCTTGACTCCGCAGGCCGTCAGGCCAAGGCCTGATGGCCTGCGGAGTCAGCCTTGCTGTCGGGAAGATGCATGTAAATAATCTTGTAGCATATGGTTCGACCATTTTGTGTGAAGTTGGCCCTAGACAAGCACACTTTCCGAAATACTGAAATATGTAACCTGAACACGAAGATTACATTATAGCTGAATATCGTATTAGATGATGTATGTGACTGTCATGGTGGACTGAATGCACGAATCGTGCCACATGCTTGCGCAAACCTATTTGATCCCACTTCGTGACTCACCTAAGCCTGCCGGCCATCGTTATCAAATGATGAACACTTTAAGCCTCCATAGCAGATTATTTATTTCACACGACCCACCCTTTCATTGCATGCCATGTTTTCAACAACGCTAATGTTGCTTTAACGTTGGACCACAGTCGTAGACGGTGGCCCAACGTTAAAACAAAATTTGGAGAAATATATCAAAAGTACACGTGCGGATAACGAATAAAAACCTCTTGTTAACTACGACATGTTCCGTTTATAAACACTGGGGTATTTTTTATTCAGTTTTTTTAAACTGACAATTGTTTCAGTTTTGAGAGCATCGTAAATATAGCAATACACCGAATAAATTAATGCATAGATTAAAAATGTTTGTGTGTCAAAATCTGACTGGCTTCACACTTTCTAAGATCAGGTTTAGGTAATAATGAACGCGAAAGAATCAAGTAAAAAAAAATGAATGTGAAGTTAATCTGCTTTGGTTTTTACTCTTTTAGCGACAATGCAATCATACGTATCCGTGAGATATCAACTTCATATCCTGTAACTAAATGTTCATGAATATAAGTGGCCTCGAAATAAAATTTCCAGCTTTGCTTGTTTACTGGGCAAACCGATGACGCCATTAACATGATTAAAGATTAGTATTTTTCAGTCACCCTGGAAGTTCCCTCGTGTAAACAGCGGCTGTGGCAACACCCTGATAATTCAGTGTATAGCCTAGTGGACAATCACTGATAATTTCAGTGTAGTGAACACACACTGATAATTCAGTGTAGTGGACACACACTGATAACTCAGTGTAGTGGTCACACACTGATAACTCAGTGTATTGGAGACACACACTGCTGATTCAGTGTAGTGAATGCACACTGATAATTCAGTGTAGGGGACACATACTGATAATTCAATGTAGTGGACACACACTGATAATTCAGTGTATTGGAGACACACACTGATAATTCAGTGTAGTGGACATACAAAGATAAGTCAGTGTATTGCAGACACACACTGATAATTCAGTGTAGTAAATACACACTGATAATTCAGTGTACGTGGACACATACCGGAAATTCAGTGTGGTGGTCACACACTGATAATTCAGTGTAGTGAACTAATACTGATATTATTAACACTTATAATTCAGTGTAGTGAACACACACTGAAAATTCAGTATAGTGGACAATTACTCATAATTCAGTGTAGTGGACACACACTAATAATTCAGTGTAGTGAACACGCACTGATAATTCAGTGTAGTGAACACACACTGATAATTCAGTGTAGTGGTCACACACTAATAATTTAGTGTAGTGAACACGCACACACACTGATAATTCAGTGTAGTGAACACACACTGATAATTCAGTGTAGTGGACACACACTAATAATTTAGTGTAGTGAACACGCACACACACTGATAATTCAGTGTATTGGAGACACACACTAATAATTCAGTGTAGTGAACACACAATGATAATTCAGTGTAGTAAACACACAATTATAAATTAGTGCAGTGGACACACCCTGAATATGCAGTGTACCTTGCACGTTGCATTCTCTTTCCCACGAGACGTTTGCCCAATATTAGCCTATTGCTGGCGCAACGTCTGCGAAGCTGGGTCAACAATACACACCGTGTTCATTTGGATAGTCACGAATAAGGCCATGGTACAATCATTGTCGCGACATGAAGCACTTGACCATGGAAAGTAGTACCTGTAGCCTACATGGTTCATCGATCAATCATTAAAGTCCTAATCGCAGTTCTTTTCTTTTAAATGGCAACGGTTATACATGTGTTAAAGCACCAGGTGCAACGTAACCATATGTTTAACATATTTTCTCACTGATTTTGTGAACCGCAACTTCAAGTGTGTGAAAAATATGTTTTTAAAGCTTCATCGTTTCGCTAAAATCAAGTGATATTCAATCGAGATGATAACGACTGTGAGTACATTTCATATATACCAACAATAATACATTTTTACGAGTATTGTTTGAGTTTCTGCATGCAATGGTCTGACTATGGCTGAGACGAAGTGAAGACAGGGGGAGTCGTATCTGAACAGGTCACCTTTTGTCGACGACGACAGGACATAATTCACTTTGCGCGTTGTGCTGTTTCCCAGTAAACACGAGATATTTTGACCCAGTGTTGTTTTAATGTTGGGCCAACGTCGTGTTTGCGCATGTTGTTTACAAAAAGGCCTACCCTTGTCTCCCATAACAAGGCTGCAGATATGTATTTATTATCGATATATAGGGTACCTGGGTACAGTCAAGGTATACTTTACAACTTAGTAAGCAGATACTGCATTTTGGCCTTTCAAAGCGATATACATGATATAGTCGAGATCAGGGCTGTAGGTGTTTAGAACATTGATAAATCAAATAATATTTTTTGTTCAGCCGTATTACATGTGTATTATGTGCCAGTGGCGCATCCAGCATAGGGCAGAGTCGGCAAACACGACACTACTACCCACATCCACCCAATGTTTGACTAATGTTGGTCCAGCGTCGTAGACGGTGGGCCATTGTACAAACAATGGGTAGGTGCGTCGTGTTGACGCGGCGTATGCGCCCCCCCCCCTTCTGGCCAAAATATTTCATTTTGGTGCATAATTTGGACTATTTTGAACTCTTGGACATCCTGGATTCGGTGCCGCCTGTTGTCATACAATAAACTGGTGATGCCTTGAAATGACCGTTTTATTCTTGTCACGAAATATACACCGGAGTTTTCTGACCAGAATACTGTATAACGTGTATGGTATAATAATAAGACCACTAGTGCCGCCATTCAACGACAATTGTGTTGTGCTCACATTGCGTCACTTTCTGTGAAACGAACCGACAGCGGATATTTGGCCAATGCTAGGCCTACATGCACTGATAGGTCTCTGCTTAGTCCAAGTCTTGTAGATCAACCTTTACGATTAGACAGGACTTCTAAAGTAAGGAAGTGACATATGTAAATAGAGATTTCCACGTAGAGGTTACATTCCAAGGACTGATGTTGAACCCTTGCAGCGCGGGGATCGACTTTAGACGTCAGAATCCGACGTCTGTACACGTCAGATGCTGACGTCTAAAGTTGTTCAACAGACTGTAAGAATTAAAATATTTTTGATGGCGGTAGACCATTAACATAGGTATTCAAAAGAAGCAGAAAGAGCTAACTAAGACATTTATGATGGTTTCAAATTGAAAAAACCTTTGGTCTCCAAGTTTTATACAAAAAATAGTTCAGCATTGTAAGGGTTAAGAAGAAGGAAGTGTTTAAGGAAAAGATTCTAAGTGCACAATCCAACAAACACAACATATTGACTAGCCCCGTCGCTTCAACTATTTTGTTTGCTTGGAAGAGACCTTAATACATTAGAATCTAAACAACGACAGCGTCATGGGAATGATTTAATTCGAATACTATAGTAGGTCCTTCTTTTTCGATTGAGTAGAGTATGATATAACCACGTACTTATTAACCATTTCAGCGCGGGCACCGACTTTAGACAGATTCGGCTGTCTAAAGTCGATCCCGCACTAAAAGAGTAAACTATTTATAATGGCCGTAGACCCATGACATACATGCAGGTATGCAAATGAATGAGAAAGAGCCAACTAAAACATTTGTGATGTCTTCAAATTGGTCTCTCGGTTTACATAAAACTATTTCAGCGATTTAACCCTTTAACCGCCAAATGATTCAATTGGAATTTTCACCCACTTGAAGTTGTGTCTCGCTGACGCGATCCACAACTTCAAGTGAGTGAAAATTATTCAGATTTGACAAAATGGAGGTCAACTTTTTTCAAATCTTGCTGGTTGATGTCACATTTTATCTTTAACATATTTAAAATGTGGTACTTAATGTGCTAATAAAAAATGAAAACCCGAATATATGCGGCACCGACGGTTAAAGGGTTAAAGGTTAATTATATGCGATGGTATCGTGTTGTCCAATTGTGGCTGTAACTTTGCAAATGCCGTTGTTTCAGTTATTGTTATACATTCCTAGCTTGCAGCACATCCAATCCATATGTGTTGTGTATTGATCTCAATCATGTTAATGCGTCTCTTTCAGCTTTATATAACTCTTTGTTTATTTATTCATTGATATCTTCGTTGTATTTGGTGCATTGGTAAATACATTTGAACATTTGAACATGTATTTTAAAGATTTTGAAGAGCACTTGAATGACCGAATACCGTCACTATTGCTACAGTGACTGTTTAGAGAGTCGGTGAGTGACTTCCTGATAAGTAGACGTAGGCCTACTTACATTTCCGAGGGATAAACGTAATGGACCTTGACAGATAAAACCAGATATGAATATGAAGTCACGCAAAAGATGGAGAACACGCGTGCTACCAAGGCAGCGTGTACATAGGCCTATACTTGTTGACGTGTCAAATCGTGAACTGTTTTTTATCTGGTTCACTACTAAGCTCTGATTCATTTTCGGGTGAAAACGAATATTTTTCAGCAAACAGGAGTAAATCAAAAAAATGTCTACACAAGATTGTCATATCTGAGGGTTATGCCACCTCATATTCCATTACATGGCTTTATGTGTAGGATAAAGTCCGAGGAGTTCCATATTCTTAGCTGTGAAAAAGGTCGAGGCCGAAGGCCGAGGCCTTTTCCACAGCTAAGAATGTAGAAACTCGAGGGTTTATGTATAGAATTAAGCCCGATGAGTTCTACTTTCTTAGCTGTGAAAAAGGTTGAGGCCGAAGGCCGAGGCCTTTTTCCACAGCTAAGAATGTAGAAACCCGAGGGTTTTAACTGACCATAAACACATCCGATTATAATGAAGATCCTTAATAATCAACAGCTCGGTCACACTCGACTGATTATAATACCATAGGCCTACAATGATAATAATTGGTCTGCTCTTGATCAACAATAACTCCCCATCCCCGGCTTAGAATGCAGTGGTCGGACAAAGAAAATAATGTAGTGGTGTTTTTAACACTGTTTAATGTAGATCCAGCTGACACAATAACTACTTCGGTGACATCTGGTGAGAATCTTAAAGCAATACATTTATCGGGCATAGTTTTAAAAACAAATCTATTATAACAAACGGAGATAATAGGAGATGAAATACGTGATAAAAACGCATAGCTTTAGACGTGTAAAAACAGTAGTGGATTCAAAACTTAAAGAAAAGGAGGGTACGAATTGAATTCGGTAGATTTCCCACAATTTGTCTTTTAATTTATGCGTACACGTGTAACACACATTTATTTAATCTTAGCAAGTAAGTAAGTAAGTAAATACGTGGGAGTGGGAGTGAGTGAGTGAGTGAGTGAGTGAGTGAGTGAGTGAGTGAGTGAGTGAGTGAGTGAGTGAGTGCGTGAGTGAGTGAGTGAGTGAGTGAGTGAGTGAGTGAGTGAGTGAGTGAGTGAGTGAGTGAGTGAGTGAGTGAGTGAGTGAGTGAGTGAGTGAGTGAGTGAGTGAGTGAGTGAGTGAGTGAGTGAGTGAGTGAGTGAGTGAGTGAGTGAGTGAGTGAGTGAGTGAGTGAGTGAGTGAGTGAGTGAGTGAGTGAGTGAGTGAGTGAGTGAGTGAGTGAGTGAGTGAGTGAGTGAGTGAGTGAGTGAGTGAGTGAGTGAGTGAGTGAGTGAGTGAGTGAGTGAGTGAGTGAGTGAGTGAGTGAGTGAGTGAGTGAGTGAGTGAGTGAGTGAGTGAGTGAGTGAGTGAGAGGGTGAGTTGATTTGGAACTTTACCTTATACTTTTCGAATGACTCTCAAGCAGAATATTTTGAACCCCAGTTAACCATACACGTACAGGAAGGATATTATTGCAGAATAGTTTAATTGGTAATTAAACATGATAACGCAGTTGTGTCGTTTTGCTTCACTGAATCATAATATCTACTTTGAGGCGGACCCACTCATGTGGACGTTTTACCATGATGCGCATGTGTGTGGGCACACAATGTTTACTTAGCGAGCCTCCTATTTTAATAAATTAATGTCTACTGAATGTTGCAGATTAGACAATTGGTTGATAACAAGTTCAGCATGATAAGTTGGCTATGAAAAGGGAATAATTACAGGGACGTGCACAGGGGGGGTCGTGGGGTCAGAGGGGTCCTGACTCCCACTTGATGCATAAATCTTCCATGGATTTGTCTAAATTTTACCTCTTGACCCTCACCCCTCCCCCTCCATTATATGGGAAAAGCCCCTGGACAGCTGAATTATCTTCAATAAGGTATTACATAAATTTTATCACAACCTTCAGGCCAATTGCTTACAAGCAATTGTGTAGGCCTATCAGCCGAATGCATTTATCGATTCAGATTTATTTAGCTTTGCTGGACATAACACGTAAAACCCTGGCACATGCCTACCCCATAGGCTAAGGCTACCTATATGCCTGTGTCGTCTGTTGCAACTTCAAAGTGTGTGCTAAGATAATTATATGGCAATATTGGCGCTCCATACAGACCCCAGTATACATGTGTAAGTACAACCACTGAATACAGATCAGCGCAGCCCAAGTGCAGCAACTGTGCACGCCAGCGCCCTGGCCAGGGTCGGCTTGCGTCGTCTATTGATCGACAATAATTGCAATCCGCAGCATTAACGTGGGTATGTTATTTTGTGTCTTCCGTGGCTGTATATCTTCGCCCGGATTTGCAGGAAGGGACAGGCACCGCCCCACGCAGCGTGGATGGCGCACAATTCAGGAATAAAGGTAACTAGTATAGGCCTATATTGCAATTTTTTGCCCATTGAATTGTTGCCAAATTAACACACGGCCGAAAACTCAGCACAAGAGGCTGGAGTAACACGAATCGAAGAAGATGAGCATCGTGTGTACTCAACCGATTATCGCTCATCATATCTCGGCAGATACGCATGCTGTACATTTTGTTTCAACATTGTGCCAGCGTCAGAGACGCTGGTACCAGCCCTATCTATAATGTTTCTCGCTATTTTACTGTTAGATATGGCATACTAGTACAATTTCGCGATGATTGTACACTCTCGTCGACGTAAAAAATCTGGACAGATTTACCGCGTAAGTAGTTAAGTGGAAAGAGAGCTGATAAATCTGACACCGGTCATATATTAAACTGTGTCAGATAAATGGCATCTTTTATAGTTGATAGGCTCACATAACAGGTGAGGTGTAAATAAACACTGTTTATGTGAATAACAACACATAGCACGGAACATATGGCACGCTTGGTGTGATTTATTTGTACTATTCTTATTATAGGGGCCTACTGCAGAAGTTTCGTTTATAGGCCGAGTGTTTTTCAATCAAAAACTTCTACAGGTTATAAAGTTCTTCATTCAATCTATAAATGTAGTGAGACTAGATAACCAGGTGTTTTATCGAGGTTTGTTTTATTTAGGTTGTTTATTTATAACAAAATTACTGTATTTGCCAACATTGGACTGTATTTACCAACGCTGGTTCTCTGCTGGTCCACCGTCTGCGACGCTGGCCCAACAGTAAACCAACGTTGAATTCACATAATTAACGACCCTGGATATCAAACTGATCATAATTTTTGTGATTGGCGTTATATGATTTAGCAAATCCACATCGCCAAGTGAATTGCTGATGTTCCGCCGAGGGATCAATACCATGAATACCGAATTATGCAGTTATCAGGCCTAAAATGAACAGTTTAATTTTATAGAAGATACGTGAGGAATTGTGAAACGAAACTTGAGTGGGAATACAAAAATGTCGTTTTCTTAGCATATGTCTTGTCACAACCACTTACAGCCGATGACATTGATACTTGTGACGTTGGCCCGGCTATGAAACAACATTTGGCCAAAAACCTAACGGATTTAGAGTATCAACAGAGAATCAGGATCCGGAGATAATGACTTCGTATAATCAGATAATGGAAAAACAAGTGTTTACTGGGGCATTGAAGGAACATCGTAACCATGGTAACGTTAGGTGTTTTTCATCTAAGGAATTATAAACAGACAATCGTAACTTGGGTATGCATCACAGGCCATATATAGGCCTAGCTACTAATGGCTGTATGCGCAAAGCAAGTTTAACCCTTTCAAGCCTGAATTTAACATTGTCATCTTTATCCACTACAAGCCGCGAATTGCTGTCGCAATTCTCGACTTGTAGTGGATGAAGATGACTTGAAGTGGGTGACAAATAAAAAAATATACTGTTATTTGTAAAACAGTTCCTTGAAAATTTTCGTTCTAAAACCTCTAGGTTTCAGGAAATTGAGACGTTTTTCAGAGATGCAAAATAATGCTTTAATGCATCGTGAGGGTTTAAAGGGTTAAAGGCGAGCACACACTGCTCGTGCACGCACGGACTCGCACGTTTTCTGCGCGCAACAGCCATTCCGCCTGAAAAACACACTCAACATGTTGAATGCGTTTTTCAGATGTAATGTAGGCAAACGTGTACTTCCCCTTTCTGCAGTGCACTATGTTATAATCCACCCAACCGGTGCTGCAAATACTAGGCTGCGGATAACTTACTCGTCAGTCCTAATTTTAAATGTTTATGCCTTTTTAGTTGTGTCATAAGCAGGAATTAATCAATCATTCTCGCTTCATCCAGTGAGAACGATTATATAATAGTATAGGCCTATATCTATTTAACTTACACAGGCCTATGAATTTGTTAGCAGATGCTGGGACAGCGTTGTACTTGTATCAATAAACAGATAATCTCTATTATATTTATCATAGGGATTTAAAATAAACAAAAACATGCTGCAGGAGCGATCAGTGTGCGCGATGTCGAACCCATCGAATTTAAACAAATAAATTACCTGCTGGAATATGAAAATGTCTGCATGGTCTGTGCGTGCTTCGTGCACAGATTTTATACATACAATACGCAGGGATATGCGGGTAATTCCTGATGTCATCTAGGAATGGCGGATTAAAATAAAAACCTTTTTTATACATGTGGCCGTAAATATCCTATTTGATTTGAAATATTTTTATCCTATGTTTTTCAACGGCAATGCACCAGTATTTTGTCCTTATATAATATGATAGGATCGATGCTTTTGCATCTGTGCTTTGACAACTGGGTAATAGTCCCAGAGCTAGGGGGGTTTTATTTGTGTTGAAAGGTCCATACGATCCAAGAACTCCACCTATAGTGAAATTTTATTAGGGATCCGACTCTGCGCGTCTTACAAAAATCATCCTGTCCAAAAGGGTTACAGTCCGCTTTTCCGAAGGTCCATTTTTCCGAAGGTTCATTGTTCCGAAGGTTCATTGTTCCGAAGGTTCATTGTTCCGAAAAAAAGGTTTATTGTGCCGAAGGTTTATTGGTCCGAAGGGTCATTTATCCGAAATGGGGGTTCAATGCTCCGAAGGTTTATTGGTCCGAAGGTTCATTGTTCCGAAATAGAGGTTCATTGTTCCGAAGGCTCATTCATCCGAAATAGGGGTTCATTGCTCCGAAGGTTTATTATTCCGAAGGTTCAGTATGCCGAAATCTCACATCTCTCAGACAGGAAAATGTTTATTTGCTATGACAAAAATGAAATGATTAGGGCTTTCGACCGGGCCACTTTTGTGCACATACAGGCTAAACTGGGCCAGGAGATGGTTCACGAGATGAATCAGATGGCACTGTTCTCCAGACACAGGATTCGCACCCTGGCATTCTTGAGGTCGAGCACGCTACCTCTCGATCACGAAGGTTTCCCCAATATTTAGTTTTACGAATGGATAGAGAAGAAATATTTTGCTATGACAATGAAAATATTATGATATTTTTAACATGATAAGCTCAATTAATAAATACACATATTTAACTCAGATGTTAACAATGATCCAAGTCATTTGAGAATCATCACTAAAAAATATAAACTCATAGCTGACTTAATTAAAATCATTCTAAAAATCAAATATATTATAAATTGCTAATGTTTCTCCATGTATCATCAGTGTTCATACTTGACATGTTCAGCAGCGCGTACTGGATATGTCACTTTGTGGTTGCCGAATATTTAAGTTATCATCATTATCAGACACACTGTAAACTTATATCTATGATTCCAGACGCTTTTTAAACCCAGTTAGAGCTACAGAGTAACATTTTATTCGTGGTTTTGTTTTAATGTTCATGTTATATCACTTTCCAATCAACTAACAATCAATAAAAGTTGTGTCATTTCGTGTCAATGGGGTAACACATATTATAATAATTATTGACTAACAGCACAATGTGAATCATATATCATTTATCATTAGCAAATTAAATTGGATACTATCACATAGCAGGTGGATTATAATTGGTCAATTTTAGTGCAAGAAAATAGGTGTTTTTTTTTAACTGAAACATGTAAAAAAGTACACATCATTAACTAAAGGCTTCCAGCATGCTCTCAACTTTGATTAGCAAATCGAAAGCCTATTGTTACAAAAATGAGACCAATTCATATTACGTAGACTACACATGATAAAACTGTTATTTTATATAATATACATCTAGCTATGCATAGACCACATCATATACATAATATCCCACCATGTCTAAGACATATATTTCGCAGCCTAGATATACAACACTTTAAATTTTAAGTATTATTTTATTTGTTTTAAGTTAAGTGATTTATTCAATCCTCCGTGTTATCCAGTTTATTTGGTATAAACATATTTTTATTAACCAATTACAACTGCACAAAAACAATATTGTAGTACAATGTTCTTATTATTATGGGCATATATGCATGTCTCGGCTGTGGTGAAGCAGCTGACCACATGATCACCAAAAAACAGCGGACTTCTCTATTCCTTTTTCTTTGTCCCATACATGGTATTGTATGAGACATGTTATTATTGTATTACTAGTATGCATGTTTATCTGTATCAGTGAGGCGCCCAACGGGATCAAATATGTTAAAACTGTGATCAATAACTCTGCACGATTTACCTTCTTAAGCATAAAAATATTACCAATGTGCCTAATCAGTGTAATAATAATATTCAACTCCTTAAAAAAAGCGATAAAAACGTGTGTTTTTTGTGAGTATTATAAATAAAATGTGTCCCTGCTTCATATTTAAGCTAGATATGATTTTATATAGTAATCATTCAAATTTGAAAATGATTCCTATGGGCCCTCGCGGCTAAGGCTTGGCCACAATTTATCAAGTCAAAAATGGATTTGTTAGAATCAGTAACATTTTACCTATATTTAGCCATTTTAACTCTTCCTTTACCGACTTCCCCCTGATAAAATCACCCGCAGAAACTCGACTTCTTTTTAAGGGGGACACCTGAGGTAGCCCCTGGACACAATACAGGTTTTAGCTATGCGCATGCGCACATCACACAATTTAAAAATGTAAGATAACTTTGCGTCCATGCCACTGACCATTCTAGTTGGCGATTTTCAACCCCGCATGTAATGAAATATCTCCAGTGCAATTGAGGCATGTGCACATGTGGATTTCGCATAAATGCGAATTTGGTAAAGGAAGGTAGTTTTCGCATAAATGCGAAATTGGTAAAGGAAGAGTTAAGCTCGTTTTCAGTTACGTCGTTAAGATTTTGTGGGGATGTTTTCAATATTAGTGTGTAGATCGCACTCACGCACCGCCATGATAACAAACATTGATTTCCCTGTTCAAGCAAATTTCACAATCCACGCCCACATCTTCGCGGTGTACAGCTGTCCACGATTACACTTCATAGACCCCACCAAAATAAACAGAGCAAAGCATTTTTTTATCAATTTTTTTCAGAGGGCTCCCATCCTTATATTAAAGAGGATAATATTGAAGTACATGTCCGCCAATTTTGACAGCTTTATCATTTTTTTAAACTATCAGGTCAAAATGTCGAGCTTATTACACCTACTAAAAACACCCTAAATTGTTCTGTTCTTTTAATATTGTTATTTGCCGCCAAAATAGCCTGCCTAGAGCCCCACATATCTAGCTAATTTGTACTGGGGCTGTACCGCCGGTTCCCAGGCCACTGCTCCCCCTATAAAATTGTATCTTGGATACGCCCACAACCTTTATGCAGATCTAAAAACATTAAAGAATTTCGCAGATTAAAAACCACAAAAAACAATTATTTCCCATGTAAATTCATTCTTTTTCGGAATATTGAACCTTGTTTTCGGAGCAATGAACCTTAATTTCGGAGTAACGAACCTTCGGAGCAATGAACCTTCGGAACAACGGACCTTCGGAACAACGGACCTTCGGAACATCGGACCTTCGGAACAACGGACCTTCGGAACAATGGACCTTCGGAAAAGCGAGCGGTCCCCGTCCAAAAGTACCGCAAAAACCCTTTAAACACTAGTACCGTCAAAATTGCAAACCGCAATTTGAAATATTACGTATGAAGTGATTGTTTGCTAAAACTGGGGTAATTTTCTTTTTAATAATTTTTAAATTATTTATTATCACTCACATATGACACAGGCTTTCACATGAATGTAGAATATTTTGTGTCTGATCAATAACAAATGCACAATATAGCTTTATTTGGTATTTTAACACGTAATTTGACCCATTTTTCATACTTTTTCAGTAAATAGACAAAATACTTTTCTCTCAGCCGATTTTTGTATAGTATAAATGTGTAATTTTGATTCAAATATGTTCTAGAACTATTGCTGACTTAAAATTAACCCATTTGAATAAAAAATAATGAGTTATGTGAACATAATACTCGCTTTTTTGGTTAGACGTAAAATTAGCTCGCTTTTCTTCAGGCTCGGGGAAATTGACCATATCTCACATCATTGCCCACTGAGTAGTCAAATTTTGAGCTATATCAATATATTTGATATCAATAGAAAGCTACTGGAACAGGCCTTCACATGGATGTAAACTATTTTGTGTCTGATCATTGACTAATGCACAAGAGAGCTTTAAGTTGGTATTTTAACACGTAATTTTACCCATTTTTCATACTTTTTCAGTAAATAGACAAAATACTTTTCTCTCAGCCGATTTTTGTATAGTATAAATGTTTAATTTTGATTCAAACATGTTCTAGAACTATTGCTGACTTAAAATTAACCCATTAAATTAAATAATGAGTTATGTGAACATAGGCCTATTACTCGCTTTTTTGGTTTGACGTGATATTAATAGAAAGCTACTGGCACTGGCCTTCACATGGATGTAAACTATTGTGTGTCTGATCATTGACAAATGCACAAGAGAGCTTTAAGTTGGTATTTTAAAAATAATGAGTTATGTGAACATATTACGTTCTTTTTTGGCTGGACGTAAAATGTGCACGCTTTTCTTTGGACTCAGGAAAATTGTATGTATCTCACAGTTGTGTGCGATGAGTAGTCAAATCTTAGCCACTAAAGAAGTGATCATCGCAATTTTAAACATTATCTCTGCCACTACAAAAGTCATCTTGGCGACTGAAGAAGTGAATTATGTGCATATTTTCTTGCTAAAACTGAAGTGTTGTGTTGTTTATTTTGTAAAACTTGCAAAAACATAGTTAAAACATATTTGCAACCACAGTAAACTAATTTGACGATTTAATATGGACTCAATATATTACTTCACAGGATTTAATTCTAGAATATTAAAAAAATGATGGCACAAATAAAGCTCGCTAGCTGAACGTGTGTTTATAGCAGAACACTGTAATAACTAAATAATGAGCATATATCCAGACATATGTTTATTTTTCAATTTAGAGACACATACAACACTTTCAATAAACCGTATTATGATTATTGCAGTTTGCTACTATCAAGACAGTGGTAAAACAGTGATATATGTATAATATAAATGGGGTTGAGGCTATATATATCCGGGACAACAGTCTTAAGGTAAGATATTGAAAACAGATCACTCGTCATCTGACTTATCACTGGAAGAATAATCAATATCATCCTCATCGTCTTCCTCCACTGAATCATCAGTTAAAATGTCAGCAACACTTTGTGGTAATTGCTCTCCGTTATACCAGTTTATGTTATATACAGAGCCCTCTAATGTCCACCCATGTTCATCAGGAATGAGAATACAAGGATTAGCTAGGTGTGCCCTTTTCCACAAATGAACAACGAAATTTGTTCGTCGAATTTTGTTTAAAAGAACAGCTTGACATGGTGGCATTGTGCTAGGGTTTATTCCCTTGATTCCATCAAGAGGCTGATCTTTTTTTTAGGTGCATATTTTTGTTGAAAAACGGCAAATCGAGCATTATTAACATTGTCCAATTTAGGCATGGGGTAAAGGACACACACAAATTTTTCAAGACCACGAATTATGT
Source organism: Flabesymbios commensalis (assembly GCA_964017125.1). Lineage (NCBI taxonomy): Eukaryota > Metazoa > Annelida > Polychaeta > Terebellida > Flabelligeridae > Flabesymbios > Flabesymbios commensalis. The sequence goes on along the minus strand of OZ024914.1, from coordinate 52,770,852 downwards.
CAGAGCTTACTTCAGAGTTTTCTTTGAGGAAAAAAAGACCTCGAATCATTGAATCATTTTTTAACATCTTTCCCAGTGGTTTCACTTTCCCTTTGTTTAGGAAAGATGCAGTATAATTGCAACCAGTAAAAAGGTGTATACCTGGTAGAGCTTTCAAGACATTGCTATCTAATTTATGTGTGAGCTGAGATATATTTATATACCTTCTAGTGTTATTACTGGATAAACCTACATCCATCCACACTTTAGGTGTTATATCAGGGGAAGACATGATATTAACATGATACAGTAACAACACAAATACATCTGTGTCATTACATCGTACAGACACATTTAACTGATATTCCATGGACATAATATGGTGGAGATGAAATACTAATCTCGTATCGGCCTCTTCATGCTCAGCTCGCAATATATCACAAGTTTGCCAGGTAACGGAACCTGCTACAGTAGTAAACCTGTAACATTCGTTTTCTATGGCGACGTAAAAAAAGTACATAAAGCAGTTTTAAAGGAAGCGGATTTGAGTGCTTGTTGCCAAATTTTTGGTCTTGTTTGCTTAGGGCCAGTAATCACAAACGTAGAACCGTCATCAGCCTCGTTACGCTGTTCGTGCTCCACATCTTTGATGGATGGTGAACGGTAATTATCACATATAAAATCTACTCTTTCGGACATCTGACACAGTTTCTCTAGAACAAGGTGCGCTATACCACCAAATGTGTTTGGAGGGTTAACAAGAGTGCGGAGGAAGAACATGGCATCCACCAAAGTGGCATCAACAGAAATAGGATCGTTGTTGCTCTAGTCTGTGTAATAACTTCGACTTGTCTGTTTTGTTCATATGACCTGTACTACTGACTAATGTTAGTGGCACCGGTGTTAGTGGGAATGTGAATACTTTTTCCATATTAACATGATTAAGTTGTTCTGTGATGCTCAAATACAACAGCCTACCGAACAGGTCACGTGCGTTTTTCATAACTATTACTTTCCCTTCTTTGGCGGTAATTCTTGTTCTTATTCCAGCATTTTGAAATTTTTTTACTTTACGTCTTGGAATAGGTTTTTTAAAACGATATGGATTATTAAAACCTCCTTCTGAAAATTCATTGCTCCACTTCTTTCCTTTCTCTGTAAATGCCAGCAGGTCGTCCTTAATAGCATCAGGTACTTTCTGTAGGTATGCAATAGGTATGTGTTTTATCAGTATTAATAGGCTACAACAAGTGAACAAACCCTATAGATGGAACTCTTAGATCGTATGGACCTTTCAACACAAATACCCCCCCCCCCCCCCCCAGCTCTGGGACTAAATTTCCCTGAATCCAAAGGAAAGCGTGCATATTTTACGTCTAGCCAAAAAAGCATGTACTATGCTCACATAACTCCAAATGGGTTAATTAGAAGTCTACAATAGTTCTAGAACATGTTTGAATTAAAACTAAACATTTATACTATACAAAAATCAGCTGAGAGAAAAGTATTTTGTCTATTTACTGAAAAAGTATGAAAAATGGGTAAAATTACGTGTTAAAATACCAACTTAAAGCTATATTATGCATTTGTTATTGATCAGACACAAAATATTTTACATTCATGTGAAAGCCTGTGTCATATGTTTGTGATAATAAATAATTTAAAAATTATTAAAAAGAAAATTACCCCAGTTTTAGCAAACAATCACTTGATACGCAATATTTCAAATTGCGGTTTGCGATTTTGACGGTACTAGTGTTTAAAGGGTTTTTGCGGTACTTTTGGACAGGATGATTTTTGTAAGACGCGCAGATTCGGATTCCTGAGAAAATTTCACTATAGGTGGAACTCTTGGATCGTATGGACCTTTCAACACAAATAAAACCCCCCTAGCTCTGGGACTATAAAGTTATCAAAAAAAAAATTATCAAGATGATTTATAATAGTATCAAATTAATCATGTTAATTCACAATATTACACAATACGTACACTTTACCATTCTATAGATACATTTTACAAATAATTATCATGTTTTATTGTACATGTAGTGGTCATCATAATAATTGTGTCTGTATATTTACTTTTCCTTAGACATTTTGAAAATGGAATACCGGCAGTGGTGTACAGCTGTAAGATGAAGCACACAGCCATTCTTATGCTGGTCACTCACCAGATGACTCTGCCCGTCACATAATGCCACTAGTACGTTTATATGGCTCTGATATATCAATCACGAGAAGTTGACCAACTGTCTTTGAAGTTGGTCCAACATTAAGTCAACATCTGGCATGTTTGGTCAACATCTCGTTGATATTAGCCTACTATACTAACATAATCTTAATATATCATGCTGCACTATATTTGGCTAGGTGTTTAATGATTTCCACACATAACTTATAATTAATCTCTGAAAAAAAACAATATTTGTTACTCCCCTCAGGCATACAGGTCTGAAAAATTATGCAAGTGTCCTTTCTTTAAAACAGCTCAGTCGTTTCGCTTCACTGAATCTTAATATTTACTTCTGACGGACCCCACCCCTTAGAACGTTGACTGTGCATATGCAGCATGTGCTGTGCATGCGGGTGGGCCTGTAACCTGTGCTCATCGAATTGTGACGATCCACCTACTTCTGACACAATGTAATCTTTAAAAAAAAACGATCCTCGTAGCCGATAATAGCACACTCACATATTAGAATTTGTTTTTGTGGGTTCACCTTATTGTCTTGTTCAGAACAAAGATTTGGGACAAAAAGTGACGTCACTCCATTCATAAAACCAGCATACAGGAGCATTTCATTCATTATTTGGGCCTTTCCGGGGGTCGCGTCAAATATTTCTGATACAATACAGAGCAACTTCACACGGTTTCACATCTTACTGATGAACTTTTGAAATGGGCCCTTATTATCCATAGTAGCCCTTGTGAGAGGCTGGGTGATCATGAATATTAATTAGCCTTGGAGAATGAGGTCAGCACCTCTACAGTCTGACCAAGCTCTGCAGTCTGACTACCCCTCCACGAGCCCACAATCCCAGCAGACACGAGGCGTTGATCCAATGATGGCCGTTGCTGAAGATGCTGTGCCAACATATAAACAGCATTGGGTCAATCCCTTGTCAACACATCTTCTTGTTAAGGAGCTCACCAGTCACTGAATACATACCCAGCAACTACGATGCGTTGACCCGATGTTGATGCAATGTTAGGCCAATGTCACAGACAATGGGCTAACATTAAATCATGTTGTGAGTCTGTTCTTTAGCAAGCATGGGATATTGATGCAATGCTGGTTTAATGTTGGCCTACTGCATGCGACCCTGGGGCAACTTTAAGCCAGCATTGGTTCAATTTCTCTGTCAGCTGGGACGTAGACTACATTATTATAGGCCTCACACCACATGCTCCAAGCAGTCTCTACTGCCATACTGCTGTGCATCCCATGTTTAATGTTGGGCCAGCGTTGTAGACTCTGGGCCAGCGTTCACACATTAACACAGGGATAATGTGCTGTGTTTGCTATGTAATAGCAGACTCGATGTTGATATAGGCCTAATACTGGGCCAGCGTCGCAGACGTTAGACCTACTTTAAGCCAGTATCAAAAGAATTGCTGGGTTCAAGCGACAGAGGTGATAATCTGATAATATCACAAGAGAAAGTCACTTGCGGGATGACACAATCATCATGAATTGAACCTTCACATAACAGGGTTGCCTGCATCATGTTGGGCCTATAAGAGGTGATAATGATAGCCTTTGTCCACTAGGGCTATCTGTTTATCGTGAATTTTCAACCCAATCATAATGGGATACAATGGAAATGTGGCTACGTCAGACAGCTATGCAGCCAACTGCATATTAGGTCCTATATCCAGGGGCGTATCCAGGGGGGTGCTCAGGGTGCTCAAGCACCCCCTTTAATTTCCAGAGTGGTAATTTTCCAACCAATAATTGTACATACAGTTAATCCACCATTCTCCGACATGTTGGTTTCAGCCCCCTCCACACCTAAATATATACCCCTTCCCATTTAAAGGTGTCTGGGATGCATCATTGGCGCCATTAACATGATTAAGTGATTAAAGACTCAGATTAGACAGTGATAGCCACATCGCCCCTATGTGGCGACAGAAGCAAAATCTTTACAATGCAAATCTTTAAAATTTGACCATTCAGAGCACCTAAAAATAGGAATTTGTTGCGACTGGTCGTCTTTCTCCTGTCCACCCTTTACAAGTGTGAGATTTTTTTCAAACATTCATTATTTTTGTTGAAAAAAAACAGAATAAAATATATCAACTTTGTGTTAGTCTTGGCCAATAATTGAAACGTTGAGCGAGACTTGAAACAAAGTTATGGAAAATAAATATGCTAAGATTGATGATAATTATCATAGAATACCTTGAAACAACGTTGTTCCAAAGTTGATATGCTAAGATTGATAGTAATTATCATAGACTATACCCTACCCTATGATAATTATAACACACCACAAGCACAATACACAGTAGGCTATGGGGATCGCTTGAAACGGACAACGAGTTAGAGTTGGGCGTGCTGCTCTCCCAAGCAATTGACGCTGCATAAAATAAAATAATAAGGACCATGGGATAAAGATTATTCCTCAATTACCATGAATCTTTCACCTGGGTGATGGCGAATTAATTTCCCAAGAGATATTATCTCTGAGACTCAGTCTTGAGAACAAGTGGGTAAAAAACTGGGTCGCTTTTTCAATTTCCAAAATTTAATTGTTTTAGGGCCTATTTAAAATCGTCGTATTTTTTCAGTGCAATATATAGACCTCAAGTAAAACCATTAACACGAAATAATTAAGATACAGAGACTAAATCAATGATAATAATTAAAAATTGGCAGTAAAGTTGTTTTAAAAATGTGGAACTACAACCAATACTAACAAAAATATCTGATATAGGCCTAACTGATGATAAACTGGAATGTAATTATTGCATTAAAAAATATTCAGCCATAGGGGAGGGTGACAAATTAATAAAGGCGAATTTAAAACAAATATCTCAGGAATTGTAAGTGATCATTAGTGAACTTTGTAAGCATTTTAATGGTCCACAAATTTTTTCAATGACATGTTATCACTTTTAATAGATGATTGTTGCATAATTAGGCCCTACATAATTTCTTAATCGGCATTCCACAAACAAGGTTGCATAAATATTATCACAATGAGGGTGACCCAACGTTTGATTAATATTATTGTTGCTCCACCGTCTGCTACGCTGGCCAAACATTAACACAACATTGGATCGACAGCTGTTTATTTTTATCTAGCCCATTTAATATGCCTAGTAATTCGCACTCGCTATTAAATGAACTAATGATCATTTTTATGGGGTTTTTTCCTATTGTGTGGTTGTGTTAGCTTAAATAGTTGGACTAGTATAGGCTAGGTTATTCTGTCAATATGTTAAATCTGCCATTTCAGCCAGTATCTCATATCTTCGTTTTACAGCAAAGATACCACGAAATCGCACTATTTTTTGTTTATTTGTTTCAAAATTTTGCGGAGGCATGCCCCCTATAGGTCCCTGCTGTTGAATGGTTTCTTGGAAATCTGAGCACCCCCCTTAATTTATTTCTGGATACGCCACTGATATCTTAGTCCTAGGCAAATAGACTACAATATAACCAGAAAACACGAGGTGTCGACGTAATGACGGGTTATGGTTGGATTATTGACTGACACGCTGACCCAACCTTAAACCTTAAATGCCAACATGATCATCATTTTACCGACGTACTGGGGAATGCGTCTAATGTAGGCAAAATGTTGTTGATTTTATTAAACCCATTAGGGGCCTACCGGCTTAATATATTTGGCAGAATCGTGAAGCAGACCATAAAATCATTAAAAAAATCGCTGATTTTATTTTGGCTTCTTAATATGACCATTATGATGTAAACATGTCCATAGACTAGAACTAGATATAGAGACAAAATCCCAGATTTCTTATTTCGGACATGCATGTCCAAAATAAGAAATAGTATACAGGAATTTCGTCTCTATATCTCGCTTAACTGGTAAATGCACAAAAATTTAAACGTTTGCAGTTCTAGTATATAGACATGTTTACAACATGATTATGGTCATATTAAGAAGCCAAAACTAAATCACCGATTTTTAACGATTTTAGCCTGATTGAGTCGCTTTAAATGGCTTCGACAAAAATCCGCCAATATAAGATTCAATCAACAATGGCCTTGGTAATTGACCTTAGTAATTCTCGAGACATCATCAACATTATCGTCACAATAGTCAATATTTTGAGAAAATATGCGTTCTTTTGTCATTTAACAAATACCGATAATTTTACTGTTGTCCGGTAGGTAGGCCTACTATCAAAATTGCGTTTTTGACCAATATTTCTTCGGCTATTTTCCATTTAGTTCAGCTGCAAGATTTTTCATCTGGCCTAAACTTTGGCTACTAGGCCTGCTTTTTTATCACCCCACTTTATCACCCCAGATTATCACCCAGATACCTAAAATAGCCAGAATCCACATGATTGTATAGTGTATATATTGTCTGTAACGTTGACCCAACATTGGCTGAACCAACATGATTGGTTGGATGCCTGATTTTAATGACTTGGGGGGGGGGGGGGGAATCGAAAAACTCATTTGACTGGCCCCTTCTTGTCGCCGACGTTTTATAAAACTATACCTCACTGCGCAACCTACGAAAAAACCACCGGTCGCGGATGAGGCTGTTGAAATGAAATGAATCGGGCTTTAGGCCACCTTTGTGCACATATAGGCTAAACTGGGCCAGGAGAACCTCCTGAGGGTGGTGAGATGATTAAGATGACACTGTCCTCCAGACACAGGATTCGAAATTCGAGCCCTGGCGGTCTGAGGCCGAGCACGCTACCTCTCGGTCACGGAGGCTCCCCACAATACTGACTTTCACACGTGGATGGGGAAGAAAAACATTTTTGTTTCTTTCAAACCGCCGAGACCGGGAACCGAACCCCGAACTCTGGCGTGAAAGGCAGCGGTGCTAACCACTACCCTAGGGCCCCCGCCCCTGAGGCTGTTGATCCAATGTAATTTCAATATAGCCTATTATTATGCTCTACTGTTAAACACTCAAAACATCATGAAAAGAAATCTTACCACAAAGGAAATAACCATGAATATTTATAATCCAAGCTGTAGATAACAACCATATTGTAATGATTCGATTTCATTAATGGTTTTTGTCAGCTAATTTCTGCACACAATGTTCATAAAATACTCTCCTCTGCTTATAAACTCACTCACTTTGTTGATCAGCTACACAGAAGGAAAAGTAATGTAAAGTAAAGTAAAGCCACATGTATTTTCCCCAAGGCCAATCAAATTCGTGATATTATATTTTCATGATGTTTCGGGTGTCTGATTTGTAATTCGGGATGAGCCCTATGGTGTAAACCCTACCCTAACAGTAGGGCATGTAGGGCCTACTATTCGGCTAATTTCAATATTGATCCACTGTGTACAACACTGGCCCGTCATTGAACCAACATTGGCTCAACGCCTCGTCTTTGTATTGAAATGGTTACATAGGCCAATCCCTAACCCCAAACACATGAGGCCTTTGGCCCTAGTTTAATTATTTGAATGATTAATTAATAGTATCAAATTAATTCACAATATTATACAATACATACACCTTGGCGTTCTATAGATACATTTTACAAATAATTATTGACGGGTGGCACCAGCCACCACGCATCATCCTCCTGGGTACTAATTGAAACTTGGGTTGAATGGAATCACCTCTCACCCGTACCCATTGCTAATTCGGGTATTGTCTAACCATGCTTACCCTATTTGCTGCATTTTAAATATGGTTGACTATTTTGAATCGATATTTTAATGTATCCATTTTCCATGTTTATCTTCAAAAGGTGAGTTGATGGTCAGCATGCCTCTCCCGTGGAAGAAGGAGAGGTTTGGCAGTGAGATCGGCCCTGAGCTGAAAGGTCTGATGAAGCAACTATTGAAAGAGGCCAAGAAAATGAAAGACAAAGCAGATTTATCAGAGCAGTTTTGTCGACGTTTGCTCACGTTTCCTGAAGTGTTCTCCAGCTGCAGCATAAACAAGCCCTGCCAAGACCTGAAGGGAGACGTGGCTCATTATTTTCTTCATGGTTCTCACGGCCCCAAAACGTTGTGCGCATTTGCCTGTTGGCTACTTGAGGATTTCTCGGTGTTCCTTGATTCTGAGGTCACCAAGAGACTACTGCTGGAGGCGTGTATCGGCACAGTGGGAATCCTGACGAGCATGATGCCGCATTGTACCAGTAGTCAGATCTACAGCATAGTAACGTCATCACCTCGACTTATGCTGGCCATGGGCAAGTTCATCAACCACGTGCATCTGCTTGGATATGGTGGAAATACTCCTAATCCCGTATGTATTGTGGTTTCGTTATTAATATTTCATTTCTTTGTTTTGATTCTTTTTTTTACCTTTGCTTATTTGTTTTTCTTTGTTTATATACATTGCTCATATAGTTTGTGCTTATATAGTGCTCAAAACTGATCAAAGGCCTGGAGTGTGGAGTGCTGTCTATGGTACTGTGTACTATAAAGAACCCTGGAAGTCATTCAATAAGAGCAGGACATAGTCCTGACTTTGGGCTTCCTCCTTTCGCCATGATTGTGCAGAAAGCGACGTAAAGCAATTTTCTTTTTTTCTCGGCAATACAATGCTTTGGCAAAAGTCTTCGACGCTGGTCCATCATTAATCTAACATCAGGTGTATGATGTCTGTGTCTCGTGTTTGCTGATAATTCCAATATTTTAAAGCATGCCCAGGTTAAAACATGTTAACCCTATACTGTGGTGCAAAGGCAAAATGCAGTATCTGTTTATTTACAAGTATCCAGTTAGTCCCTTTTACCTTTGCGGAGCTGTACGTGTCTGATATGTATCTTTTATTTGACATATAATCGTCCAGACAAGCGCAATAAAGAGACCTCTTTCCAAGGAAAACACTTCCTAATATATAATTTACCGCACTTAATTTTAGCTCTTCATTTTGTAATAAGGTAATATATTTCATTTACCATGTTCATAATATTCATCGCATTCACTTGACATTTTTTTCAGTTGGTGAAGGAGATGCACGCAGCTGTTTACATATGCTTGGGATTTTTATTCTACGGCGTGAAGGCCAGTGAGTTACACAGATCCATGTCAGACGACGTGTCCATACGTCTGGAGCAGCTGCAAGCAGACAGTCATCAAATTCTAGACAGAGATATGCGGTTTCTGATACAAGCCATCCTGTTGTCTATTAACTGCCCCAAAAAGTATCCGTACACTAACTTCCCGGGCCATGATGTGTCCCACATGTGTCACATCGTGGCGAGTATGAACTCCTCTCAAGTGTACACTTGTACCATTCCCAAGCTCACCGACTACTCGTCAGGGTCCCACACCCCACCGCTCTGGACAACTCCAATTCTTATCACAGCATCGGATGTTTGCTCAACTTTAAGTCACATGCAGAGTATATGTAAACCAGCTGGCCTAGTGTTGGCTGAGCCACGAATCTTGCACACCATATGTATGCTGCTGCATATATCCTCGCAACAAGACTCCAGCGAGATGGCACATTCATGCTGTGCTCTTCTGCTTCACATGCTGGAAAGGTGTAAGGACACTATGATGTGTGCGCTCCAGTTATGTTCACCCACGACGGCTCTCCTTGACGCACTACGCTCAGTTTATGAAGCCCCTGTTTGCCATGACATGCGTCACACTATCACGTCACTGCTCGACAGTATATCCTGCTTGTTGGAATCAGGTAATAATTTTTGCAGCACTGTATGTTACAGTAGTGTTTCGCAAAGCCAACATGCAGTATCTACTCAATTGTAAAGTAAGCAGATACTGCATTTTGGCTTTGCACCACAGAGTAGTAGTCAGCAATAATTATTCACATAGCTGTTGGCTTTTCAGCATCAGTTTCAAATTAATCATGTAATGGCGTACATTGTATTTTTCATCGGTTTATCATTCTCATATAAATCAGAATAATGCACAAATATATTTTTTTAGATAATGGACGAGAGGGTGTTATTTAAGTAAATAAATTGATGGTAATAGAAACGTTAGCTGTTAAGATAAAACTTCCTAAATGTCCTATTTCTCTTTTCAGGAAAGGCCGTTACTAAATACCATACAAATCATTCTGCGAAAAAAGAAAAAAGTTGTGGAATCTGTTCTCTATTCTCAGACTATTTTCAAACCATTAAACAATTCGTGGAACAGGAAAGAGATATGAGATTATATATACTACCAGCACTAAACAGCATTCCTCTTGAACTTAGAGCTGATCTAATCAATATAGTTGAGAATGATGAATCTTTGTTGTCTTGTGCCGCTGCATCTGAACAGTATGAACTCACGAAGGCTCTCATAGAGAAATTTGGTGTGAACTTGGAGAGAGTGGTGCGAACAAGACAAGGTGAATTTGGTACTGTGATACACTTGGCTGTTGATTTCAACTCTTTGAAACTGGCGACAATCCTACTGAACAATGGAGCGAATGTTAACAGTGTTTCAAGCTGTGGTGACCGACCCTTGAGTAAAGCGTGTGCTGCTGGTAATATGGAAATGGTTTGGCTTTTGTTACGATACAAAGCCGACGTGAACAAGGCGGGTCTACGAGGGAAAACCCCTCTGATGATGTCGGCATCCTCCGACGGGGATCAAGTAGCTAGAGCGTTGCTTCGATTTGATGCAGCAATCAAAGTGGTTGATGATAGTGGTAATACAGCACTGCACTATGCAGCTAAGTATGGCAACAGTAAGATGTTTGAAGTGATTCTCGTGGCTGGTTGTAACGCGATGGCATTAAACTTTGACAAAGATCATGCTCTCGCCCATGCCTGCGTGGAAGGCCAAGAGGAAATGGTGAATTTTCTCTTCAATAAAAAGATTTATCCTGCTGAGTGGAAAGCACCGGCCTATGCGTTGTTGGGAACCTATTTTGCAGGGCATGTCACTCCACCAAAGATTGCAGCTGCGCTCAAATGCTGGAGTACAAGCCTCAAGTATCTTCGTAAATATCCAAACGTACAGTGGCATCATTCCGTATCTGACCACGTTTTTGAAGGGATTCGAGATATCTGTGTGACAGAATCCGATAGGAAGGAGGAAGTATATGAACGTGTCGTGGGCATGGTGATGGAATCTTTGTATCTCAGGGAATCTCTTCTTGGAAAGAGTCATCCACGTCAACTAGAGTTAATGCATTTATCCGCCAAGCATATTCACACTCACGAGTACTTCACTGACACTATGAAATTATTGCAATTGGCCATGAAACGTGGCCACGATAAGTTATGTTTGAATTACTCCAGCCAAGATTCTGATTTACTCCCTTCGAATACTGCTCATTCATTCAATAATGACAATGATTTGAAGTGTCTCCAAGACATATCTTATCTCGGTCATCTGGCCTATAAAATAGCTGAAGTGACAGATGAGGAAGATGTTAAAGAAATGCTGGAGTGTTGTATGGCAGCTTTAGATATTGCTCAGAATCACGGACACTTTCTTTATGCCCGATATCCTCCAGAAGTGTTATCTTCTAGTCCACACATGTGTACCGTCATTGACAGGTATTTTGAAGGAATCCTAGGCTTGATGAATTGTGCGCTGAAGCTGACTGTTGAAGAGACTCGCGAATACAGAAGTGAGGCAAAGAAAACTATTGAAGGAATCATCAACGAAGACATGGTTAACTCTTCTGGTCGCAGCTTGCTTCATGTTACACTTAAATGTGGTCCCCGTTCATCTGAAGAAGTACCGGTGGGGCGATGCACGGATTATTACCCGAATCCACAGCTGGTAGAAATGCTTCTTGAATGTGGTGCAGATGTCAATAAGCCTGACAACCAAGGAGATACACCTCTACATGTCTGTACACAGCAAGTCCAACGACATCTTTTCCGTGCCGCATCTGGTGATCTTCGTCAATGTATACAGATTTGTCTGAAATATAAACCACATCTTGATTTCCGTAACCATTCTGGTGACAGAGTTGTAGATGAATTGGCCAAAATAGACAAGCAGTTTCTTGGCTATGAAATCGAAATAAACCTTCAGTGTCTTTCTGCTGTTTGTATACTGAAGTATAATCTGCCATACATCGATTATCTTCCAGAGCGCCTTAAAACATTTGTCCGTAGACACTGAAATGCTGTTTTTAACTGTAACTGTTGTTGTTTTCAACTGTTTTATACTTTTCACATTTTTAATTGGAATGTCTTAAAAAGAGGTCAGGGACCGTGCTCTGAGACGATCTTAATGGTTAACGCTTTCCGTGCGGGGACCGTCTTTAAACTTTAGAATCTGACGCCTATAGACGTCAGATTCTGCCGCCTAAAGTCGATCCCCGCACTGAAAGAATTAGAACACATATATAGAATGCCGCAGACCCATAACCATGATAATTAAATATAGGTGTTTAAATGAAGCGGAAAGAGGTAGCTATGTCATTTATGATAATTTCCAAATTGAAAAAAAAAAATCTTTGGTCCCCATAGTTTAACCCTTTAACCGCCAAATTATTCAATTTGAATTTTCACCCACTTGAAGTTGTGTCTCGCTGACGCGATCCACAACTTCAAGTGAGTGAAAATTATTCAGATTTGACAAAATAGAGGTTAGCTGTTTTCAAGTATTGCTGATTGATGTCACATTGTATTTTTAACATGTTCAAACGGTGGTAAATAATGTGCTGATAAAAAATGAAAAATATATGCGGCACCGGCGTTTAAAGGGTTAAACAAAAATATTTCAGCGTTGTAAGAGTTAACCAGTATATTCATGTGGTGAATTAGCAGCTCCGTTCATAACTAAATTTCCTAAATTTAGCTTCATCAATGCAGCGCAGGACGTTAGAAGTGACCATAATAGTCCACGTGATAGAAACTGTATGTCAGCCTCTAAAATTCATTCAGCATTCCATATCATATGTAGTCATTGAACAGACATTAAATAAGTTGAACAAACAAAACTTGCAACACGTCCGTGATGCTATTTCTTCAACCTGGTGAATATGTACATGATGTACAGATGTACGCACTATAATAATTTTAATAATATATGAAAATAAAGTATAAGGAATTACAATCAATTGATGTATCACTACCATTGTTTATTAAATTATCGATGTGAAAACCCATAGTCTCCATTATAAGTTGTGTCAGAAATGCATAATACATTTCTGGTTGTATGCTGTTCAGTAAAAAATGTAATATTGAATAACCTGTATGTATTTCATGACAATATTGTCTAAATACTCACCATGGACATTGTTTTGTTGAGTATCACTTGATTTTTTTAAATATCACTCCAGCAGTGCATCTATTGTTTTCCACCGTTTCATTATGGCATAATTACATGGTTTCCAAACACATTTCATTTTTAAACATAACACAACATAGCATATTATGTGGTCCAGATAAGGTGAGTAATTACGCATTATTTTTTAAAAATAGTTCTAATCTAATTTCACTGAGCTCGTATAGTACTTTATCAGAATCAAAGGCAGCATCGACAATTCCTTGCAATGTAAATGATTTGTCAGTCGTTGAGCAACTTTGCGGAATCCATCTTGCGCATCAGATAACAGTTCAAATGAATCTGACCAAAATATTAGTATTAATATTTTTATTAGTAATATTAGTATTAATATATTAGTATTATTATATTAGTAATATTAGAAGTATTAGTATTAATTATAAAACGGTTAAATAATTTACCACTTCCTGAACATGATTTACCATACTTAATGACTTCAATAGCTTTTTGAACTCAGATATAGGATAATTTAATTCTGTGTATATTTCATTTATATATCTGTTCTTCTATAACCGTAATTATTCAAATATATCCTCGTCCATAAAAATGATCAATTTTACCTGAAATGCTTTAGTAAGTCATGCGCTGTTCGAGAAATATGTTTAGTGTTTTGCGAAGTCGAACCCTAATATCAAATGACAGCAGAACTTTCCTGTGGGAACATTATTTAATATCTTGAAAAGTGTGGAACGCAGTAAAGTATGTCGTACAATTATAGTTTTTTATTATCAATTTGTACTACATAACATATTTTTTTAATTTCGATATGAACATGGCCATCGCGATAATTATTTTCACATATCACTTATCTACATCTCAACAGTAGTTGACAAAATGGTTGACAATATGACAACCACGATGGACGCAGTGACAACACTTGAAGCACCACCCACGTTGGTGCAGTTGGTGTAGTCTCCTTTTCCTGAAGAATCACCAGAAGTACAAAGATCAGTGCAACAACATTTCTGGAATTTGCGGTATGCGTGCCCATCTCCGCTTGCACCAGGCACGTATCTGAAAAATAACAGAAAATCATGTACATCTTTGCAATGTCTCATACATAAACTAATATTGCCAATTAAAGATAAACAAAATGCCCTACTCAACCCTGTACTGTTGGGCCAGGGTCTGCGACGCTGGCCCAACATTAACACAAAGTAACATATGTGTGCATTTAGCTTCAGCTGGTATTCTGAGAAAAGTATCTTGGAATCAGAATCAGAAATGTGTAATTTGACCAAAAGAAAATATATATTTGTTCATACAATTTATTATTGTTACGGTTGGTCAGGGAGACCCTCCTTAAGGTCAGAAAATGACCGCTAACAGGAGGGCCACCCTTTAACTAAATTCACTAAAGCAATCTATTTTTACTCTTTCCAATTACTAACATAAAATACAATAATGACCGCAGGTAATTAATGGTAGTATAATTAATTTAGCAAAAAATATATATTGATATAATTATAATGACACATGTTGTTATGATTATTATGTAAAAAAGCAAACCCAGCAAACAAGAGACGCCATATCAATACCAGTCCAATACTGACCCAGAGTCAGAGACTATGGATCAACACTGATCCAGCACCAACCAACGTATAGAGCTCACCGGGCATGCATGGTAAATCGAATTATGGAGGCAATGACCAAATAAATGCAAAAAAACGACACTTTCAATTCATATTGGCTCAACGCTGGGTCAGTGTCATAGACAGTGTACCAACACTGATCCAAAACAAAGCAAACATGTCCTGTGTGCCAGGTAACTTGACTTGTTTACCCAGCAAACACGACATATCCACCCGATGCCCGACCAAGGTGTGGGTCCAACTCCGGGTAGACATGTCGTGCTCGCTGAGAAGAGAATATGATTACATTTTTTGAGAAAAGCTCCAAATAGACTGCCCACATGTACGCTCAGCAGCAACACATAACAACTCAATATACCGATCCAGTCGCGGTCCAGTACCGGGCCAGAGTCTTAGACAAAGGACCAACACTAAAACGGGACCGGGCCAGTACCGTATGCCCACTGGTAGGTACACAAGCATAAATAAAGTATGGGGCTGATGTCTCAAACAATGCAAACATCAGCACAACCCCAGGCCAACCCACCAAAAACAAAAGAAAACGTACAACACCCGTACCACGTCGGACCAACGTCGAAGACGTTGGGCCGACGCTGCACATGTCACACGAATGTCTTGTGTTTGCTGGGAACGTCCCACAGCGCATCTCGGCAGGCACGAGTTTGCAAACAAACACATTTACCCAGCGGAAACAAGACGTCGAGACAAAGCCGATCTAACGCTGGTCCGTCGTCTACGACGCCGGACCAACGCCAAACCAGCATCGAGCCAACGTCAAGTGTCCGTTGGGTAACCTCACAGAAGTAAATTATATTTTAACATTCAGCCACGAACGGCTGGGTTGGCCACCCAGCCTACAAGAGATGACCACCCAAGCTGTTTTAAACTGCCCAGCCATCATCGTAAACTTACATGAAATCACACTTCTCGTGTCTGCCGGGAAACATGATGGGTAATCTATCGAGGCCTATCACAAATATAGCAGTTTTCAATATCACATTCATCTTTATATGAATTCAGAATGTTATTTTTTACATAGATTGCGAATCCGTATAGACTATGAGATGTAGTTTTATTTAGTATGATTTGATCAGTATTGTTTAATAAATTTGGTAAACTGTTACGAACACAATGATTAGCATATTCACATCTGACTCTATGAGTTATATAGTTTCTCCGTCGTGTATTATACCCATGCCTTTCAAAATTAAAAACAAGGCCCAATGAAGTGGAGTATTCAGGGGTTTGATTATTTATTAACTTGTGGTATAATTTAAGTTGTTGTAGTTGATGTATATCTTTCATTTTGAGAAGTCTCAAATGTTTAAATAGGGGATCAGTGTGGGCATTATATTTACTTAATGAAATTATTACTTTTTTCTGTATTTTAAATATTCTTTGATAATTATATCCCCATGCTAGAATACAATAGTTAATGTGGGGTAGAAACATGGAATTGTAAATAGTAAGGAGAATATGCTGAGGTAGAAACCTTTTTAATTTATTAAGGATACCAACACATCTAGATAATTTGAGAGATATTTTATCTATATGACCATGCCAACTTAACTTTTTATCAATTACTACTCCCAGAAAGTCAAAATTTGTTACACATTTTATATTAACATTATTTAATTTTATTAATGGCATTTCTACCTTCTTTTGTGGCATATGAAATATAATAAATTTAGATTTAGTTGTATTAAGAGCGAGTTTATTTAATTTGAGCCATTTATCAATCTTACACAGTTCTTTATCTATATTACCATTAAGTGTTTCATTGTGTGATTTAGGTTTGAAAGCATTGAGCGTGCTGCAAAGAGTTGTGTCGTCTGCATACATTATTAAACTAAAAATTTTACTTGCTGAAGGGAAGTCATTTATATAGATGATGAATAGTAGTGGACCAAGAATTGAGCCTTGTGGCACTCCTGTTTTTATGTCTGTAAAATTAGAAGTTGTATTTAAATATTCTACATATTGCTTCCGGTTTGATAGATAGCTTTTAAAAAGTAATAGAGCAGTTGATTTTACTCCATAATAGCTTAATTTAGCCAAAAGAATATCATGATCAAGAGTATCAAACGCTTTGGAAAGATCTAGAAAAATTGAGATTGGTACATCACCTGAATTCATATGTTTTATAGTTTTATCTAAAAGTTCAAGAACAGCAAATTCTGTAGAATGTTTTTTTCTAAAACCGTATTGACTGTTAAAGTACAAATTGTGAAGATTAAAGTGATCATGTAATTGATTAAAGATTACTCGCTCAAATAGTTTAGAAAAGACCGGAAGTAGTGAAATGGGACGGTAATTGTCCAAAAGTGCTGGGTCATTTTTCTTATATATCGGGACAATTTTAGCGATTTTTAACTTGTCTGGAAAAACTCCACTTGATAGAGATTGATTTATAATAAAAGTTATAGACTTCGTAATATATGGCGTGATTATTTTTAGTAGTTTTGTAGTTATTTTATCAATACCACAGCTATTTTTTGAAGAAAGGTTGTCAATTACTTTTATTACAGCGGCTTCTTCAATAGTTTTAAAGCTAAAGGTGTCAGAACATGGGTTATTCAAATAATTTTTGAATGAGCCGTGCTCTATATTACCAATGTTTTTGGCTACATTGAGCCCAATATTACTGAAAAATATGTTAAACTTATTAGCAATTGTCTCTTTATCGGAAACATTATTTCCATCTATTTGAAAGTGTTCCGGAAAATTATGCTTATTTTTATTTTGTTTGTTTAATATGTCTTTTATAGTAATCCAAGTATTTTTTAAATCATGTTTATATTTAGTGAAACATGAGTAATAATATGTCTTTTTCGCATTTCGTATTAATTTCTGTAGTATCTTGTTATAATTACTAATATTATTTTTTATTGTTTGATATAATATGGTATTGCTGGGGGTTATCTTTAGTCTATAGTTTAGGTTGTCTCTAAATTGTATTGACCTCATAATTCCGGCAGTAATCCATTTTGTATTTTTATGTTTGTGTTTGTTATACCTAACTTTCTTAACGGGAAGATGTTTTTCATATGTGTCTTGAAGTGTGTCACTAATAATATTGTAGTTGTGATTTGGATCATCTACAGGGTTTAGGTTAATTAAATTATAGATATTTGCCTCAGCAACAGCGTCAACAAATTTTTAAACAGATACTGAGTCGCACGTTTTTTTATATATGAACTTCGTTTTCTCGAGGGGTGCTCGGATTGATTTAAATGTAATAAAATAAGGATGGTGATCAGAAAGAGTATGACATACAATACCAGCTGTGGCATCGGATATATTAGAAGTGCATTTACACAAAGCATTATCAATCAGAGTACCCCTTCTGAAAGAAAATCTAGTAGGTAAGGTTATTTTGGGAAAAAAGTTATGTGATATTATGTTATCTAAATATTCACTGAATATTGGTCTCTCATTTGTTTTGAGAAGATCTATGTTGAAATCACCTAGAATAATGCATTCACAATTTTTATTGTTTAAAATTTCAAATATAGGATTCATTTCTTCAATAAATGTATGATAATTTGTATTTACATCCCTAGGCGGTCCATAAATGTTACCTATTATTATATTACGTTCAAGCTGGCTGCCCGATATTTCTATGAATTGTCCTTCCCAGACATCAGATCTCTTATAAAGTGATAGATGCTTATAATGGAAACGATTGCTTACATATATAACGAGACCGCCATGACCGCTACATATTTTACCTTGCGATAACATAGTATACCCGTCTAATTGAAATAGCGAAGTGTCCGAGATATCGGACGGCCAGCTTTCCTGTAAACAAATTATACTGAACTCACAGTTATGGGCTTTCAATAATTCTACATATATTTTAATTTGATCAAATTTTGCATTTAGAGAAGCTACATTCATACTTAAGATCGAAAAATTATGTCTTCTCTCTTTTAAGTGCGAAACAATTTGTTTATCTGAATAGTAGAAAGAATGTCTGATCAAATCATACAAATCATCGTTATCATCCTCATTGATATGGCCGTCAGGCGCTATAATATTATTTAAAGAATTTTGATCAAAACCTCCGTAATTCGATAGCATATCTTTAGTTACTGACATTTATTGTTATTTTTGTAATTATTATATCGTGTCGTTTAGAATTATACATATAAATGTTGACATTTGGGTGGTTAATAAAAGAGCTGAATACAAGTGGCAAGTCAAAATAACAAAAATACACACACATAAAATAATGGAAAAAAGATAGATAAAAAATAAAAAACAAACTTGTCACAGAATCATTGTGACACACAAACTGTGGCATACTGCCCTGGGAAAAAAATGGTTCATGAGAATAAAACGAGGCGTCACCATGAGACCAAAGGAATAAAACACAACCAAACATTTTGTAGCGTAATCATGCATCATCCTGATCCTTATATATATACATCCCTACAGTAACAAGGGCCACGGTGGTAGGTGACATAATATTACTGGAACGTTCAATGTAGCTTATACGTGTTAAAGGGACATGCCCAGGTCTAAAATCATAAAAAAATCGGTGATTTTATTTTGACTTTTTAATATGACCACATGATGTAAACATGTCCATAGACTAGGACTGCAAAAGTTTTTTTAATTTTTGTGAGCGCATTCACCAGTAAGGCTAGATATAGAGACGAAACTCCTGATTTCTAATTATAGACAACCATGTCAAAAATAAGAAATACGGAAATTTGGTCGCCCTCACCAAACTCCGATTACTATCATTCAATTTACCGTTTTGTCGACGGTAAGTAAATAACTTCCTTGACTCCGTCTTTTCTTTATTCTCTCTTTATTATTAGTCTAGACATAACAATGCTGTGCACATAAGCAAATGCGACGACCTTACGCCATGCGGCTTGGGCTCCGCGGTCTAGACGGAACGTTTGTCTAGCTCGGTGCCTGTAGTGAAAGTGATGCGTGATTGGTTGGTGGCAAAGCTAGTCGAAGCGAGAACGCCCGGACTCTTACCAATTTTAGTCGCTGCAGACAGTGACTGTGTACTCGTTTTCGATTTAACTCTCGCCCTGTCGGACTTCTGAGTTAGAGTGCTACTGGATCTTATTCAGTTCTTTCGGGTCCTGCGCACGATCTCGGTAGTCTTTGCATTCGTCGTTGTCGATTGCGTTTTACGCTTTATTGCTGTACTTGTTTCAGGCTCGCACTCGAAGTGTACAGGTTTAGCTTGGTCAACAGAGACCGTTTCCACCTTGCCTTTCATAAGGATTTTCATGACTCTTCTCTCCTAACGATGACCTTGTATGGTCCATCATAGGGGGCGGTCAGAGGCAGTGCTATTGCGATTTGTCGCAAAAATACATGCGAGCATGCTTCGAGTTCCTTATAATGGAAAATGTTCTTTTGTGGTGTGTCGCACAGTGGGCACAAACGGAGACGCGACATGGCTACCCGTAGTTTGTCAGAATAGTTGTCTATGTCTGTATGTGCGTCGACGGTATACTTCTGTGTAAATTCACCAGGTAATCTGAGTGTCGTGCCGTAAATCATTTCGGCAGCTGACCTGCCCAATAACTCTTTAACGGCAGAACAAATGCCTAGTAATACTGCGGGTAATGTCGTCGTCCATGGGTTCGGTGACTCGTGCCCCAAAATGGATGCTTTAAACTGACGGTGGAAACGTTTGACCATGCCGTTCGACTGAGGGTTGTAGCTCGTTGTGCAGTTTCTGACTATCCAGTATTGATTGCACAAATTATCCCACAATTTTGATTCGAACTGGGCGCCTCTATCCGTGGTGATAGCTGCAGGGGTTCTAAAACGTGCTATCCAACCACTGAAAAAGGCATCGGCGACCGTTTCCGCTGGAATATCCACTAACAGTATGGCTTCCGGCCAATGTGTGAATCGATCGACACAAGTCAGTAGATATTTAAAACCGTCGGCGTACGGCAGGGGTCCGACTATATCGATATGTCCGTGGTCAAATCTCTCGGTTTGTTCGGAGAACTTGCCGAAAACCGGCTTATTATGATGAGATATCTTGGCGGTCTGGCAACCTTTACAAGAACGGCACCCTTTAGCAATGTCAATATTCATGCCGTAACAAACTAATCTGGTATTGAGCAGTGGCTTTGTAGCCCTATGCGATAGATGATCTAATACGTGTAAACTCGTAAAAACAGTTTTCCAAAATTTACTATTGACAAGTTACAACAAATCAAATTATTATCGATAATTTGAGTAATTGGAAATTCAGTGTAGAAGACGGCGAATGGCGCAGCCGTGTAAATTCTGTGTCTAAAGCCTGATCTTCGCTCAATTCTTTGTAATTTATTACTGAAGCACTGCCTATGGCTGACACAGATGGTCGGGAAAGAGCGTCGGCAACAAAATTTGTTTCTCCTTTCACATATCTGTTGTGAATTCGGCAATAAAGGCTAAATGCCTGGTTTGGTGCAGTGACGGGCGTTCGGTGACCGATGTCATTACATAGGTTAAAGGCTTGTGATCTGTATTCAAGAAAAAATTACGGCCTTCTAAATTATGTCTGAAGTGTCTAATTGTGGCGTAGACTGCTAAAAGCTCACGGTCGAAAGCACTGTAACGTGTCTCTGCAGGACATAACTTTTTGCTAAAAAATGATAGTGGTCGCCAGACGTTGTCGATGCACTGTTGTAAAACGCAACCTACGGCGAAATCACTAGCGTCACACGTGATATTCAATTGAGCCGAGGGGTCTGGGTGTACCAGGAGGGTTGCGTTAGCAAGTATTTGCTCTATGAACGCTAAGTCTGAGCCCTCATTCCAATTCAAATCGAAATTAGACTTAGGTGACAATCTTGTATGTCGTTCGTTAGCTTCGGTCAGTAGATTGTTTAACGGCGTCAATTTAGCCGCTCAATGTGGTATAAACCTATGGTAGTAATTTACTATTCCGAGATATATTCGCAATGCTTGCTGCTTTTCGGATCTGGCGAAATTTACTATTGCGTCGACGGCGCTGTGTAACGGTGAAACGCCCTCTGAGCAAAAAAAAAATTAATTCAGTAGTACCAAACTGACATTTCTCTGGGCCAATGATAATTCCGTATTCAGCTAAACGAGCAAAAAGTATTTGTAAGTGTTTCTTATGTGTTTTGTGATCGACACTCGTCACGAGCAAATCATCTAAATAGACGAAAACATAATCTAGTCCTCGTGTTGAAATTTCTGACCTGAATTTCTTAAACCAAACGGTGTTCTAGTGAAATTGAAAAGACCAAAAGGCGTCGTGACTGCTGTCTTATGTATGTCGGCGGGTTCGACCGGAATTAGGTAATAGGCCCGGACTAAATCTATTTTCGAGAAAATTCTGGCTCCGGCGAGGTGCTGGGTAAAGTCTTGAATATGCGGTATCGGGTACCTATCTGGTACTGTTTGAGCGTTCAAACTGCAGTAGTCGCCGCATGGTCTCCACTCTCCATTTTTCTTGGGGACCATATGTAATACAGATGACCATTCGCTGTCACTTGGTTTAATGACGCCGAGTTTTATCATCTCATCAAATTCTCTTTGTAACTAATTTGTCGGGAGCGAGTCGTCTAGGGAGTGCAAAAACGGGGTGCCCTTCCGCTACTATCTTATGGGTGATACCATGTTTCACTGTCTCACCCTTCGTTGTAGGACGGGTTAGTTCCGGGAACTGATCGAGTTATTCTGTGTATCTGCTGCGAATAGTATCGATTCTGTTTAGTGATAAAGGTTTTAGGGATGATAGGGTAGCTGGTATAGCTAAACTGGTTCTCATATCTCTCAGACAGCGGCTTTTTAAATCAACCAGTGAGCTGTAGTGTATAAGAAAATCTGCCCCTATAATGGGCCGTTTATTATCCCCTATAATGAATGTCCAAACATATTCTCGTTTGAGACCAACGTCAACTATATGTTTACTAGTACCGTAGGTAGTAATAGTAGTGTTATTAGCTGCAACAAGGGGTAGACTGGTAGTGTCTGTAGTCCAGTTAGCGCAAGGTAAAACGCTGACTGCAGTGCCTGTGTCAATTAGATATTTGCACTTGTTGCGTTTGTCTGCGACGTATAATAACTTAGAGGGAGATAACGTGGGAAGGGTAGCTTCTGCGGAGTCATGTCGCATCTCTGTTATTTCACCAGATGAAAGAGTCGCTAACTTGCTCTGGCCGACTAGTTTAACGAAAACGCGCAGGGGTCTCTGCACGTGCGTGCTTTATCACTGAATGTTTCATGATAATAGCAGACAGGTGCATTGGCTGTGTCGATCGGTTGAACAACACTATTCTGCTGTGTATTCGGCAGCGGGACGTTAGGACGGCTAGCTTGCTGAACGTTTGTGAAAAAACCTTGTCTGTTATCATTTTGATTATTAGGTATAAATGATTTTGCCTGTGCGTTAGGTACAAACGGTGACTTAAAGGCACGATTTTTAGATGTCTGTTTGTGTCCGTAGGTCTTCTTCTTTGCCGCTGTGGCCGTCGATGTCTCTAATTTCTTAAGCCTAAGAGACAGGTCTTCCAGCAGTCCAGCTAACTTCACACTTTCACTTACTTGGATTTCAGCAACCCCCTGTTAAGGTTCCTCTATGTCATTCTCTGAAGCCAACGCGTGGTCGGCCAACACGGCCAAAGTTTCCAGTGACGCACTGTCTGGTTAAGTAGCTAAATGAGCTCGTACGGATACAGGCATCTGCCGAATGAAGGCCTGACAAATGACTGCCTTTCCTACTACTGCCATAGTGCCAAATCCAGTCGGTTTCTGAAGCCATCTGAGGAATCGAGACGGTATATCTGATCCCATCTTCTCGCCCGAGATCACCTTATTCACTCGTTCCAGAGTAGTCAAACCACTACGTTCAATCAAAATGCCCTTCAGATTCTCATATTTATGTGTGAGGAAAGGCTGAAGCAACACGTCTCTGACGTCAGATGCTACCTCGCCAGAAAGCGCAGTACAGGTTAATCTATATCTCTCGTCGTCGTCTGTGATCTGATGCAAATCAAATTGTGTTTCAATTTGGTTGAACCACAACTCCACGACGGTGGGGTAGAATGTCGCTATTTTGAATTTTGGGAGGTTGGTTGATCGTTGTTGTGTCCGTTGGTGAATTAGAGATGGGCTTCTGGAGGATTCGCTCCTTGAAAAATCTCTCCGAAGTCTATTATGAGATATCCTTAAAAAGTCTGCTTTAAGTTTTTTAAACTCTGCGTCTGATTCTTTCAACTTGGACGCATTTTCGTCGCTTAACAGAAAATAAAAGTCTTTAGGACGAGCCCGTTTTTCTTCGAGGGGTGTTTACACAAAACCTTCACTGTCGCCTCTGGCAGTCATTTTGAAATAATTGTATTGAAATTATTTAAAAAGTGAAAAGTTTGAATTTGCTGGCATATTGGCTACTGTGCATTACTCAAAATGGTATGCATTTTAACCATACCAACTATTTCGGCCGTCGCGTTCTATTTGAAGAATGTGTGCAGAGCAGATTGTTTGAGAGAAGATATTGATGTGAGATGAATCTGTAGTTAGAAGAATGACCCAGGTTAGGGCTACATGTTGCAGGTTACAGGGGTTGCTGAAATGTCTGAAAAGTCTGTGCGGAAATTGTGCGTTGTTGCTATCATGTTATTTCATTTAACTATTGTGTGTACAAATACATTGAAATTGTGAAGATTGTAGGTCATAAAATGTCATATACAGATGCCAGAATAATTGCTAAAACGCTATTCTAAGCTGTGAGTTTGTAGTATTTGGTAATTCAATCTGTGTGGGAAAATTTTCCACAGAAGTCGAAAAACCACAGAAATATCAAAATAAGCACAGTAGCACAGCTGTCAAGTCGTATAAGTTAGAGTAACTACATAACATTTAAAGTCTTCCTAACATGAGAAAATTTCGTTCTTGTGCTGATAGGCTTAGTTCGACTTTATATTCATCTACAGTTCGACTCAATTTTAAAAATTATTTGTTGTAATTCTGACTGACAGTAGTCTAAAAAGACTGCATAGTAAGTATTTCATTGACGAATATTTCTCACAATGAACATCATTTTTTTTTTAAAAAAACATTTACTATGAGAATTATTCATTGTGACGTAAAATCTGTCGCTCGCTTCGATGTGTGTCGGCGCGTGTAGACTAGTGCCCATCGGTTTAGTTTGCATGGTGTGTGTGTGACTGTTCGGCATGTCACATGACTCATCAACATATATTTCTGGCTGTCGTCCCTCTGTCGGCCACCAGTGGTGAGCGCATGTCATATGTGAACTTTGACCCGACAGAAGGCGCGTCGGCATAAACATATGGAAAAATAGACTACAAATTTCCTACAAAATC
The DNA here is from genome assembly GCA_964017125.1 of Flabesymbios commensalis. Taxonomy (NCBI): domain Eukaryota; kingdom Metazoa; phylum Annelida; class Polychaeta; order Terebellida; family Flabelligeridae; genus Flabesymbios; species Flabesymbios commensalis. Next base: position 52,745,541 of record OZ024914.1, on the reverse strand, counting down.
AATCACACGATGTGTGATGTAATGTGTGATTTCTAATAGCACATAATAAAAGAAATTCAGTCTCGCTTTCGCAACTGAAAAAAATATATTTTAAATTTTCCAAATTGTCTAGACTACATTTCCAGACAGTGTTGCCGGCCGAGTTGGCCTTGACACATGAGCGGAATGTGTTGTGCTGTCCGCCAAAACAAGATGGCGGCTTAATTTATGCTAATATATGATGAGCTGAGCTGATAGGGTGATGCTCGCCTTGCATGCCGGTATATTGGAGGGTGCACGTGTAGCCAAGGCGGCTAGAGCAGCTAAGTGAAGGGGACACCGGCTGCCAAAATGGCGGCTCTTACAAGACATAGAAAAACAAAACTGCTTCCTCTGAAATAAAAAATATGGTTATAATTACAAAATGTTGACATATGGTCCTGGCAGTAATATATTTATGGGTCGAATAGGGCCGTTTATTAACATGTATATCAGTTTTAAATGGCTCCAATCCTATTAAAAGTTCTCTGGGTCAAGGTGATATTTTTCAGTGCAAAATTTATGATTGTAACGTTTAGCGTTAGACAAGAAAAATACTGATATTTCTTAGGTTGGCCTGGGGTGTGTGAGATCAAATCACCCAATTATGGTGTTTAACGATTGCAAATGAATTTAAAAATAGTTCCCTCCTAGTCGCCTAAACGGGCGTAAGTAGGAAGAATTTTTTTTCAAAATTCTTAATATTTAGGGTTGGACCAGTCAGTCCAATTTTATTGCGCAGTCCATCGTGTCTTGAAAAAGATTGAAAGCAAGTGGTTATTAGCCAAATTCAATGAAATTTTCGCTGTTTTCTTTTCGCGTGCACCTCTCTTCAGATAACCTTTCTAACTAAACCTACTGGCATTTATTTTACAATGACCTACAATCGTCACATACCTGATAAAAAATGATGTGTCATTTTTTTGCAAATTCTCCTCATATTAAAAAAACTATCCTTCTGTTTGACTCCAAATCAGCAGGTTTACGTGAATGTTTTATCGTCGGGTCACCGATATCGTATGTTAGTTGGTGACCTGAAAATTGCAGATCTGACAGTAGAAGGTGCGTGGTCGATTGAGTGTCGGGTTTCACCAATATCGTATGTTAAGCGAAGGAATGCCAATGTCGATCTGGGGAAATGGCCAGTTGCCACGCCGATAAACTGCTCTCACCAAACTCATTCAATTTACCGTTTTGTCGACGGTAAGTAAATGACTTCCTTGTCTCCTTCTTTCCTTTATTCTCTCTTTATTATTAGTCTAGACATAACAATACTGTGCACACAACCAAATAGAATGCTACAACCTTACGCCATGCGGCTTGGGTTCCGCGCTCTAGATGGAACGTCCGTTCAGCTCGATGCCTGTAGTGAAAGCGATGCGCGATCGGTTGGCGGCAAAGCTATTCAAAGCGAGGCTGCCCAGGCGACGACTACTCGTCAGCATTCGTAAACCCGAGCGGTCCCGAAGCGGGGTAAGACGCTAATCCCACAAGTGACTTAAAAGTTAAGTTATATATTATTAGCAATTTAGCAGTTAAGTTTAATGATTAACAATTTAGGGGCTAAGTACAAGTAGGATTAGCAATTTAAAGGTTAAGTTTAGACAAGTTGAGCAATTTAAGGGTTAAGTTTGAACAAGATTAGCAATTTAAGGGTTAAGTTTAAACAAGATTAGCAATTTCAGGGCTAAGTATAAACATGATTAGCAATTTAAGGGTTGAGTTTAAACAAGATAAGCAATTCAAGGGTTCAGTTTAAACAAGATCAGCAATTTAAGGGTTCAGTTTAAACAAGATCAGCAATTTAAGGGTTCAGTTTAAACAGGGTTAGCAATTTGAAGGTTAAGTTTAAACAAGATTAGCAATTTAAGGGTTCAGTTTGAACAGGGTTAGCAATTTAAAGGTTAAGTTTGAACAGGGTTAGCAATTTAAAGGTTAAGTTTAAACAAGATTAGCAATTTAAGGGTTATGTTTAAACAAGATTAGCAAGTTAAGGGTTTAGTTTAAATAAGTGTCAGATGAATGTACAAGCAGGCGACTCATATACGTAACCAATGTTTCTTAGACAACAGTGGAGTAGGGCTATAAGTAGGACATGTGCCTACATTCAGCCGTGCAAGGCCAACATGTAGTATCTGCTAATACTTGTATAAGTAAGCAGATACTGCCGTTTGGCTTCGTGTGGCAGCATTAGTGTGCATAAAGTGTTTTTCATCACTAGACTGTCTGTATATTTATTGTACACGCCGTTTTCTAGGCTAAACTATCTGCCACTCGTTTAATTGCCAGGTATGACGACGATGGATTTACACATTCACTATGGATGTATTATTCTATACTTACCCGTTCTCACAGCGGGTCGCTTCCATACACCCGCCGTTGTAGAATTCACTGAAATACTGGTTAAGGGAAGTCGCGATATAATCCCAATAGCAGACCTGGTCAAAAGTATAAACACACATTAATCGTGAAAATTAAATGAGTTGTGTGACAAGTCTCCATATCTTGACTAAATGACTATAAAGACGACAGAGTAAAGATAATATATTTTTAACATCCACAAAGTTAGGGTTTTGCGACACGCTTTTTTAATTCGACTGTTTTAAAAAAGTGTACACTAATAAGTACTATTTCAATTGAATATTCACAAAGAGGATAATATTTTACTGCTTTGGATTTTAGATGTGCGCTGTTTTATTACTCAAAGTGAGTGAAGACACACTCCAGTGTATGACAGAGCGGTTAACCTTTTACAGCCAAGCACGACTATAAGACTATAATCACTTTTCATATGTTTTATTTTTAGGTTAAATCACAGTTATTGCGAATTAACCCAGTAAGCACAAAACATTTTGTATAACATTAATACAATGTTGGTCCAGCGTCGAAGCCGTTGGGCCGACGTTGTATAAATGTTTTACAAATGTTTTGTGTTTGCTTAGAAGTCAGTGTTCAAACATCAATATTTGCAATTGTTTGGTCTCAAAATTAAACAAATACGAGTAACTTTCACCCACTTGAAGTTGTTGGTCGCGGTGGCGAGACACAACTTCAAGTGGGCGAAAAGTTAAATAAGATCACTCAAGGAAGTATAGCTAAACTTACCTCCCCTTTCTCACAAGTCTCGGTGATATTTTCATCTTCGCAGTCGTCCATGTCATCACCATGCTCGCATTTGTAACAGGTCAGACTAAAACTTGGAACAAACAGCGCCACGACGAGCAGGCCCACCAACCACGTAGTGATAATGCTGTTCAAACAGACAACTCAGCCCTATATGATAAGCTGTTTTCATATTAATTGCTAGGGTTTTTTTCTGTTTTTTTTAACCCTTTCTTCGCTAAGTACGACTATAGTCTTCATTCATTGATCAAATCACTGTTTTTGGGAACAAAATGTGTGTTCAAACATGAAAATTTGAAAATGTTCGGTCCAGAATTAAACAAAATGTCAGTAATTGTCAGCCATTTAAATTAATTTTGTAGGTCGCAGTAGCGAGGCACAACTTAAAGTGAGTGAACATTTAAATGAGAGAACTTAGCGAGAAAAGGGTTAGGAGATATACATCACCATAGATATTTGAAACACGTCTCAATTTCATGGCATCCGAGTTTTTTGGTAGGCAGCGCGAGTGTCGTTTTTACACAGTTGGCTGGGGAAACAAAATGGCGGTCAGTGTAAGTGGGCCTACGGCAAAGTTAGGCAGCCCAGTCATACCCGGTTGTTAAGAGGTATGGCAACTGATAAAAAATATTTGACATAAACGTTACTTGTGGCTTAACAACACATATAATTATGATTATCTGTAATGCAAAACTAGGTCTGGTAAAAAGATATTTTATGCCTACATAATTATCGTTATTATTTACTGTTCCCGATATAAAGGTGTTTTCCAACCGTTTGAAACCGTATGTTGTGTCAAAATATGTCAGCTTCAAATGAATGAAATAACTCAACGTTATAGATAAAGAATTAACAATATTGCCTACTCATACGACTCAGCTCGCTCTTAGATGAGCTGCTGACGTATTGTGGTCCGGAGGTGTACACCATTTTAAAGATCTGAAAAAGTAATACACATTTTGACACTGCTTGAGGAAGTGTGTTTTAAGAGTAGTCTATATATGGGACCCGATCTGGCAAAATGAGGCAAAGTAAGTCGCATATTTAAATATTGAAGATAACGACAAATCCTGCATCTGCACAAAATTACCTTCAAATTATTGATCGGCAGTAGATTAAATATGGATTTAAATGGTACATGTCACAACTCGGTAGCATGGTCAGCTCTGAAAACATAACACCGCAGAAATATAAGTGTAAATTTGTCGTCGTTTTGGGAAAATTACCTTTGAAATTTAAAAATGCAATTTGGACACTTTTTAAAAAGAACACACATTGGATTAAAGTTGAAGAAATCAAATAAATATTCATTTCGACCCTATTTTTTATAATTCTCACATTTTGTAAACTTTAAAAGTAGATGCCAGCATTTTTGGTCGTATGAAGATGTCCCCCTTATTAGCGACTGCTTCCATGCCGATAGTATATAACATGTAAATAGAAACAAATATCACTGCTTGGAGTTTAGTTGTGACTAAAATAAAAATAACAGATATATATATATATTTTTTTAATATTTTTTTTCAACATCTGCACCAATTTCTATGCCGCATAATTTTAGATTCCAAAAGTAATCTTATGAAAATAAAAAACTTATGTAGAAATAGAGCACACGTCAAATCAAGGTCATTTCAGCTTTTAAGGGCCCTAGCATCGTTTGTCAAAGTGCGACTCATTTTCCAAGATCGGGTCACATATGTGATAATAATTCTATGTAGTGTCACCTTGTGCTAACCACACCCATGTTTCTTGTTGCAGCTTACACTGTCGTTGACTACGGTATAAATGATCCCAGAAACTACAGACATGAAGCTGCTAGACCGGAGACATCCATATGCAGTGTAAAGCTGTAGATGGTGGACCAGCATTAAATCAATATCGTGTTTGCTGGGTGGAAGCTGGATTTTAGCAATGTGAACCAGCAAACACGAGACGTTCACCCAATGCTGGTTTAATGTAGTGCCACCGTCTCCGACGCTGGCCCAACATTAACCCAGCATTTGGTGAACGACTCGTGTGTGCTGCGGAGGCAATATACAATAATAGACAATAATTTATTCAAACTCTGGCCGGGGTGGCATGCCCGTTGCGCATGCGAATTTTCACGGCTCAGTGGAGATAAATAGGCCTATACCATATGTTCTGCCCAGACAGCCTCACCTAGATCTTAGTCTTAACCCTTTAACCGCCGGTGCCGCATATATTCGAGTTTTTATTTTTATTAGCACACTCATAGCAGTCTAAGTCCGAGCCCAGCTCGGACCTGGCATTTATGACGCTGCAGTCTAGGTCCGAGCCCAGCTCGGACCTGGCAATAATGCTTAGCCATTAACCAAATGACATCACTTGCGCAACTATGAACCACGTATGGGGAACCTAGACCATAAAGAGTTGACTTATCTGCATTACAACTGTTTCCGAAATAAAAATCGAACTCCTGGCTCAGATGAATACGAGGCTTTTGGTATTTCCCAGATGAGTTGGGAATGTCAAACTTGGTGCATCTCAATATTTGAAATCCAGTATGCATCTCAGGGAATTTAGACAGATTGCTAAATCACATGTCAATAACTTCTTCACCCTATTAATTTGTTTATAAAGACCTATTGAATGCTTCTCCGAACCATTTGTGATGTATTTTAATATATTTTGTGTGAATTGATATAATAGTGTACTCCTGAATCTCCGTGAATCTCAAAAATACCATTTTTAAACAAATTTCCAAAAAATTGACTACCTAATTAGCATATTCAAAATGGCTGTCGGTTGCCATGGCAACATCACATTAGCCGTTTAAATGAAGTGTTTTCTGGATATATATTGTATGTGTGTTTCTATGATGTATGGGAAATACATATGACACAATTCTAAATTTATATTAAAAGTAGAAGAATATGTCTCAAAATCACAAAAATTGCCAGACCACACAGACGTCCAATGTCAAAATGGCCAGACTGCTATGAGTTAAGTAGCACATTTTAACCATGTTAAAGATAAAATGTGACATCAACCAGCAATATTTGAAAAGAATTGACCTCCTTTTTGTCAAATCTGAATAATTTTTCCTCACTTGAAGTTGTGGATCGCGTCAGCGAGACACAACTTCAAGTGGGTGAAAATTCAAATTGAATAATTTGGCGGTAAAAGGGTTGAATTTGTCTATAGAGCACAACTTCAACATTAAATCGGAGGCTTGAAGTTTGTACAGCATTTGTATCAGAATACAGAATACCCGCTTCTTCGTTTCGGAATATTCTACTATTACAGCTAAATAATCCGACGAACAAATCTCAGCTCTTATCTGCTCACTTGGCTGAAACAGAACTGGAAACTGGAAATTTCAGCCACAAATTGCGCCCAATCAAAAACGTGGACTTTCCTTTGTACGTCATATCTAAGACTCGATTAATCGGGTTGCCAATAAGATGAGCAACCCTTAGCACACTGATGTCGACTACAGTTGACTATAGTATTGTTTTCTCATGTTTTAGTTGTCTTGTATAACCAGGTTTTAAAAATGAAATATGTCTCAAATCTGTGATAATCATATACATTTCAACCTAGATTTTGCAAGTTAAATTAATTTTTAGTCACTTGAAGTTGTGGATCGCGTTAGCGAGACACAACTTCAAGTGGCTGAAAATTTACATTTCTTGGCTCAGTGCTCTAAGGGTCAGAATGAATAGCATTTCAGCTACATAATCGCATGCTCAGCTCATTAATTTTATCGCAACGTTTTTGAAAAGTTATGGCATTTTCAGACAATGCGGTCGGAATCGCATTGGTTCGTCCAGCATTTGGCCAACATCTACATTGTGCATTTAATCTCATGACACCAACTTGGCAAACGGTGCCATTTTATTATGGATATCTATAACGGATCTATAGGTCCATTGTATTTCTTTTTTTCATTCGCCACCCTACGCTATTGAATTGTACCTCCTCCCCTGATGGTATCGCTTCTGGTTCAATGCTACGATACTGCGGGGAAGTTTAGACTTTTCAGGAAGATATAGGCATAACGCCAGCTAGTTCAACCGTGCAGTAATGAATAACCCTTGAGGCGCTGAATTTTTTTATGAAAACCCTGGAGACCAAAGGGTTTTTTTCAATTTGAAATCATCATACATGTCTTAGTCAGCTCTTTCTGATTCATTTGAATACATATGTTATGGATCTACTTCCATTAGAAATATTTTTACTCTTATAGCGCCGGGATCAACTTTAGTCGTCACAATCTGACGTCTACCGACGTCAGATTCTGACGACTAAAGTCGACCCCCGCGCTGTAAGGGTTAACCCTTTCCCCGTTAAGTTATCTTATTTAAATTTGCACCCATTTGAAGTTCCGTCTCGCAAACGCGATCCACAACTTCAATTTGGGGAAGAATATTCATATTTGTTCAATTTGAGACCCAAATTTGCAAATTTTGCTGTGTAATCACTCTTTTCATTCCCTCTAACTGTGATTTAACCTGCCAATAAAACAGATTCATAGGCGGTCCAGCATTTAGCCAACCTCTACAATGTGCAGTTACACCAGCGTGGGATAGGGGACAATTTTATACTGCCGTCCAAAGCGAAAAGGCAGTATCTGCTCACTTTACTAGTAAGCATGTACTGCCTTTTCGGCTTTACAGAGCAGTGGCTATCTATAATATATCTATAGGTGCATTATTCTTTTTTATTTTTGCCACCTTTCGCAATTGAATTTTACCTCCCCCCCTGATGGTAGCCGTCGGCCATGCAGGCGACCGATCAGCGCTACCCTGATGGTATCGCTTCTGGTTTAATGCTACGATACTGATCAGGAAAATAAAGGCATAATAACGTCAGCAAGCTCAAACGTGCAGCAATGAATAACCTTTTCCGTTGTCTGTATTTCGATATTTTAAGTTATCCAAGGCTTGAATGGATGGGATAATAACATGGAATAATTATATACAACAAACCCGGATAGGGTGTATAGTCATATTATTATATAAAAAGGTTCTAATGCTAGTTTGTTCCAACTGGGGTATATCAGATAGCATAATATGCCACATAGAGTAGAATGACATAATTGTCAATTTATTCTCAAATAATCAATAAAATGTACTTATGTCGCGACCAAATTGTTTTATTCATTCGACAATATTTATCACAAAAACAATTGTAGCTATTACGATGTTGTAAAGGTCAGTAAAGGTCAAAATATCATACAACAGTGATCAAACATGAGTTTTTGTTCTCTCACTTTATTAACGCTGACATAATTCCTCAACTCCAAACATAACCAATGTTTGACTTGATGCAAATATAAAATAGAACCTCCAGAACAAGCCTAAGAGAGTGTATATAGCCAAATTATGGTGTACATATATTTTAGAGACTTTTTGATGTGGAGTATATATGATTGCATAGTCTGAAATACATAGTTTAATGACAAAAGTGATAATATATTAGCCTATGTTTAATTATGTTTCAATATTCTGGTATCAGAACGTAACATTTTTATTTAGGAAAATATGTACTGACAACAATGTAAAAAAAAAACAGCTAAGTTGAAAATATCAGCAAACGTTTGCAGCCGCTTGCCACATCTATCTAAGCATGTGTTTTTATCATACATTTTAAACGTTGAAATAATGTTGTTAACCCCAAACCTAATCAAGGTTTGAACTGACAAAATAAAGAAATAGGGTCTCCAGAACAATTACAGGAAGTTTGTTTAGCCTAATTGAGGCATGAATGAAGTTGTAAGTACTTTTGAGTCATCTGGAGCTCTTTGAACCAATTTCCCCTCATGTGCATGCAAGATTTCCCACATTTTATTAGACAAATCCACTAACTCGATTTAATTTATAATTTTCTTTGGGTAGCCTAAGATGCAATATATTGTTGCAAGCATGTGTTGGAGCCGTTTTGAAAACAAAACGCCAATAGTAATATACAGCAAGCTCATTGTTTACATGAATCAACAGCAAATTAAATATGATTATCTTATATCAAATATCTTAGTACAGGCACATCATTTGTCAAATATACATTGAACGGACAATATTGCATGTAAGGTTTGGACGCCGTCAGTATGCAAATCCACAGCTTGTGAGCTTGACTTGTCATGGTCAAGGCAACATTATCAACTACAAAAGTACACTGATTTGAAGTTTTTTTCCATAATTCGTAACTGTAACTGATCAAGTAGAATTTCGTCAAAGAAACTGCATGACATGACAATCTATAACTTATTTCAACTTTTAACTTATTTGAATCTTGCAGGTATACGAGAGAAAATTATATCATAATATGGTATTAGTTGTATAATGAAACTACTGGCTAGATGAATATCACCTGATTCATATAGCTGTGTCACGTCTATAGCTACTTAATCATGTCAATACATAGCCTAATAACATGTGGATGTTTTGATACCATAAACAATACATTCGATTGATTATTTGCAATACGTTGCCATTAAACTCTGTGTTTGATATTATGTTATTTGACATTATTACTGCATATGAATATGAAGTATTTAACACATTATTTAGACCGCAATTCAATGATACCTGTGACGAATAACAACTGTTAAGATGTCATTATGTGTTGTACCCGTATTTCACATGTATATAGATATGATATTCATTTGAAATGTGACAAATGAAATTTTGCAATACACTCAAGTATGAATTGTACAGCATTTACTTCGACAGCTCAACAAATATACACAGATAGCCTGAATATTATATATGACATATTTTGTGCATAATTACAGCGCTTTTTCAAGGGAATCCTCTGCACAATTATATGCATGACAAACTGTACTGGAGGGGACATTTTTTTAACGGTTGAAATAACAGTATCACAAGTGCTATAAATGCATACTTTAGATCAGTAAAACATGATATGTTGCTCATTTCCTATTCTAATTTTGCTCCAATATATGTTGTTATTACTCAACATTTTGTTTTCAAATTGAGTAAAATAAAATGATGTTTAAGTGGTTTATCACGGCTACAGGCCGCAACTATTTGTCTGCATCGTGTAAAACACCATCAAGAAAAAACAATGGTAAATAATTATTCTTTTTGTGACATAACTTGGACAATGTCACGGTGTTCAAGCTAATATCATTAAATGTACTGGAGAGGACAATTTTTTTTTAGCAACAATAACAAACCTGTAAGCATGAATGATCACTCAATAATTCAACTTAATAACAAGTAAACTACTAAAAAGGGATAAAATAGCATCATCAGTCATAGTTTACAAACATCTACATTACTATTATTCCAATATAACCGCAGATACAGTGAGTGTATCCATTCCAACCCCTCACGAAAGTCTAGAAAGCATTTTGTTGGCACATCCTTCCCTCAAACCTGACATTTTGTTTTATACTATAAAACAAAATGTGAGGTTTGAGGGAGGGGTATATATGCCAACAAAATACTTTCCGGACTTTCATGAGGGGAGTTGGATAAATTATAGTACTGGGCTAGGTATCTGGGATGCTTTGCCTGATATCAAGCATATAGTAAATAATGGGCAATAGTCAGCCATCTTGCATTTGATAATTGAGTTAAAATTTGCCAAGGTATATAAATGAAAACAACCATTTTCAAGGCATATGCCTCCCTTATCTTCACTTCATCATGGCTGTTAGGAGCATAAGCTTGTTGTAGGGTCTAGCTAGCTAACATACCGTAGTTTGCCCGATATCAGGCATATTCAATAATTAAATAATTGCCGCAAGTCTGCTATTTTTAATGTGATCAAGTTCAAATTTGTTAGGTCCCAGCTGTCACTCCCTGAAATCTAGCATTTTTTCTACTTTGTTACTTAGTTGTAGTGTAACTGTTTTATTATGCTAATGTACCGTACACAATATATTTGTGTACAGTGGTTTAAAAATAATATTAACTCCAGCCGATCTTGAGCTTATATAATTGGATACAAAGTTTTGTATGTACCGGTACATATAATTTAAAAAAAAATAATACATACCTCAAACTGAATACAAATTTACATGCATGCAGCAATAGCCCTACCATTATATTACACCAGGCTACGTTTTTACTACGGTAAAGCAATTACTGGTTAACTATTTTAGTATGGTACAAATAATAATTTATCATGTTTATATAACAGTACCGTTCTCTCACTCCAGCCTAGGCCTATATCTACAAATCTGAGATATATTTGTATTCATAACATGACCTATTAAATTTGCTTTTTTTCATATATCCCGATAATCGGCTATTTTTAATTTGATGAGGTAATATTTGCCAAAATATCTCCCTGAAACCTCACATTTTGTTTTAGCATAATGACCTTTGAACTATCTGGCACATTTTAGCGGATATCACATATATTAAAGTAGGCCTAAACATGACGTCATCAGGCCAATTCCTATTTTATACCGGATGCTATCGGCAGTAACAGCGGTTAAAATCCAGTATTCAGCCGTTGTTATTATGCGACTACATTTTTTGCCTTTATTGGCCCATTACTGGTCCAATGCAGAATATAGATCATAAACTGTATTGGCTGAAAACAGCACCAATGTGCAAGACATAATGATAATCAGGCCCAATTAAACCATTTTATTGGGCCAATACTGTGATGTTATCAGGGTAATTTTGAAATTGATGAGAGTTGTAATTTTTCAGTGCATTTCCCTCGATCCTTAAAACCTCACATTTTGTTTTCTTATTCTATGGTCTGGATATATCAGACATAATATATATTGTTTAAAGTAGATAATAGATGGCAGATAGTTGGCAATTTTTAATGTGATCTGAGTTGAAATAAGGTCTATCCCTCCCGGAAACCTCACATTTTCTTTTATATTAATTGTCTAGTTATCTGGCACTGGATATAAAGCATGTAAAGTTATATAATATAAAGGTCAATAATGGACACCAGTTGGCCATTTTGAACCCATTATATTTGGAAGTTTTTCGAGGCATACATGTATATTTTATGAATATACCTGGTATGCTGGTAACACTTTCTCAAACCTCACACTTTTTTATAGACTTTATAGTCTAGCTATATCAAACGATTTGCCTAGCCTTGTTGTGGAGAAGATGCCCTCCTTAAAACCTCACATTTTATATTATATCAATTAATTGTATGGCCATTTGGCATGGTTTGCCAGATATCACTATCAGGCATGGTAAATTAAGGCCATACAACGCTGCGCCAACTTGAGCATTGTAATATCCTACATCATGTACCCGTAACATGTGCGCTATCAACTATTATATATCTGGGGGCTGTGGCCATGTTACAAGACATGACATAATTTTATATCCTAGCATATAACCTGTAGTGAAATCACCTCCTGGGTGGATCACGAACAGGGGCATTAGATAGTATGTAGTTCTCATTCCTGGTCATATTTTGAAAGTCAACAAGACATTTAAACCCATTTTTTGCAATAGAAAATGTATATGACAATCATACATTTAAACTATTAAATCCATTTTTAAGTAGGCGGGTCATCATGGTTCGCTGAGCAAACATTATCCACCCATCCGCATGTGCAGCATCGTCAAGGTCCACAGGAGTGGGGCCGCCGAAGCGAAACTATTATGGTTTGGTGAAACAAAAGGACCCAGCTGCTACAAACACATCTCTTTTTTAATTCAAATAGTCTGGTAGATTGTGTATCGGTACAGACCGCTTAAATCGCTGGACAAGATGAAAAATACCGCAAGTTCTATCCCTGAGTAATTACACTTTTAGTGTTACATACGTTCTGTCCCCTCCAGTACGCAGTGTACTGGCAGCCTATTATAGACAATATAGAGCACATTTGTTTGATGATATATACCCCATAAATGTATATATATTGTACTAGTAGGTCTTGTAAGTCAGAACAGTGAAGAAATTACATTTACATGCTAATATTGATTTAAAAATGAACATAGGAAACACCCTCAAAATATTTTTTGGTTACAACTTATCCATTAATGAAATACATCTGTATTTTTAATAAATATCAATTTGTTGGTGTCTAGTGGCTGCCATTAACGAAGGCTTTATTATAATAATACATAATTACCAATATAGATCAGTAAATTACAAAAAATAGGTCTTATCACACAAAGAATACCAAATATTGATATTATGTACTGGAGGGGACAATTCTAATTTTACACTATTTTCATGTAAAAATGTATAAATATGTGGTTGTTTTAACATGAATTTCCATTTAATATCCACGTGGGGGCTCAAAGAGGCAGGATATATTGCAATAATAATATATGTTAGAGAAACACCCTGCGTGGATCTTGAATAGTTATGTACTGGAGGGGACATTATTTTAACGGAATTTTCACATACATACAGGTAATTCTAATTAATTTGCTAATGTTAATCAGCAATCAGCAAAGTATTTTTATGCCATATATAACCACCAGACCTATTAAAAAGAGTAATTAAATGTCTATATATATGTAGGTAGTTCAAGCTGGGCAGTGATGTACTGGCGGGAAAAAATGAAAAAAACTTTTAACGGAAAATACTTTAAACTCAATAAATACACATAAAATCAGATTTTGTGACTCGATTTTTGTCAAACGTGTGTCGTTTGGATCGTAAGACCAATAACCATACCACAAATACAATTTTATTTGTGTGTTAGATGCATATCTGGAATAGAAAAACCCTCCTATGAAGACAATTCGGGGATGAAACTGCAAAATGTGTTGAAAATAACATAAATACCACTGATTCATGAAGAAATAATTGACAAAACTTTATAAAACTTGGTCTGTTGCTTCCCCATACAGCCCTTGCTAGAATAAAAAATGTTTCATATAAATATCTAGCATTATCTGCTGAAAAATTGTGTAAAGTTTCAATTTTTCCTAAATGCACCCTTTATGTGAAATTGCCCACATGTACGCTGGTACGAATGTGTCATTTCTTGTTTGTATCAATATACTAGTCGGTATTTCAAAGAAACATTTCACGAATGTTTATTTCTAGCTCACGAGTCAGTATTAATATAATTATTAATATTAATACAAACATATATATGCATTCGGCTTACATCGAAATTATCAAAATAATGCGGGGTGATCAATTTCGTCAAGCTTTTAATGGTGGCCACATTAAGTTCAGAAATATTTATTTAGAAGGTCCTATATTCAGAAGGTCCTATCTTCAGAATGTTCTATATCCATAAAATCTTTTGCTCTGAAGGCCTTATATTATATTAGGCAAATATTGGCATACATTTCACCCTTCAGTTTCAGGTAAATTACAATGCAAGATAACTTGACAACTTTCAGTTCAGCCTCTTGTAATCTATCTCCGATGTATCGTCGTTCCTGAAATGAAATGTGCCTTATGGTATAGTTGACTAGGGATTAAAGGGTCGTATCTGCCACTCATTGGAGTGACAGATAGCACCCTTTAATCCCTTGTAGACGATATGATATAGACAGGGGACGATATGCTAGGACAATATTGCCTGAACCAGTTTTATCAAATGGTTCACTGAGCAAACTTCTTAGCTGTTCTAAGCTTATTTGAAAGTATTAACCTTAGGACCTACAGCTATCATCAAGTTTCTACAGTTATAATATATATTCATCTATTCATTTGTTGGATCGACAACTGACATTATGTTCAAAACGTTTCAAGCAGAATTCTACATTGTGCAGTTACTCTCATGACACCAGCGTGGTGAAAGGGGACATTTTATTATTGATATATGATGGATCTATAGGTCCATTATATTTCTTATTATTATATTATTATTTCATTCGCCACCCTACGCGATTGAATTGTACCTCCTCCCCTGATGGTATCGCTTCTGGTTCAATGCTACGATACTGCGGGGAAGTTTAGACTTTTCAGGAAGATATATAATAGGCATAACGCCAGCTAGCTCAAACGTGCAGTAATGAATAACCCTTGAGGCGCTGAATTTTTTTATGAAAACCCTGGAGACCTAAGGGTTTTTTCAATTTGAAATCATCATACATGTCTTATTCAGCTCTTTCTGATTCATTTGAATACGGCCATTATAAATATGTTTACTCTTACAGTGCGGGGTCGACTTTAGTCGACAGAATACCGACGTCAGATTCTGTCGACTAAAGTCGATCCCCGCGCTGTAAGGGTTAACCCTTTCCCCGTTAACTTATCTTATTTAAATTTTGCGCCCATTTAAATTCCGTCTCGCAAACGCGATCCACAACTTCAATTTGGGGAAGAATATTCATATTTGTTTAATTTGCAAATTTTGATGTGTAGCCACTCTTTTCATTCCCACCAGCTGTGATTTAACCTGCCAATAAAACAGATTCATAGGCGGTCCAGCATTTAGCCAACCTCTACATTGTGCAGTTACACCAGCGTGGGATAGGGGACAATTTTATACTGCCGTCCAAAGCCAAAAGGCAGTATCTGCTCACTTTACTAGTAAGCATGTACTGCCTTTTCGGCTTTACAGAGCAGTGGATATCTATAATATATCTATAGCATGTATAGGTGCATTATTCTTTTTTATTTTTGCCACCTTTCGCAATTGAATTTTACCTACCTCCCCTGATGGTAGCCGTGGGCCATGCAGGCGACCGATCAGCGCTACCCTGATGGTATCGCTTCTGGTTTAATGCTACGATACTGATCAGGAAAATAATCAGGAAATCAGGAAAATAAAGGCATAATAACGTCTGCAAGCTCAAACATGCAGCAATGATTAACCTTTTCCGTTGTCTGTATTTCGATATTTTGTGCTCAAAACCAGAGTTATCCAAGGCTTGAATGGATGGGATAATAACATGGAATAATTATATACAACAAACCCGGATAGGGTGTATAGTCATATTATTATATAAAAAAGTTCTAATGCTGGTTTGTTCCAACTGGGGTATATCAGATAGCATAATATGCCACATAGAGTAGAATGACATAAATGTCAATTTATTCTCAAATAATCAATAAAATGTACCTATTTCGCGACCAAATTGTTTTATTCATTCGACAATATTTATCACAAAGACAATTGTAGCTATTACGATGTTGTAAAGGTCAGTAAAGGTCAAAATATCATACAACAGTGATCAAAACATGAGTTTTTGTCCTCATACTTTATTAACGCTGACATAATTCCTCAACTCCAAACATAACCAATGTTTGACTTGATGCAAATATAAAATAGAACCTCCAGAACAAGGCCTAAGAGAGTGTATATAGCCAAATTATGGTGTACATATATTTTAGAGACTTTTTGATGTGGAGTATATATGATTGCACAGTCTGAAATACATAGTTTAATGACAAAAGTGATAATATATTTTATATTAGCCTATGTTTAATTATGTTTCAATATTCTGGTATCAGAACGTAACATTTTTAACTAGGAAAATATGTACTGACAACAATGTGAATAAAAGCAACAGGTAAGTTGAAAATATCAGCAAACGTTTGCAGCCGCATGTCACATCTATCTAAGCATGTGTTTTATCATACATTTTAAACGTTGAAATAATGTTGTTAACCCCAAACCTAATCAAGGTTTGAACTGACAAAATAAAGAAATAGGGTCTCCAGAACAATTCCAGGAAGTTTGTTTAGCCTAATTGAGGCATGAATGAAGTTGTAAGTACTTTTGAGTCATCTGGAGCTCTTTGAACCAATTTCCCCTCATGTGCATGCATCCCACATTTTTTTAGACAAATCCACTAACTCGATTTAATTTATAATTTTCTTTCGGTAGCCTAAGATGCAATATATTGTTGCAAGCATGTGTTGGAGCCGTTTTGAAAACAAAACGCCAATAGTAATATACAGCAAGCTCATTGTTTACATGAATCAACAGCAAATTAAATATGATTATCTTATATCAAATATCTCAGTACAGGCACATTATTTGTCAAATATACATTGAACGGACAATATTGCATGTAAGGTTTGGACGCCGTCAGTATGCAAATCCACAGCTTGTGAGCTTGACTTGTCATGGTCAAGGCAACATTATCAACTACAAAAGTACACTGATTTGAAGTTTTTTTCCATAATTCGTAACTGTAACTGATCAAGTAGCATTTCGTCAAAGAAACTGCATGACATGATAATCTATAACTTATTTCAACTTTTAACTTATTTGAATCTTGCAGGTATACGACAGAAAATTATATCATAATATGGTATTAGTTGTATAATGAAACTACTGGCTAGATGAATGTCACCTGATTCATATAGCTGTGTCACGTCTATAGCTACTTAATCATGTCAATACATAGCCTAATAACATGTGGATGTTTTGAAACCATAAACAATACATTTGATTGATTATTTGCAATATTTTGCCAATTATGCCATTAAACTCTGTGTTTGATATTATGTTATTTGACATTATTACTGCATATGAAAATGAAGTATTTAGAACATTATTTAGACCGCAATTCAATGATACCTGCTACCCTTGGTTGGTTTGTTCGATAAGCTCAATTATATCATTGTATAAAGTCAAACGTTGTTTCATTTTGATGACATGGGAGATATATCAACGTATTCAAAGTGTGACGAATAACAACTGTTAAGATGTGGCTTGCGTTTTGAACGTTTGCTAAACTTTATAGCTTGGCGTTATGGCACCGAATTATTAAAATTTGATTTAATATTTGAAAATATATTGCTAGTTATATAAATTCAACTGTGTGTTTCAAACTGTGTAATCTGATACACTCCAAATTAAAACAGACCATAAAACATTGTTTATACCTTAGTTTGACTGTATATACTACTTGCGTTTATTAGATATTATGATACATGATAATTCCATCAATTCAAACCTTCGTTAGTTTTGATGTTGAGGAAATTATGTCAAAGTATAAATAGGAAGATGCAAAATAAACCCTGTTTAGATCGATGTGGTATGAAGATTTGACCTTTGCTGGTCTTTGCAATTTAGCAGTTAATATGCATGTTTTTTCCTAAAATAATACCAAATGAACACTTTAAGTTTTGATGCCAAAATACATAAATGTTATCAAGTTTTGTCAAATATATTGTCAATAATGTCATTACGCTCTATGATTCAGACTGTGTCATTGTGTCAAAAAAAACTGTTCAAATCGTTGTGGCATGGACTTTTAACCTGTGTTGACCTTGATAAAGTTATATTATTTATATTTCGTTTTCATCGAAGTTTTCACATTAAAACTTTAACATTTTGGTACCAACATTGTTAAATTTGATTAAGAATTTGCGAAGTTATGGTTATATAACATAATGTTACTCTGTGCTACAGACTATGCCATGTGCTATGTCACCGGGTGTAGTTAACCGACTTCAAAATATGCATAGGCCTATACTTAAATTTTTACCACGGATGCCATCTGGTTTTGTTCTAGTATCTCTGTTTCGTGATATGATCAAGTCAAACCTTGGTTATTTTGGGTGTTTAATAGATAATATGAAAATAGAAACATCGCTATGACAAAAAAAACTGAAAAAACCTGTTAAACGTCTTTTTACGTTTTGGTGACAAAATATTTACAATTGAGTGACATTTGACAAATATATTGCCAATTTTGGCACTCGTATTCAATGTTACAGATCATGGCATATGATGCACCCAACATTAAAAAAGCACTAAAAAATGATACCACAGTTCCGCTCTATGTTTTAGCTGAGGTTATTGTAGAAGGTATAGGTCTATACTTTGATTCTGTCAACTCCAACCTTGGTTAATTATATTGCTCAAGAAATGATAGTAGAATACATATAGCGTAATAACAAAACATCTGGAAAGATCTCTGTGGTACAAGTTGTGACCTTCATTGACCTTCAAAACGTAAACATTGTTGTATTTTTTTTTACAAAGACATATTCATCAAAACCATCACGTTTTAATGGTAGAATCTTTAAAATTGATTGCGTATTAGCAAAAATATTGACAATTATGTATAAATATTCTAATTTTTGAGGTAGTACCATCAATACACCCCCCTCTTCCTTAAAATTTTTGATACCACAATTTCATTGTACAAACTACCTGGTGTTGCTCTACAATGTTCATAATATCATCATAGATAGTCAAACCTTGGTTACTTTTGATGTTGAGCGAAACCAAATTTTCAGATTTGTGCTACTGGACTAAAATTTATCTTATTTAAATTTGCATCCATTTGAAGTTGCGTCTCGCCACCGCGTCCCATAGCTTCAATGAGTGAAGATTATTCATATTTGTTTATTTTAGACCAGACATTGGCAAATTTTGATGTTTAAACATTTATTTCATTCCCAGTAACTGTGATTTAACCTGCCAATAAAACAGATTAAAAACGATCATAGTCGCTCTGAACGATTAAAGGGTTAAGGTATAGGCTATATTGGTTCCCAGCAAACACAAAATATTTGTATAACATTCATACAATGTCGGACCAACGTCGGAGACGTTGGGCTGACGTTGTATAAATGTTATACAAATGTGTTGTGTTTGCTGGGTTGTCGCACTTCACCAACCCACAGACTGGTTGCGGTCGTGAAGATATTAATTATCAGTAGGGCTATTTAACTTTACCTGTAAACTGCAAAATTAAATAATTAATATGTTCACCCACTTGAAGTTGTTTCTCGTTACTGCGATCCACAACTCAAGTGTGTGGAAATTACTCAGACTTGACAAAATGGAGGTCAAAGATTTTTAAATTTTGCTGATTGATGTCACCTTTTATCTTTTTATTTAACATGCATTAAAATAAATAAAAACGAATATATTCGGGACCGGCGTCTAAATGTTTTAGAATTTATTACTTTTAGAATTTATTGTTGTAAAAATACCTACGTCTGTCAGTCGGTCAATTGGTTTGGGATCGCTCGGCCGGTCGCATAATCGGTCATATTTTTTTCGGTCAGTCGGTCGCACAGTCGGTCAGTCGGACAATCGGGCAGTCGATCAGTTGAGTGCCAAGTAAGCCTAAGGTACATGGCTCAACTTTATACAATTATATGATTTAGTGAATAAAACCCACGTTAAAATAGTGTTTACATTGGACATATTGATAGTTTTTTATCATATGTAGGCATATATGCCTTCTCAATCAGTTCTGTATTGTTTTGCAGACAGCATATTTGAATGGGTGAACACTGCTCTGCAAAGCTAAAAGGCAGCATGTGCTTATTAGATTCAGAATATCGCGAATATTGGAGAATGTAACGCACAATGTTGAGAATCATGAGACGCAATCATAAGACGCCAAGCACACACCCATGCACACTGCGTGAGGTTAAGGTGTCTTCTCTTATTGTTATCTGTATTCCGGTTCGTAACGCAAAATAAGCATTACGTTTTACGACCAAGTTATGTGCATGTATAATGTATCAATACATTAACATGTGCATATATATTTTATACTCTTCATTTAATGACGCATATAAGTCTGTATAATAACTATCTATCTATCATATCACACTAAAATAGTGAGAGTGAACTACTGCAGCTGTCATGTTAGAGTAAAATATACATGGCAGCAAGCAGATGTGAGTATACATACTCTTCTATGCGTAATTCGTCACCTTGGTATTAAAGGGTGATATCAAAGACCATTTACAATAAGATGATTGACTTGCGATTTCACCATACAAATGCGTGTAATACATTATGCAGAGGTGTCCCATTTTAACGGAAGTTGGAAATACGCTTTGTCAAGTGTATCATCATATAAAATAAGTGATAATTTCACCACTTTAGCCTCCAAATAAAAAATAATGTTTTTCTAGGTTTGACAGTTATGACAATATCTCTGCAATATTTATTTTTGGAGCGAAAATTACTGCTAATATAGTGGATGAGTCATCTTATATTATGATAATATTTTAGAGATTAAAACGTCTTCATTTAAATAACAGAATAGCTGTGTACAGAAAGTACACAAATATGTGGGCACAGAACGGGAGGGGACGATATATATGACGATATGTCGTCAAGCATAGCGACCACGAAGGAGATTGGGGCAAAACATTGGTAACAACCATAACTTGACAGACGTGTCTTCCGATTTAAACTTTTATTATTAAAAACAAATCTATTTAAAACACATGAGCAATATTATAAAATTCTCTCTCGGACCACGGCCATCAATGTCACTGAGGACTGGAGCGTTAGCAGTATACTGATATCTTAGAAACAAGACACGTTCATTTACATGACACAATTTATATATAGTTGAATTTTAATACTGTTCTATTTCTGCTTCTATTACTGGTAATAATGTGTTTATTGCATTCCCGCAGTACATGGTGTAGCCGAATGGGGGCATATATATGTAATATTAACGTGAAACATTCACAGCTTGCATGTGACTAAGTGTTTTTGATGAACGTACCGGGTAATTGTTTGATCTCTTTTATTACTCCTATGTAGAATCTGTTCAGGTATATTTTCGAAAATTCTTTAATTTGAACCAATTAATTGTATTAAGTTTTGACATCGTGGAACAATACCCCCACACCCTCAATATACAAATATTGTTTCTTAGACAGAAATGTATAAAATTTATTATTGGCATCAAGATTACCTTACATTGATCACATGCAGATTGCGACACTTTGCGACTAATATATCCGCTGATATATGCAAGAATATTCTTCTCCTCAATGGCAATACCCATTTGTGGCGTGAATGAATTCAGCATTGGATAAGCTAATTCTGCGACAGAATCGCTCAGATCAGGTGAATCAGCAGTAACAGCAACATGCTTTATATCATCAAAATATTTCTGTTCAGATATATTCCGAATGATAAAACATGACAAATGATCCGTATCTTTAGACTTAAAGTAAAGTAATATTATGTTTTCCTTTGTCCTTATCTTGATTTTTGTGTCCGTATCTACCCTTGCACACATCGTCACCTGCCAACAAACACGAGACGATGAACCAATGCTAGGGTAATGCTGGACCAGCATTACAAACATTGGACCAGCGTCACTCTATAATTGGGTCAACGTATCGTGTTAGCTGAGCATCATCTGTTGCTTGTAAACAATGAATATGCCATCTTGTGAATATGCATACTTGTTTATACGGGCGCATCAACCCCTGAAGTACCAAAGGGAAGAAGACAATTAAAAAGTATTGATAACTAACCACAAAATTATTGGATAAAAAATAGAAGTAAACCTTCGTCAACATTAATTTTTCTAATTTTTATGATGTAAAGTATGTATTGTTTTTAATATGATCAATGTCATAATTACTCATCGTAATATGGTAAAATCATACTTGATAGATGGTAAAAACATTAGTTCCAACCCCCAATACCGGGGGACAGCACTGAGAGCGATTTTACGTTTTGGGCAGAGTCGACCATCTTTTTGTAAATTTATAAAATGACATATACGACTTTTTTAAACCAAGGTGACCAATCGTGACATTCATGTCCAGAGAATGCGTTTTTTGCTGAGAAAATTATGCTTATTTTGTGCACAATTATTTATAA
Source organism: Flabesymbios commensalis (assembly GCA_964017125.1). Lineage (NCBI taxonomy): Eukaryota > Metazoa > Annelida > Polychaeta > Terebellida > Flabelligeridae > Flabesymbios > Flabesymbios commensalis. The sequence continues at coordinate 52,722,944 of OZ024914.1, read as the reverse complement.
TAATATAATTACTTACAATTATAAAATTAATAAAAAATCAGGCGACGCGAGTGTTTATTATTCATTTTGTTAAAAATCAGAAGAAAATTATGTTATTGATCATGGCAGATACTGCTGGTCAAAACTATCTGCTTTGTGACCGCGATAACATTCCCCGCCACTGTGGCGATGAAGCCCGGCTCCCTGTTGACGAACCTGCTTTGGCCTCGATTATGACAGATGATCACGCTAAGGATTTGTGCGCCTCCGAGCTCGTTCTGCTGAAGATATAGGCGCTATAGAAGTTATCGATTGATTGCTCGATTGATTGATTAATTGATTGATTGATTAATTGACTGACTGACTGACTGACTGACTGACTGACTGACTGACTGACTGACTGACTGACTGACTGAATGAATGACTGACTGACTGACTGACTGACTGACTGACTGACTGACTGACTGACTGATTGATTGATTGATTGATTGATTGATTGATTGATTGATTGATTGATTGATTGATTGATTGATTGATTGATTGATTGATTGATTGATTGATTGATTGATTGATTGATTGATTGATTGATTGATTGATTGATTGATTGATTGATTGATTGATTGATTGATTGATTGATTGATTGATTGATTGATTGATTGATTGATTGGTTGATTGCGTTGTATATAAATGTCGGTGTGGGATGGTCCGGGAACTAAATTTTGGAATGATCTTATATTATTTATATATAAGACTATATCAATCCAATCATATGTCTGATTGATTTTCCGCTTAAAAAAATAGATCAGATGAAAAATAAATACAAATATATATGTGATAAATATCTGAATTAACTTGACCCCTTATGTGTTTGTGATAATCAGGTGCCTCCGCCAACAAATGTTTTTAGCCGGTACATTATCAAAATAGCACACCGGTGTACATGGTACACATCATTAACCCTGTAACCCCTAAGGTATTTGATTCATTTTTTCAGCCACTTAAAGTCGTGTCTCCCACGGTAGGGAAATGAAATGAAATGAATCGGGCTTTAGGCCACCTTTGTGCACATATAGGCTAAACTGGGCCAGGAGAACCTCCTGAGGATGGTGAGATGATTGAGATGACACTGTCCTCCAGACACAGGATTCGAAATTCGAGCCCTGGCGGTCTGAGGCCGAGCACGCTACCTCTCGGTCACGGAGGCTCCCCACAATACTAACTCCCACGGTAGGGAGACTTTCCCTACCGTGGTCTATAACTTGAATTACTCATAGTATACGTCCAATTTTAGACCAAAACATTTACAATTCCTACCCAGCAGACACAAACCGTTGAATCAATGTTGGTTTAACGTTGGTCCACCGTCTACGTCGTTGGCCCTCCGTTAAATCAACATTGCTGCAATGTCATGTCTGCTGAATCAATGTTGCTCTAGCGTTGGTCCACCGTTTACGACGCTGGACCAACGTTAAACCAACATTGATTCAACGTCTTGTGTCTGCTTGATACTGAGTGGACATCAATTTATCTCACAAAAATTGGGCCCAAGACTGATATTCTACCCCTATTTTAAATAACAACTGAATGGCAGATATCGTCATGTGAGAGGTTGAACCACTCTTCGATTGGTCGGGGCTAGAATACTGGACTAGACCTGGTCCGCTTTTCTTGTGTCCAGAATGGATTGAGTAATTCTTGCAAAGTTCCCGTTATTGCTCAGCCATTCTAAGAAGAAAATATTGTTTTACCCTTTTTACCGTAATCACGACTATATATAGCCATTTTTAATCCGTTGTATCAGTCAATTAAATCACTGTTATTGTATATTTTCATGATTGCCCCAGTACTCTTACAGTGATAATAAATATATCTACATAAGGAATTGTTTATCTCTCTGTTAAAGGAGCCTAACGAAATCGCGTGAATTCAAAACGTAAATTAGCTGAAAAAACAGCAGACCGTATAGTAGCTTTAATGACAGAACGACATGGAATCATCAATGTAGATGTGACATATACCCCCATCTTTTTGCATCAAATGTAATCAATATTGCCCATTCTAAAAGAGAGCGCATGGTGACTTTAACCCTTTGACTTCCAGGCCGGAGTGCATGCCAGGATCCAGATATACTGGTGTAGGAGTTCTATTTTTCGTCATTTGAAGCTGGAATTGCTAACGCAATTTCCAGCTTCAAATGACGAATAATACATAAATGTAGTATATATTTGGCGAAAATTTGTGTCATTTTATGGTTACGTTCATTGACGAATGACGACGGAAATGTCCGTCATGTATGGTAGTGAAAAGGTTAATTATTCACTCAATTGATGATTTGCTGATCACATGCCACAAAGTGTACCGCAGCTTCTGATAGCTCACAATATGACGTGTTTATTGAAGAAAACCAGCAGCAATCCAGACGAAATGGACTTAAGCAATCTGCCAGAAATAGCCAAACTTGGTGATTTAACTGTGATTGTAGATCAAATTCGTGATGATGAAGTCAGTGAATTGTTTGACATTTCGCGGCAATCAACCAGTGCTGGTATAAAACAAGTTGATGCGCCTGATACGTTAGATGAAATGAAAACGTTTCTAAGAGACGGTATAGCTTTACAATGCGGATATTCCCCGAACAAACAACTGTGAAAAAATATAAAGAAAACGAAAATAACAGTCAAATTACTCCAGGTGTCTTTCGAAACAATAACACATATGAACCTTTGGGGGGAATTTTAATACAAATATCTGATGTAGCACGCTCATCCCATTTTAATAACATTGCAAACCTACTATTCATCGACACCGATAAATTATACCATTGCGAGAGACTTCAAGATGCTGTCAAACTGGCAGAAAAACTAATCGGCGATATTTCCCCTGGTTACCGGGCCATGACCTGCTTGGTATATTCAGGAAATCGAGTAACTGTGTCTTTGTTAAAATTAGCTGGAATGGAAATAATTTATTATCAAGGACAAGTAAGTGAAATTTCCCGGTAGATTTTTATGTATTAGTTTCCGAGTAAACACAAAACATTTGTGTAGCATTTGTATAATGTTTGACCAACGTCGAAGACGTTGGACTGACGTTGTACAAATGTCATACAAATATCTTGTCTTTGTCGGGTTGCCATCACATTATTTTAATAACATACTATCCGGCTCTAAATTTGATGTTATGTAATAAAGGTTGACCTACATTTATTCCTTAATGCGCTCAATTATTATATAATTATGATGTGTTGTACAATAATAGGCTTGGTGATACTCGTGACCAACGACATAATAGCGTAATTGTGATTACTAATAAACGAGGTGATAATTAGGCCTAGTTATAATAGAGTCCATAAACACAAATATGTTTCTCACCTCCTCCATCTTTAGTGAGAGATTCTTGAAGCAGTAAATGAAATTATACAGTGTAATAATGTGTTTATGCTGAACCAAAAATCACAGCAAATACTACTTGCATTTCCCTCAAGTACATGTAGTACATGTACTACCTCAGCTTGGGTATCACTAATAACTTTTTTGCTATATCGGTACATTATTTTGCAGATATATCAGTTCTCATTGCAAAAAAATGAAGGTTCAACTAGAACAACGATATTGTAACGGTTCAGGGGAGAGAAATGGCATATGCAACATACCTTTTTTGCCAGAAACTGTTAGTCTTCCAGATGATAAAGGAATAATACGTGTTAGGAATCTGAGAATTGATGAAGCCGACATGTTCTATGGTCATCTTGTCAATTATGCAAAGAAAGAAGATGGTTATGTGGGAACTGATTTTTTCAGTTTAAAATTATCCCTGGACACAGAGCTGGCAAACTCTTTTTTGTGTGGCCTCCAGAGAGTACCTATGCATAATATTATTAATGATCAATTTATGCCTTTATTTTAGAAAATAAAAAACAGACAACAATATTTGTTATTGCATGTCACTACTGATCTACCTGGTGGCATCATTACTTTTGAGAAATTTAATTTTCAAAATGGCCGCCATTTACGGTGGGGAAATATTGCCAAAAGGCAATAAAAAATTGACGACCTTACCAATATGAATTTGATGAATAAAAATAAAATTGTTGCCGCCTAGTACATAAAGCTGATATACGTCACGTTATCTCTCAGTTATAAAGCTGATGTGTGTAACATCAGCTTTATAATTAAGAGATGTAACGAGACATACATCAACTTTATAACTAGGAGATGTAACGTGACACACATCAGCTCTGTAACTAAGAGATGCTGATGTACGTCTCGTTACATCTCGGTTATAAAGCTGATGTATGCCACGTTACATCTCCTATTAATAAAGGTGATGTGAGTCACGTTACATCTCTTAGTTATAAAGCTGATGTACGTTACACTATATATCTCAGTTATAAAGCTGATGTGTGTCACGTTACATCTCTTAGTTATAAAGCTGATGTATGTCACGTTACATCTCTTAGTTATAAAGGTGATGTATGTCACGTTACATCTCTTAGTTATAAAGCTGATGTGTGTCACGTTACATCTCTTAGTTATAAAGGTGATGTATGTCACGTTACATCTCTTAGTTATAAAGGTGATGTATGTCACGTTACATCTCTTAGTTATAAAGCTGATGTGTGTCACGTTACATCTCTTAGTTATAAAGGTGATGTATGTCACGTTACATCTCTTAGTTATAAAGGTGATGTATGTCACGTTACATCTCATAGTTATAAAGCTGATGTATGTCCCGTTACATCTCTTAGTTATAAAGATAATGTATGCCACGTTACATCTCCTATTAATAAAGGTGATGTATGTCACGTTACATCTCTTAGTTATAAAGGTGATGTATGTCACGTTACATCTCTTAGTTATAAAGCTGATGAGTGTCACGTTACATCTCTTAGTTATAAAGCTGATGTACGTCACGTTACATCTCTTAGTTATAAAGGTGATGTATGTCACGTTACATCTCTTAGTTATAAAGCTGATATATGTCACGTTACATCTCTTAGTTATAAAGATGATGTATGTCACGTTACATCTCCTATTAATAAAGGTGATGTGAGTCACGTTACATCTCTTAGTTATAAAGCTGATGTACGTCACATTACATCTCTTAGTTATAAAGCTGATGAGTGTCACGTTACATCTCTTAGTTATAAAGCTGATGTACGTCACGTTACATCTCCTATTAATAAAGGTGATGTGTGTCACGTTACATCTCTTAGTTATAAAGCTGATGAGTGTCACGTTACATCTCTTAGTTATAAAGCTGATGTACGTCACGTTACATCTCTTAGTTATAAAGCTGATGTGTGTCACGTTACATCTCTTAGTTATAAAGCTGATGTACGTCACGTTACATCTTCTAGTTATAAAGCTGATGTATGTCACGTTACATCTCTTAGTTATAAAGGTGATGTATGTCACGTTACATCTCCTATTAATAAAGGTGATGTGAGTCACGTTACATCTCTTAGTTATAAAGCTGATGTACGTTACGTTATATATCTCAGTTATAAAGCTGATGAGTGTCACGTTACATCTCTTAGTTATAAAGCTGATGTACGTCACGTTACATCTCTTAGTTATAAAGCTGATGTATGTCACGTTACATCTCTTAGTTATAAAGCTGATGTACGTCACGTTACATCTCTTAGTTATAAAGCTGATGTATGTCACGTTACATCTCTTAGTTATAAAGCTGATGTATGTCACGTTACATCTCTTAGTTATAAAGGTGATGTACGTTACGTCACATCTCTTAGTTATAAAGCTGATGTGTGTCACGTTACATCTCTTAGTTATAAAGCTGATGTATGTCACGTTACATCTCTTAGTTACAAAGGTGATGTACGTCACGTTACATCTCTTAGTTATAAAGCTGATGTATGTCACGTTACATCTCTTAGTTATAAAGCTGATGTGTGTCACGTTACATCTCTTAGTTATAAAGCTGATGTATGTCACGTTACATCTCTTAGTTATAAAGCTGATGTGAGTCACGTTACATCTCTTAGTTATAAAGCTGATGTACGTCACGTTACATCTCTTAGTTATAAAGCTGATGTGTGTCACGTTACATCTCTTAGTTATAAAGCTGATGTATGTCACGTTACATCTCTTAGTTATAAAGCTGATGTATGTCACGTTACATCTCTTAGTTATAAAGCTGATGTACGTCACGTTACATCTCTTAGTTATAAAGCTGATGTGTGTCACGTTACATCTCTTAGTTATAAAGCTGATGTACGTTACGTTACATCTCTTAGTTATAAAGCTGATGTATGTCACGTTACATCTCTTAGTTATAAAGCTGATGTACGTCACGTTACATTTCTAAGTTATAAAGCGGATGTGTGTCACGTTACATCTCTTAGTTATAAAGGTGATATATGTCACGTTACATCTCCTATTAATAAAGGTGATGTGAGTCACGTTACATCTCTTAGTTATAAAGCTGATGTATGTCACGTTACATCTCTTAGTTATAAAGGTGATGTACGTTACGTTATATATCTCAGTTATAAAGCTGATGTATGTCACGTTACATCTCTTAGTTATAAAGCTGATGTACGTCACGTTACATCTCTTAGTTATAAAGCTGATGTACGTCACGTTACATCTCTTAGTTATAAAGCTGATGTACGTCACGTTACATCTCTTAGTTATAAAGCTGATGTATGTCACGTTACATCTCTTAGTTATAAAGCTGATGTGAGTCACGTTACATCTCTTAGTTATAAAGCTGATGTACGTCACGTTACATCTCTTAGTTATAAAGCTGATGTGTGTCACGTTACATCTCTTAGTTATAAAGCTGATGTATGTCACGTTACATCTCTTAGTTATAAAGGTGATGTACGTTACGTTATATATCTCAGTTATAAAGCTGATGTATGTCACGTTACATCTCTTAGTTATAAAGCTGATGTATGTCACGTTACATCTCTTAGTTATAAAGCTGATCTATGTCACGTTACATCTCTTTGTTATAAAGCTGATGTACGTCACGTTACATCTCTTAGTTATAAAGCTGATGTGTGTCACGTTACATCTCTTAGTTATAAAGCTGATGTACGTTACGTTACATCTCTTAGTTATAAAGCTGATGTATGTCACGTTACATCTCTTAGATATAAAGCTGATGTACGTCACGTTACATTTCTTAGTTATAAAGCTGATGTGTGTCACGTTACATCTCTTAGTTATAAAGGTGATATATGTCACGTTACATCTCCTATTAATAAAGGTGATGTGAGTCACGTTACATCTCTTAGTTATAAAGCTGATGTACGTCACGTTACATCTCTTAGTTATAAAGCTGATGTGTGTCACGTTACATCTCTTAGTTATAAAGCTGATGTATGTCACGTTACATCTCTTAGTTATAAAGGTGATGTACGTTACGTTATATATCTCAGTTATAAAGCTGATGTATGTCACGTTACATCTCTTAGTTATAAAGCTGATGTATGTCACGTTACATCTCTTAGTTATAAAGCTGATCTATGTCACGTTACATCTCTTTGTTATAAAGCTGATGTACGTCACGTTACATCTCTTAGTTATAAAGCTGATGTGTGTCACGTTACATCTCTTAGTTATAAAGCTGATGTACGTTACGTTACATCTCTTAGTTATAAAGCTGATGTATGTCACGTTACATCTCTTAGATATAAAGCTGATGTACGTCACGTTACATTTCTTAGTTATAAAGCTGATGTGTGTCACGTTACATCTCTTAGTTATAAAGGTGATATATGTCACGTTACATCTCCTATTAATAAAGGTGATGTGAGTCACGTTACATCTCTTAGTTATAAAGCTGATGTATGTCACGTTACATCTCTTAGTTATAAAGCTGATGTACGTCACGTTACATCTCTTAGTTATAAAGCTGATGTACGTCACGTTACATCTCTTAGTTATAAAGCTGATGTACGTCACGTTACATCTCTTAGTTATAAAGCTGATGTGTGTCACGTTACATCTCTTAGTTATAAAGCTGATGTGTGTCACGTTACATCTCTTAGTTATAAAGCTGATGTACGTCACGTTACATTTCTTAGTTATAAAGCTGATGTGTGTCACGTTACATCTCTTAGTTATAAAGGTGATATATGTCACGTTACATCTCCTATTAATAAAGGTGATGTGAGTCACGTTACATCTCTTAGTTATAAAGCTGATGTATGTCACGTTACATCTCTTAGTTATAAAGCTGATGTATGTCACGTTACATCTCTTAGTTATAAAGCTGATGTACGTCACGTTACATCTCTTAGTTATAAAGCTGATGTACGTCACGTTACATCTCTTAGTTATGAAGCTGATGTACGTCACGTTACATCTCTTAGTTATAAAGCTGATGTGTGTCACGTTACATCTCTTAGTTATAAAGGTGATATATGTCACGTTACATCTCTTAGTTATAAAGGTGATGTATGTCACGTTACATCTCTTAGTTATAAAGGTGATGTACGTCACGTTACATCTCTTAGTTATAAAGCTGATGTACGTCACGTTACATCTCTTAGTTATGAAGCTGATGTACGTCACGTTACATCTCTTAGTTATAAAGGTGATGTATGTCACGTTACATCTCATAGTTATAAAGCTGATGTATGTCCCGTTACATCTCTTAGTTATAAAGATAATGTATGCCACGTTACATCTCCTATTAATAAAGGTGATGTATGTCACGTTACATCTCTTAGTTATAAAGGTGATGTATGTCACGTTACATCTCTTAGTTATAAAGCTGATGAGTGTCACGTTACATCTCTTAGTTATAAAGCTGATGTACGTCACGTTACATCTCTTAGTTATAAAGGTGATGTATGTCACGTTACATCTCTTAGTTATAAAGCTGATATATGTCACGTTACATCTCTTAGTTATAAAGATGATGTATGTCACGTTACATCTCCTATTAATAAAGGTGATGTGAGTCACGTTACATCTCTTAGTTATAAAGCTGATGTACGTCACATTACATCTCTTAGTTATAAAGCTGATGAGTGTCACGTTACATCTCTTAGTTATAAAGCTGATGTACGTCACGTTACATCTCCTATTAATAAAGGTGATGTGTGTCACGTTACATCTCTTAGTTATAAAGCTGATGAGTGTCACGTTACATCTCTTAGTTATAAAGCTGATGTACGTCACGTTACATCTCTTAGTTATAAAGCTGATGTGTGTCACGTTACATCTCTTAGTTATAAAGCTGATGTACGTCACGTTACATCTTCTAGTTATAAAGCTGATGTATGTCACGTTACATCTCTTAGTTATAAAGGTGATGTATGTCACGTTACATCTCCTATTAATAAAGGTGATGTGAGTCACGTTACATCTCTTAGTTATAAAGCTGATGTACGTTACGTTATATATCTCAGTTATAAAGCTGATGAGTGTCACGTTACATCTCTTAGTTATAAAGCTGATGTACGTCACGTTACATCTCTTAGTTATAAAGCTGATGTATGTCACGTTACATCTCTTAGTTATAAAGCTGATGTACGTCACGTTACATCTCTTAGTTATAAAGCTGATGTATGTCACGTTACATCTCTTAGTTATAAAGCTGATGTATGTCACGTTACATCTCTTAGTTATAAAGGTGATGTACGTTACGTCACATCTCTTAGTTATAAAGCTGATGTGTGTCACGTTACATCTCTTAGTTATAAAGCTGATGTATGTCACGTTACATCTCTTAGTTACAAAGGTGATGTACGTCACGTTACATCTCTTAGTTATAAAGCTGATGTATGTCACGTTACATCTCTTAGTTATAAAGCTGATGTGTGTCACGTTACATCTCTTAGTTATAAAGCTGATGTATGTCACGTTACATCTCTTAGTTATAAAGCTGATGTGAGTCACGTTACATCTCTTAGTTATAAAGCTGATGTACGTCACGTTACATCTCTTAGTTATAAAGCTGATGTGTGTCACGTTACATCTCTTAGTTATAAAGCTGATGTATGTCACGTTACATCTCTTAGTTATAAAGCTGATGTATGTCACGTTACATCTCTTAGTTATAAAGCTGATGTACGTCACGTTACATCTCTTAGTTATAAAGCTGATGTGTGTCACGTTACATCTCTTAGTTATAAAGCTGATGTACGTTACGTTACATCTCTTAGTTATAAAGCTGATGTATGTCACGTTACATCTCTTAGTTATAAAGCTGATGTACGTCACGTTACATTTCTAAGTTATAAAGCGGATGTGTGTCACGTTACATCTCTTAGTTATAAAGGTGATATATGTCACGTTACATCTCCTATTAATAAAGGTGATGTGAGTCACGTTACATCTCTTAGTTATAAAGCTGATGTATGTCACGTTACATCTCTTAGTTATAAAGGTGATGTACGTTACGTTATATATCTCAGTTATAAAGCTGATGTATGTCACGTTACATCTCTTAGTTATAAAGCTGATGTACGTCACGTTACATCTCTTAGTTATAAAGCTGATGTACGTCACGTTACATCTCTTAGTTATAAAGCTGATGTACGTCACGTTACATCTCTTAGTTATAAAGCTGATGTATGTCACGTTACATCTCTTAGTTATAAAGCTGATGTGAGTCACGTTACATCTCTTAGTTATAAAGCTGATGTACGTCACGTTACATCTCTTAGTTATAAAGCTGATGTGTGTCACGTTACATCTCTTAGTTATAAAGCTGATGTATGTCACGTTACATCTCTTAGTTATAAAGGTGATGTACGTTACGTTATATATCTCAGTTATAAAGCTGATGTATGTCACGTTACATCTCTTAGTTATAAAGCTGATGTATGTCACGTTACATCTCTTAGTTATAAAGCTGATCTATGTCACGTTACATCTCTTTGTTATAAAGCTGATGTACGTCACGTTACATCTCTTAGTTATAAAGCTGATGTGTGTCACGTTACATCTCTTAGTTATAAAGCTGATGTACGTTACGTTACATCTCTTAGTTATAAAGCTGATGTATGTCACGTTACATCTCTTAGATATAAAGCTGATGTACGTCACGTTACATTTCTTAGTTATAAAGCTGATGTGTGTCACGTTACATCTCTTAGTTATAAAGGTGATATATGTCACGTTACATCTCCTATTAATAAAGGTGATGTGAGTCACGTTACATCTCTTAGTTATAAAGCTGATGTACGTCACGTTACATCTCTTAGTTATAAAGCTGATGTGTGTCACGTTACATCTCTTAGTTATAAAGCTGATGTATGTCACGTTACATCTCTTAGTTATAAAGGTGATGTACGTTACGTTATATATCTCAGTTATAAAGCTGATGTATGTCACGTTACATCTCTTAGTTATAAAGCTGATGTATGTCACGTTACATCTCTTAGTTATAAAGCTGATCTATGTCACGTTACATCTCTTTGTTATAAAGCTGATGTACGTCACGTTACATCTCTTAGTTATAAAGCTGATGTGTGTCACGTTACATCTCTTAGTTATAAAGCTGATGTACGTTACGTTACATCTCTTAGTTATAAAGCTGATGTATGTCACGTTACATCTCTTAGATATAAAGCTGATGTACGTCACGTTACATTTCTTAGTTATAAAGCTGATGTGTGTCACGTTACATCTCTTAGTTATAAAGGTGATATATGTCACGTTACATCTCCTATTAATAAAGGTGATGTGAGTCACGTTACATCTCTTAGTTATAAAGCTGATGTATGTCACGTTACATCTCTTAGTTATAAAGCTGATGTACGTCACGTTACATCTCTTAGTTATAAAGCTGATGTACGTCACGTTACATCTCTTAGTTATAAAGCTGATGTACGTCACGTTACATCTCTTAGTTATAAAGCTGATGTGTGTCACGTTACATCTCTTAGTTATAAAGCTGATGTGTGTCACGTTACATCTCTTAGTTATAAAGCTGATGTACGTCACGTTACATTTCTTAGTTATAAAGCTGATGTGTGTCACGTTACATCTCTTAGTTATAAAGGTGATATATGTCACGTTACATCTCCTATTAATAAAGGTGATGTGAGTCACGTTACATCTCTTAGTTATAAAGCTGATGTATGTCACGTTACATCTCTTAGTTATAAAGCTGATGTATGTCACGTTACATCTCTTAGTTATAAAGCTGATGTACGTCACGTTACATCTCTTAGTTATAAAGCTGATGTACGTCACGTTACATCTCTTAGTTATGAAGCTGATGTACGTCACGTTACATCTCTTAGTTATAAAGCTGATGTGTGTCACGTTACATCTCTTAGTTATAAAGGTGATATATGTCACGTTACATCTCTTAGTTATAAAGGTGATGTATGTCACGTTACATCTCTTAGTTATAAAGGTGATGTACGTCACGTTACATCTCTTAGTTATAAAGCTGATGTACGTCACGTTACATCTCTTAGTTATGAAGCTGATGTACGTCACGTTACATCTCTTAGTTATAAAGGTGATGTATGTCACGTTACATCTCTTAGTTATAAAGCTGATGTACGTCACGTTACATCTCTTAGTTATAAAGCTGATGTACGTCACGTTACATCTCTTAGTTATGAAGCTGATGTACGTCACGTTACATCTCTTAGTTATAAAGGTGATGTATGTCACGTTACATCTCTTAGTTATAAAGCTGATGTACGTCACGTTACATCTCTTAGTTATAAAGCTGATGTACGTCACGTTACATCTCTTAGTTATGAAGCTGATGTACGTCACGTTACATCTCTTAGTTATAAAGCTGATGTGTGTCACGTTACATCTCTTAGTTATAAAGCTGATGTACGTCACGTTACATCTCTTAGTTATAAAGCTGATGTACGTCACGTTACATCTCTTAGTTATGAAGCTGATGTACGTCACGTTACATCTCTTAGTTATAAAGCTGATATACGTCACGTTACATCTCTTAGTTATAAAGCTGATGTACGTCACGTTACATCTCTTAGTTATAAAGCTGATGTATGTCACGTTACATCTCTTAGTTATAAAGCTGATGTACGTCACGTTACATCTCTTAGTTATAAAGCTGATGTGTGTCACGTTACATCTCCTAGTTATAAAGGTGATGTATGTTTCGTTACACTTTCAAAAGAAAATTGAATTATACCGCATATAAAATGATTAAAAACGAAAAAAGACAGTGTTGATTCAATGGTCATAGTGCATCAGCCTAATAGTTATATCTGTATAGAATATCCGTGAAGGAATCATATATGTTCAGTCAATTGTCGATAGCCACCGTTAACAACATCAATGAAAACTTTCTTTATATCTATCTATTTATACAGATTATAAATCACTTTGTAGATCATTATTGTCACACGTATTTAGGAGGTGTACGTTATGTTGTATATCATATCGTCACAACCCAGTAAACACAAAACATTTTTATAACATTTGTACAATGTTGGACCAGCGTCGAAGACGTTGGGCCGCCGTTGTACGAATGTTGTAAAAATGTTTTGTGTTTGCTGGGAGATATCAAACTGTTGTAGACCATGTTGTAGATTATATCGTCACAGGTATTGAGAAGTTGTATCGATCATGTTTTTAGATCATAATTATCACCAAACGTATTTAGCAGTTGTATCTCATGCTGTAGATCATATCGTCACAAGTATTCGAGAGTTATATTTCGTGCGGTAGATCATTGTCAAAAGTATTGAAGTGTTGTATCTCACTGCACGTGTTGGCTCCACTGCACCTGTTACCAAGTCTTCTTTATGAGTTGTTTTCTCCGAGTCATCAAGATTTTAGTTGGTCTTTTTGGTGTAGTCACTACAATGTCACGGTGAAAAAAAACATTGTCAAAATTACAAAAAAAATGTTCACGTGTGCAGTAGAATTTTAGACATTTTAGAAACTCCTTCAATTAGCTTTTAAAAAGTAAAACGATGTAAGGTAAGTTTTTGAGTCATGGCCGGGCGTTTTTTGCTTCGCCACTTTTTTATTTTTACCACTAAAAAAAAAACATCATGTCTTTTGTTAAAAAAAAATGATTATTTGAATTTACCCTGTAGGCCTATGTTCAGCGAAATTGTGAAAAGACAACACATATTGTCATACTTATCGGGAGAGTGAAGGAAAACACTCATGCCCTATCCATGACCTATCACACCACCCTCACGTCAGCATAATTTATCTCAACAATGCACTACACTAATATCATCGCATTACACTGTCACTTAAATGACCATCAGTGCCGAAAAATGACGTTAAAGGAGTAATCCACTGTGTACGAACAGCGGGACATATCTGTACCCAGAAAACACCACACTGATTACAGAGATAGAGGCAACTGGGTTACAACTAAAACCATAAGAATACATGGAGTAACAATATTCTACTAGATGTACTACTATCCGCATTGTATTTTGGGTATAATGTATGTATGTCACCGTATATTTCAGTGTCGCTATAGCAACCAATACGTCTAGCGATCCTGAAATAGACGTTACGGATGACGTATAGCCATGGGAGCGTATTTATTGCTTTATTTACACGACATTCACACATAATTCGTCCCGGAGCTGAAAGGGGGTAATGCCACTTTGCAAAGTGGCAGATGCACCCTTTCAGCTTCAATTCACTGTAAATAAAATAATATATTTACATTTACCTATAGTTTTACCTCTCGATGCAACAGATAAGGCCACTATGTTTTTTCTCTGTTTTAGATGAGCGCGCGCATTGGATTTAGACCGCGCATTACCAAAAAACATGTGTTTTTTCTGCCCAGCGCGCGCATTAGATTGTTGTCGATTTCCTAAAAAAAAACAGTTAATTTCGGGAGATGAAAAAAAATATTTCGGAAAAACAAGTTTATTTCAGGAGATAAAAAAAACATTTTCCCAGCTATGTCTTTATTCTGCTTGTTTTTTTCGTCGCCCTCATTAACTTTTTTTAAAATAGGTCAACAGTTTTTTATATTTCATCGCCCTCATTAACTTTTCTAGAAATTTGTCAAATGTTTTATTTGGACGCCCTCATTAACTTTTCCAAAAATAGGTTCAATGTTTTTTTTACCGCCCTCCCTCACTATTTTTTTTTTAATCTAAAACATAAAAATAAAACACAGTGGTCTAAGCCTATGTAACGTTAATAACGACTGAGGCAGTCTTTTTTAAATTTCTTAAGATATTTACGTCCGGTGACAACCCAGCAAACACAAAACATTTGTATGACATTCATACAACGTCGGAGCAACGTCGAAGACGTTACTCCGACGTTGCATAAATGATATACAAGTGTTTTGTGTTTGCTGGGAATGAATCACTTGTAACTATCAGTAGAGAAATGACATTTCACGACATACAACGCTTCTGGGCAACGCTGGCCAAGATTTGACCCAGCGCTTGGGATTTATCATGAATTAACCGTTTGAGCGTCAATCACGACTAAAGCCATTTTAAGATTAATATTTGATTAATTTAATAGCAGAAAAGTAGCTCTCAAATCAATATTTACTTTAATTGATCGATATTTTCCCACTTGAAATTATATCGAGGGTGGCGACCGAGAGACACAACCTCAAATGTGTAAATACTTAAGTTGTAAATGAAATGAAATGAAATGAATCGGGCTTTAGGCCACCTTTGTGCACATATAGGCTAAACTGGGCCAGGAGAACCTCTTGAGGGTGGTGAGATGATTGAGATGACACTGTCCTCCAGACACAGGATTCGAAATTCGAGCCCTGGCGGTCTGAGGCCGAGCACGCTACCTCTCGGTCACGGAGGCTCCCCACAATACTGACTTCCACACGTGGATGGGGAAGAAACATTTTTTGTTTCTTTCAAACCGCCGAGACACTTAAGTTGTAAGCTGGTGCATTCGGGCTTACTAAAATAATCTACGGTCTGTGCTCACGCCCAGCCAACACAAGGCGTTGTTCCAATGTAGGGCTGATGTTGGGCCATTGTCTACGACGCTGGCCCAACAGCAGCCCAACATTGGGCCAACGTCTAGTGCTTGCTGGGCGCTGAGCCAACACAAAACTGAAACTTGATACCAGCTCTAAACCCCGGGCTATAGCCTAAACACAAAGTCTGACAAAACTGTCAAACTATTCAGAAGACAGTGTGCCTATTGTAGACATACGCTAGGTCTCTATATATATATATCGTCCCCGCCGAACCAGAGTGTCGTACCTGTCTATGTGCGACACTTTAGGTCTCAAGGGACGATACATTGGTGAGACAGGACAGGGGCGGATCCAGGATTTTCCAAAGGGGGAGAGGCTTCAATTTAAATCTGAATGTGCCGTAGTCAATGTCAATCACGCGCCGCATGCGCGGTGCACGGCACAGGCGTGCTGAGGTGGGGGGGGTTTGGGGGCATGCTCCCACAAGACAATTTGAATTTTAAGACTTTGTTCACTGCCTTCTGGTGACATCTGGTGGCATCTAAGTGTGGTTTAAAACTTACATAAAATGGAACAATTGGAAGAATTTTAGTAGGGCCTAATGATTAATATTTAAAAAAATGTTCTTTCACTGATTTTAAAATAGTTACCAAGTACACATTTTAATAATAACCTGTGATTTTACAAAACTAACTATTTGTAGGGCATATGTGCACACCCTGTTTATGTCAAATAAGTCAGAAATTACTTTTTACTTTGTCAATAAAATATCTGTCCAAAGTAATGAATATATATCCAATTGTGATTAAACATGGCCCGGGGGAGCAGGTCATATAGCCAGTATCAGAGGCAGGCAAGGCAGTCTGTCGTTTTCCTTTAACATTAAAACATCTTAGAACTGATCATTTTGGCTCAGACTCCAGCCTCGCTTTGTCTGTTTACCTACCCTGGCTACTGCATAAATATCAGATCTCTTTATTAGTATTCTTGAGAATGTGTATCAACCACAACTGCTTTTTTTATCAGAACTATCCATCCTGGAGATTGAGTGGTGGCCCCCTAATCACTGCACCAGACAAGACGCATAGACTAATCAGCAACCGGGTGTGACAGGGGTGCAGGAATCAATCAATTTGCATGTATCAATTTGCATGTATTTGCATATCTAAGAGAAGACGATCCCGATATGCCAGTGTTATATTTGACTATAACCCTTGTAAACATGCAGGGGCATACTGCTCTGCAAAGCCAAAAGGCAGTATCTGCTCACTTACAAGTAAGCAGATACCGCCTGTTGGCTTTGCACGGCAGTATAAGTCGTGAGGAATGTGCCAGCTACCCCCCCCCCCCCCATCCACCCTGTACAGATTTCATCTTCAGCACTGAATTATGTCGAGGGTACGGACATTCCACCTGCTTTAAATGATTCATATAAACTATATAGCACATGGCGATATATTAGTAGATGTACATTTGTAGCCTACTGGTATAAATTGCACTTTTACTTCGTATCTTGCATGTAACCATATAATTATTGCAAATATACCACGTATATAGTCTACTATACGCCTAATGTATGTCAATCATTAAACTATTTTCGAAATGATTTGTAGTTAAAATCTCCATTTTTATTTGTTAATGACAATGAATATATCGATATTTTAGATTTGCAAAGCAGACCTATTTTAAAGTTATTTGACCATAAATTTCCATAAATACTTTACTTCACATCAACGTGTATAGATTGATCAATCTAGGTCGCCCCGCTTGGGATCGACTGAGATATGTCGCGCCTGAATTCGTGGTGTTTATCAGCACTGAACCGTGGAGATTCCCACAGTGAGCAAAACCCATTGCAGCAGCGCATGCCACCTTATAACACCCAGCCTCTAGAGCGAGGTCGCTTGTGCATGTTATATGCTGCAGTGTTAATATAAGAGGAGCTATCATGGGTGAGGTCGGGATGAGGTGAGTCTAGAATTATTAGCAATATACAAACTCTTAACCCTTTAAGCCCCCACGATGCAATAAAGCATCATTTTACACCCCTGAAAACATACCTAATTTTCCTACAACTAAGGGTTTTAGAAAGAAAATTTCCATGAAACTGGTTTACCAATACATGGTAATTTTCTTGAATTTTCAAACCACATCATGTCATCATCATCCACTACAAGTCGAGAATTGCGGCAGCAATTCGCGGCTTGTAGTGGATGAAGATGACAATAGTGAATTCAAGCTTGAAAGGGTTAAAGCGTTGAAATATTTTCGTACAAACTATTGAGGCCAAAGGGGTTTTTTCAATTTGAAATCATCACAAATGTCTTAGTTAGCTCTTTCCGCTTCATTTGAATGATTGTGTTATGGGTCTACGCCCATTATAAATAGTTTTGCTCTCACAGTGCTGGTGGGATCGACTTTAGACGTCAGATTATAGTCGTCAGGACGGTCAGGTTCTGACGTCTAAAGACTACATGTCCTCGCGCTGAAAGGGATAACAGTGAAAAAACATTCCCAATAAGCTGTGTCCCCCAACTGACAGCCATCTTTGCGATAATTTTTAAAATGTCGAATAACTTTATATTATTACAATTAAAATAGAATAGAAACAAATATTAACGTTGTTATCCTAAATTTGTTATTCCTGCTACACAATCAGGGCAAATATCACCCAAAAGCCAAAATTATATTTTCGCTTCTTGATAGGTCCATAATATATGAACATGTCCATAGACTAGAATAATTGTGGAAGTCTTTAAAATTTTGGGTTCCTGTGGCAACGTAGCAAGTGAGCTGAAAGCCCTAGTTATCAGTTCTTCCCATAGGCCTATTTCTTATTTGGGCGGGGGCCCTAGGGTAGTGGTTAGCACCGCTGCCTTTCACGCCAGAGTCCGGGGTTCGGTTCCCGGTCTCGGCGGTTTGAAAGAAACAAAATTGTTTCTTACCCATCCACGTGTGAAAGTTAGTATTGTGGGGAGCCTCCGTGACCGAGAGGTAGCGTGCTCTACCTCAGACCGCCAGAGCTCGAATTTCGCATCCTGTGTCTGGAGGACAGTGTCATCACAATCATCTCACCATCCTCAGGAGGTTCTCCTGGCCCAGTTTAGCCTATATGTGCACAAAGGTGGCCTAAAGCCCGATTCATTTCATTTCTATTTTTTATTTTGGACATGCATGTCCGAAATTAAATCTCCTCCTTATTTCTTGCTTTACTGATAAACGCGCAACACACAATTTAAAAACCTTAAGCAATTCCAGTCTATGGACAGGTTGACATATTATGCACATATCATGGAGCCTGATTGTGTCGCTTTAACCAAACGACCAAAACCTCAAGACCTGTGCAATTATTTGCCAATACAATGGTAACAGCAACTATATCAGTATATAAGCCCTAGGGCTCCGCGATTGCCGTTGATAAGGTTCTAAGAAAATATTGATTTGAGCCAATGTTACATTGCTGATGGCTCCAAAAATTACAAATAATGAACAATAAGACAGTGTTTCAATAAACATGATAATTGGATAATAAAGTAGTCCTACCATTGGGCTTATGTGGCAAATGTTATCGTATATATTTATTGAAAAACATAACTATGAATGTTACTCCTTTTTAGATTGTAGATCAGTTTTATTATAAAATATATTTTTATGTTTGCAAAGTATTGCCAAGTGTCTGGGGTACCTCTGCGTCATGGCGCTGTTTGTTCCGAGCTCGAGTCTGACCTGCTACAAGTGTTATTCAGGTGACAGTGAAAGCGAATGCATGGGCAAGAATATAATGGACACTTGCGACAAAGGGGAAGTGAGTTTCTTTAGCCGCTCTATTATATTCTGAAAAATTTTCATTCACTTGAATAATTAAACCCTTACAATGCTGAAATATTTTTTGCTAAAACCAATGCGACCAAAGGTTTTTTATTTTGAAATCATCATATATGTCTTTGTTAGCTCTTTCTGCTTCATATGAATACCTATGTTATGAGTCTACGGCCATTATAAATTTGTAATTATTTCGGTGCTGTGATCGACTTTAGACGTCAGAATCTGACATCCACAGACGTCAGATTCTAACCTCCAAAGACGGTTCCCCGCTGAAAGGCTTAACTAATAAAAATATATATAATTATTTGCCATGACGGTCATGACGATCTACTGTACATCCTCGTGAAAATATCTATGGAACCTCATAAAGTAGGCCTACAATTAGGATTCGCTAGCTGATTAGGTCGATATCATGCGATAATTATCTCCATCGCATACTAAAATTACGAAAAGTTACTCTAAGTTACAAATAAATAAACATATCCCCAATTTGTTGGCTGGTTCGTTCGTTTGTTTGTTAGTTTATGTGCTCGTTCGTTCATTCAGACATTGAGTACACATAATTATTTATAAACAAATGTAAAAAGGGCTATCATTTAGCTTAATACGCCTTGTTTTTAAATTTAAATAGTGTACATAACTATATACGTGTAGCCCTATATGTGAGACATGTAAAATTGGTATACTGCTGTATTTAGTTGTACATCGCTCATGTACAGACAGGTTTTTTTTAACAATGTCGTGAGAGGCCTAAAGTAAATAAACACAAAATATTTCAATAAAATTTCTAAAAATTTAAATTGTCTCAAAATACTAGCAGACACACACAAGACGTTGAAACAATGTTGGTTTGACGTTGGTCCAGCGTCTACGACGCTAGGCCAACGAGATATTGCGGCTGAATGTCTGCATACAGTAATTGTGTTTTATTATTTTGACCAGCTCTGCCACTGGGATCGTACTGACACTACCATTGACCTGGGAACGGGAAACTACATTCACACCACATCATACACTGCTGGCTGTAAATCAGCGTCCATTTGTAAACAAAAGTGAGTCTAAAATACTACGTGTATGCCTATGTGTGGAAATAAAAGGTTCTGTCTCCACAGTAATTAAAATGTCAGGCCTTGCACTCTAAGGGTCATAATGCTCGAAGCTAGGTTAGTGCATCTTCATCTATAAAGTTGTCTGCTACCGGCAGACTCCTTGATATCACGCATATATGTGCTATGAGTATACGACCCCCCTCCTCCCTGGCCAACTCAGACAAAAGTTGACTTGAGTGTGACCTTCCACACTGCAGACAGCGAACCGATGACGTCATAATGAATAATCATGTTGCTCACACCCCTCCTTTTCGTACAGATTTCACGCACACCTGTTGTCAAGGTCAGACCAGTGCATGGTCTGACTGTCAGACCGGATGTGGCAAGATGGGTTAGTGAGAGTTTAGCTAAAGCAGTGCTGTAACCTCCGGTTTAACGTTAACCCTATGTCAGAAGTTGGTTTAGGCCTAACACTAATACAAAGCAGTTAAAGAATTTTCCAGCATTATACATCCTACCAGAAATAAATCTTAGCAGAAATATTATGTATTTCTGATCTTAAGGTATTTCTGATTCTACCTTGTTCATAGAGGCTCTGCATTTATACAAGGGATACGGTGCCGTGAGGGTGGTATGCTTGGTCGGGACACTGCACTGTATGAAGAGAAGACATTTAGTTCCAGGTTCCAGTCCAAGTCACAATGTCTTCCCTTTGGGTATGAAAGGGTGTATCTACCACTTTGTAAAGTGGCAGATACACCCATTAATATCCAAAGGGACGATATATGTTTTCTGAAATACGAATCCTTGACCTCAGGGATTATGTTCTGTATGCGTTATATTTGTTTTAAGTTTATCTCTCTGGCGGACTGACAACCAATTCCCCGTCCTGGCTTAGATTAAACCTCAAATTGCTGAAATATTTTTATATAAACCAAGAGACCAAAAGGTTTATTTCAATTTGAAATTATCATAAATGTCTTATAGTCAGCTCTTGCCGTTTCATTTAAATACCTATGTTTTGGGTCTACGGCCATTATAATATTCTAATTCTCACAGATCGACTTTAAACGTCAGAATCTGACGACTAAAGTCGATCCCCGCGCTGTAAGGGTTAATGCGCCGAAATATTTTAAGTAAACCAAGAGACCAAAGGTGTTTTTTCCAATTTTAAATTATCATATATGTTTTAGAGTTGGCTAATTTCCGCTTCTTTCGAATACCTATGCTATGGGTCTACGGCAATTATAAATATTTGACTCTCTTTATCACGGTGAGCGACTTTAGAATATGACGTCTATGGAAGTCAGAATCTGAAGTCTAAAGTCGGTCCCCGCTCAGAAAGGGTTAACCCTTTAACCGCCGGTGCCGCATATATTCGGGTTTTCACTTTTCATTAGCACATTAAGTACCACCTTTAAAAAATGTTAAAGATAAAATATGACATCAATCAGCAATATTTGAAAATAGTTGACCGCCATTTTGTCAAATCTGAATAATTTTCGCTCACCTGAAGTTGTGGATCGCGTCAGCGAGACCCAACTTCAAGTGGGTGAAAATTCAGATTGAATAATTTGGCGGTTAAAGGGTTAAAAGAGCACCATAGCTCTGTGAATCTATTATTCTTATTATTTACTGCAAATCAATCAACTCCTCCTATGGCTCCGACCAATCGTTGCGACTCATTTCGGATGGTAATGTGTTGTTTGATGTTTACTTACATATTACGTTTACGCATTATAATTCATTGCGATGATTTAGTTCATAAATACTTATATTGAGAAAAGAGTTAAGAAATAACGTTATTTCATATTATATTTATTCGAAGATTTCGGTTGGTTGTCACATAATTAATTTCTTATGTAATAGTTGGGTCATATCTTTAGTTCCTGTGACCATGGAGCTCAGTACTACGTTTTTTTGGGGGGTTTTGTCATCTCAAGGGGTTAACTATTAATTAATTATTTATTAAATAAAGGCCCCTATTTACCTCTGAAAAATGTGGGGGGGGGGGGGGGGAATTTTGTTAAAAATGGCGACAAACACGATTGTTGAAATTTAAAAAAGCTGTGGTTAATCACATTTTTGTAATAAAAAGAACACATAAGGTGCTTGTGGGGAAATAAATTCATTTATGCAATAAAATGTTACATTCTGACATTCCCTGATACACAAAAACCCAATATGGCCGCTATGAAATCGATTTCGGTTGTATTTTAGTTATGATTTATCTAGGCAATGAATATGAACTAATTTGGTGTAAATGTTTGAGGATATAACATAATAACAGAACCAAGTATATAATATATAGTATATAATATTACTATAATATTACACTAACTTGGACGTGTCCCATGGGACTGTTGGCTATTTACTTCAAACTAACACAATGCTTTAAATGCTATCATATTGCGTGTCAATAGACCTACCCAATTTGGTCCATTTTCTGCAAATGTCATCATCGTATTTTAATGATCATGGTTTAGGCTTTTGAATATTAAGATATTCCGTATTAAAGTTATGGAATTGTATAATATTGTTATGTGATGATATTATTTTAGAATGATAGAATATGACATTAAATTAGTAGGAGGTGGCACTTTAGCGTAAGGATATGGTATTTTTATGCTAGGGTATGTGACCACGAGAAATGTTTTGTGTTTACTGGGATGTGAAGTGGAAAACATAATGTTTGGTTATTTGTTATCAGTTACGATGCTGGTCATGTGGGAGGTCCACATACGTACCGCTCATTCCTCAAATGCTGCTGCACCGACTACTGTACTTCAGGTGACTCCGCAGGACAAGGAAACTACACCAACTGTCCCAACGTGGACGATGTACCCCCTGAAGGCGACTCACCTGGCTCATCCGCCGGGGTGCTGGAGCTGTCAATCTTGTGCCAGCTTGTGCTCACCATGTGTGCTCTCAGAGGTGCTGTGGTTTAACACTTTAACCGCCGATCACGATTATTGTCGTTTTTTAATCCGTTCTATTAGACGATTAAATCACAGTTAAATAAAAATATTTTTAATCTTATAGTTATATTCGTTGTTTTTATTAGCAAATTGAATACCAGCTTTTAAACAAGTTACAGGTAAAACGTGACATCAAGATTTCAAACTCGTTGACCTCCATTTTGTGAAATGGATCGCGTCGACCAGCGAGACACAATTTCAAATGGGTGAAAATTCCAATTAAGTAACCTGGCGGTTAAAGTGTTAAGTGTCGAGAACTAGACTGCTCTGCTCTGTTTGATGTATTTAAATTAATTGCAAACCTGTTACTAATTGAGCAAATATTCTGACAGTATGGATATCATGTACGAGAGTCAATTGTCTTTGCGTAGTTTCAACACTCAAAATATTTATATACATTCAATACAATGATGTTGTTGATAAGAATTTATATTTTGTAAGATATTATTATTTTCCAAATTGTAAGTCATAACAATGGTAACGATTATTTATGTTCTATAGTTTGCTTCTAGTGTATACTATATTATAGTCTTCTGTCGAGTTGGTGTCTAAATATGGCTCTAAATGTGAGAAAATATCTAACAAATTGTAAAACTTATAGTATATCAGCTGTATATAATATGGCCTGGTTGTCACGCTTAAATGCAAACTACATTTGTTTAAAGGTGATCTATCACCCCTTATATGGTATGAATAATTATGTCCCTATATGGGGTGATTAGCTATCATGTGACCCTCTGAGAGGGTCACATGATAGCCAACCACCCCATATAAAAAACACTTGTGCCCCCATCTTGTGGCAACTTTGATTTATTTGTCACACATTTATTCATACTATATAAGGGGTGATAGATCACCTTTAAAGTACCGTTACCTGGAACCACACGCCGATATGTGACAAAAATGTTATAAAAGAACCAGATCTAAAACACAGAGGACAGTATAAATTACCCAATGACGACCTTCAACGAGTTAATGGATTTTATCTGTAGAGCTGACGTGATTACAATATATGCTTCCTCAATTGTAAATGGTTATATGTATACCCGTATTCTGATTTTTGTGGAATAAATATGTTTCATAGACTCTGATCATATATTATTTCATAGAATTAGGCATTTTGAGTTTGCTAGATCAGGTCTAGCTTATGGCTTCATTTTGTTTCTGGCTCTGCCAATATACCTTTCCGTTTTTCAAATCGTTGGCATGCACTTTTCACCAAACTAAGAGTTCAGATTAAATTCAATCTATTTGTTATCTGTAGACATGTAGATATGGTTCATTTTATTATCAAGATCTTTACAAGCATCAAAATAGTCACTTTCACTTAACATTTATACAACATCGGCCCAACGTCATTGACGCTTGGTCCAACATTGCACAAATGTTCTACAAATGTTTTGTGTTAACTGGGCATACACCTTTAAGTTTTTGCAGTATTCACCTGAAAATGTACTTGTAACTTCACAGACACCCGTTGAACAAACTACTCTTGGGATAAAAGTGATATGTGGTATTAGGGGCTCTTTTATCACCGCTTTTAGTCAATTTTAGCTAAAATGTCATTTTCAATTAATTACAACTGAACAAATGTGCATTACACAAGTAAATTGACACTAAAAATGGAAATATAGGCTTAAATTAGTCGGTATGTTTATTTTCCGAATTTGTATAGTTATATTTAATGATTTATAAGCTACTGGAAAGACATGAATATCGCTCATAAAAATTATTGAGACAAACTACTATTATCTTGATCTTGAAACTAGGTCGACAAGTCACTCATATCAAAATTTCGCCACCGTTGGACATCACATTACCCCAATATGCATATGTATATCATCCTGGCGAAATGGTTGATTTGCCACTGCAGTATAAACCTACCATTTTGACACAAAAATAGAAAAGGGAGATCTGAAAACAATTAAAGCAACATTGGTTCGATCTTCAAGTAGTTTTTCGGAAGATCCACCCATCTTTGCCAGTCAAGAGAAGTCCAGGCAGCCAAATTTCCGAATATTACCATTATCCCACTCCCTCATTTTTAGAAATAATTATTTTTATTCTTTATTATTCTCACATAATTATACATGTAGTAACGTATAGTATTAAAGTATAAGTGATACAATTTATACAATGAGCACATATTACCTGTAGGTAGGCATATTCTGTTCGTATTGACATGACAACTTGGTGTACTTTTGATGCATACTTATGATGTTTAAACTGTGTTTGTCGTGCCAATAAATACATTTTGAATAATAATTAAAAAAACAATGATCCTGAAACGACATAATTATGATCTCATCATCTCATTATGATCAGTATCAGAAACAGTGAAAGTAGACATGTATCATGCCTGAATGCCTATCCGTATAATATGAAGTCATTAAAGGGATAGTCCACTGTTCAAAGTGCGCGGGACAAGGGGGCCCACACAGCACCGCGCCATAGACAGCATAAACTACAGTCGGTAATCCGAGTCATTTTTCAAGGTATCATCCTACACATTTGTATGTGTAAAAACGGCTTATACAGAACGTTTTCCATCGTGAGAGCTATAAAATGCATGACGTGATACCTCGAGGACCCACTGAAAACAATGTTGTAGGCCTATCACATCATACATTTTATAGCTCTCATGCTGAAAATTGTTCAGTTGAAACAGTTTTCACACCTACAAATGTAGATGATGATACAACGGAAAATTACTCAGATTACCGATACAAACAAACTACCCAGTACATTGTATATTCCATAAGCCTACAATAACATACATCTATCTTAAACCATAATCACTTGAAATACCAGGGGTTTTCAGATTTAAATTGACCTTAAATCAATCAATCTGTGTTTTAAAGTCAAACTAAGAGATGCAATCTATTCCTTATGTCTAAAAACATATAGATAACGATACCTAACTTTTGCAAAATAGAGAAAAACTTTAAAAATCGATGGCATTGGAAAAATGTTTTAGTCAAGTTCTCGAAATTTAACAAGAGTTTTGCTTACACAGAAGTGTTATATCTAGTAAATCATACAAACTTTGATGGCAATTTGTTCAGATATCCATGGATTTACTGTTAGAATGACTACACTATGATGAAACACGAGACAATGACCTGATTGGTCTCTTGTTTACTGCAATTACATTGGGGATAGCTACAAGCGTGCGATAACAATCCTCGGAGAATTGCGTCTTCGAATGGAAATTGTGTCACCCCCCCCCCCCCTAGTAGGCCTAAGCACGAGGCATTGGTCCATTTTTGTTTTAATGTTGGCCCATCGTCCACGACGATGGGCCAACACTAAAACAACATTAGTTCAGTGTCTCGTGTTTGCTGGGTCAATCATCTGCCTCTCGAATGAGTGTCACATCTAGCACTTGGATGAGTTGCAAATATGACGCTTCAGCTGAAATGGGGCGAATACCGACCTGAACAATCTGATTATTTCATCTATTTTCATTCAGAGGTAAAATAATAAACCTAAATCTAAGCTCTCAATAATATTAATCTCATGTGTGATTTAAATACATTGAAACTAATACAACTAAATTCTCAATTGTAAACCTCGTTAACGTTCTCGTTACATCACATTAGTATATCATTTTGTATCATTTTATTACTCACTCTAATATTTTACTAATATTATAAACATCGCGGCTTGCGAACTGATGATATAACAGCCAGGCAAATGAGATGTTCACCCTATGTTGTTATAACGCTGGTCCAACATCTGCGATGCTGGCCCCACATTAACCCTTGTGCTACTGAATTGTTTGTGAGTAGTTTTCATCCATTTGAAGCTGGAATTGCTAACGCAATTTCTAGCTTTAAATGAATGAAAAATAACATTATTTATGAAAAATTGACATCTCCTAAATTGAATTATTTGAGCATCTGCCACAATATATATATGTTACACAATTTAGGGGTCTTTTATTAAGTCTTAAATTTTCTTGAAAACGTATATATGCGGTCTTAGCAGCACAAGGGTTAAAGTAACACAGTGTCTAGGTTGAGTGTTTTTTGTGAAGGCACTAAGAGTTCCTGTTATATCCCAGTGATAGGTGAGCGCAGGTGGTTGAGTCATAATTCAGGTAAATACAATTAACAATAACTGATTGTTTTATAATAGCTGATAATAACTCATAATCCAGGTGACGGCACATACTTATATGCTTCCTCTCTCTGGATCAGGAAAGATACCTAGAAAAAAAAGAGGAAACTTTTTACAAAGTATGCATGTGATATCACAACAGTATCTTATTGGTGTTCAATAATTATTCTTCCTTTGTTTAAATCACCAATGATGAGTCAATGTTGGACCAGTGTCACAGACGGTGGGCCAGCATCAAAGCCATCATTGGATAAAATACATCTTAAAGTAAGTAAGTAAGTAAGTTATTGTTTATTAAAGTGACCAGTACATACATATATTTCACATAGTATAATAATACACGAAAATAAATACCCAGCCCTCTAGGGCTTATTAGTCACTGTGTTATAACATTTATAACAACTTATTTATAACAGCTATGACAATACACACATATATATATATATATATATATTTGAAACATGAATGAACAACCCTACTAGCAGATGAAAAATAAGTAATATAAAAATAGTAATATTAAAAAAGCAAAAGAAATATGTATTTTAATTAATTTAAAAACTAGATTCTCACACAATTAAATGTGGATATTTATTGACATAAAGAAAAGTCATTACTGACTTATTTGTCATAAAAGTGATAGAATATATGTACATGTATATATGTATATACAAGATGGTTAATTTGCTAAAATCACACGACAATTTACATGGTATCACATACAGAATTAAAATCATGTTAAACGGCATTGCCATAGTAAAATACTGGATATTGCGATAAAATAACAGGTAATTGATTACTATTTGATCAATGCCAATATGTGAACATAGGAGGTCTATCATTTTGTTTCCCGTACCAAAACCAGTGATAAAATAGGTACTATGTATGATTCACAAATCATATATGACAGCAAAAAAAGACACTCTGGAAAGCGTAGAAACCTAAAGATATATACAAATACATAATTATGGTAGGCCCACTGGAGTATGTACAGACATGTAGTAAAACTACGCTAAGGATTATATAGTACTTCAAAACAATAGTTTATATAGTAAATCAAACATAATCTCAGGTAAATGGAATAGATGTCAAAGTCCGCAAAAGAAGTAACTCCGAGCCATGTGACCATGCACGCATGCAGTCGCTATGTGCCCGGAGATTCCTTGATATTATCGAGTGTTGCATACTTAGTGATGTAATAACAGTAAAAATTACGGATAATAATTATGTGTGCCATTCACGCAAGACATGGCACTCACACAATAGCATTCAAGTTTATTTAATTCACTAGTGATTTATTATCTAAACTATTGGCCCTTGCACAAAAAAAACATAATAGTATAACTTATTTTAATTCACTATATTGCTTATAGTTCATGCCATTTCGATCACGACCTAGTTAGTACCACATGCTCGGAGTTGCAATCGATGAAAAACATTCCCGACCTCATAGAGAAAGTCAGTTGACTTAGCAACTCTGAGATCCTCCATAAGGGCCCACTTCGTCCGATAATAAAGGCGAACGAAACGTCCCTAACCGGCCCTAAAAAGCAAAATAATAAGATCCGAGAGCAACAGCCGTCTTGATATCTGGCAATACGCTAAGTCAGATCATGAAAATAAATATGGATGATATAGAAGCAGGCGACTTATAATTGTTCCAGATAACAATGTAACGTAATAACAACCGTTTACTAAGAGCCGATATGTAACATGCTTACCTAAACAGGTGTAGGTGTATTATGCTAAGCATATTACTAACGGTCGATGTGTAGATGACATAATTTATAGAAATTTGTCGTTGTTTGAAAGTGAATCAAATTCAGTGTTGTGTAGTTTGCTTTCGGCAAGTAAACTAGTTATCTGTGTAGCAAAGTAAGAACAAGCGATTAAAAAGTTTATTTCGTCGTCAACAGAGTTTGGTGTACATCTTTGACATGTGCGCTGTTCTAGTGGTATTTTTTGCGGCTTGACATGCCTTCCTCGTTCAATTTCTTGCATATGTGAGCTCATTCTTAATTTTGATAGCGCCCTCATCCACCTTGTGTCGGGAATGTAAAGCAGATATTATTCTAGCGAATAGTCGAATTAGAACTTTATTTTTCGGGCTTTGCTAGACCAATCAACTTTATAATATGTATTAATCAAACATAATTTAAATAAATTAAATATTTATAGGATGTTCATCGGCAACAAATTATGGATTTTTCTCAGGATATTTTTTTTTGAAAATGGCATGCTGCCGCAATTTGTGTTTCAAATAAATGAAAAAAAGCCCCACGCTTAGAAAAAAGACCATTAAGGTTGGCCTCTGGTGCGTTATTGTCAGATATGGAGCCGCGGAGATGTGAGAAATTCACAAATTACCAACTTAACGTATCAATTTGACACATCTCCTGAATAAAATATGTGAAAATAGAAATGTAGGTCTATTCATATAATTGTGCTCCTATAAGCGGTGCTCCCAACAGCTGCTGTGGTGCTCTCGACAGCTGCTGCGGTGCTTGCATAAGCTGATGTGCTCCCATAAGCTGGTGCAGTGCTCCCAAAAGCTGCCACGGTGCTCCCAGGTGCTGCAGTGCTCCCAATACCTGTTGTGTGCTCACAACAGCTGCTGATGTCATGGTTGTCAGCTACAATCAGCTCCTAATGTGCTTGCATAAGGTGATGTGGTGTTCTAAACAGCTGCTACTGTGCTCCCTTAAGCTGCTGCGGTGCTCCCGAGGGCTGCTGTTGTGCTCCCAGCAGCTACCGCGGTGCTCCCAGCAGCTACCGCTGTGCTGCTGCGGTGCTCCCAACAGCTGCTGTGATGCCCCCGACAGCTGCTGATGAAGCTACTGTAGGGCTTCCAACAGCTGATGCGGTGCTCCCAGTAATTGATGCGGTGTCCCCAACAGCTGCTGTGGTGCCCCCAGCAGATGCTGCAGTGATCTACTTCTGTGCTCCCATTAAACAGAAGCTGTGGTGATTCCATAAACTACTGCGGTGTTCTCATAAGCTACTGCGGAAATATTGTTGCTGTCATGGGCAAAATGCACCATTTTTTACATATATAACTCATAAACGATGCATATGCCTTATGATATAATAATACATACCCTCTCGTGCAATGGAATGGCTGTATATTTCTAGAAACTGTGGATATCCAAAATGTTGTAAGTTAGAGGCCACCATAAGGGGTATATATTATTCATACATTTTTGAATACTAAATAATACGAAAAAAGGTCAGTTATAATAAATGTCTTTAATTGCAATGATTGTCAAAATATTGGCTTATTGTCCATATTAAATCATGTGTTGTGCGAAATCATGTGTGGCAGCATATTTCTTAGGCCCTAAAGTGGCCAGTGTGGGAGAAGTGGGCCACCAGTTTGAGAGATGTGAGCCACTGGTCCAGTTCTCCCACACTGCTCACTTCTCCCACGTCGTCCATTTTGAAAAAAATACTGGTTCCACGATTGTCATGGCAAGTTAGTACATCTAGTTTCATTACTAAATGACAGCTCATTCACTGTACTTGGAGTACTGTTATATTTTATGAGTCTCTGTTCGCATTACAGATATAAGGACAGATTATACGGGTAAATTCACTTCATTGTTACGTATTCGGCTCCATGAGTGTCTCCTATTCAAATTGTGGAGACTACATAACAAATTCGTAATTTAAATAAGCTAATTAGACTTTTTTCGCGCTAAATTCAATAATTCAAATTTTCACCCACATGTGTCCTCTCAACTTCAAGGGAGTACATTTACTGGTATATAATGATACAAATAATCATAGTTATGACTGGCGCTGAAAGGGTTGTCACTATTCAATTCTTACCCTGCTGACTTCAAAGCTTTTTCAATTTTCGGGTAAACGGATGCGTCTTCAATCGTCACTGGTATCTGAAAGGTCAAGAAATGCGAAAAGTGTAGGCCTACGTGGTTTCATTCACCCTTCATTTAAATTGCTACAATCTGCCATTGTATGATAAATACCCATTTTGGGCGACTGACTATTCTTGAACATTTTTCGTTTGTTTAAAAATATAATTCCAGTTTGTTAATCTCTAATAAAAATAAATAGTTTTTTGGTTCTCTCAGTTGTTGTTATTCGTTTGAAGGTGTCATTATGATTTTTCATTCACGTGAAAATGATATTGCTACCCTAATGTAATAGTCGGCTTCAAATACATGTAAATTGAATTGTTTTCAGCCGGTAGTGATAATAAAATCACAAGCCTTACATGGCAAATAACATCCGCCATGGGGTTTGACCATACGGGTGTGTTTCACAATGTGTGTTCTTGTTATAATCAGAGGTTCGGAACGATTCAACCCCTCGAATTTCGCAAACTCGAGACGTTTACCCAATGTTGTTTTAATGTTGGACCAGCGTCTGCGACGTTGGCCCAACAATAAAACAGCATTGGGTCAACGTCGACAAATTCGAGAGGTTGACCCAATGTTGTTTTAATGTTGGGCCAGCGCCTGCGACGCTGGCCCAACATTAAAACAGCATTGTGTCAATGAGTCTCTTTTGTCGGATTTGTAAACCTTACCTTATAAGGTTCCCCACCTAACATCAAAGCCATGGACTTCCTGTCCGTTTTGCCAGAACGTGTCTTTGGAAGTCGTTCCACAAACACCACATTGTTGAAGCTTGCGACTGGACCCACATGCTCTCTAACGGTGGCTATCACCCCCTTTCTGACCTCCTCCGGAACGATATGGTGATCTTAAAAGTGAGATAATGGCAAGCCTATATTAACAGCTGATTATAACAGCTGATTAAAGCGTTAAGTTTATGAAATTCAAACTTTTACCCGCGGCCACAGCTCTTAGTCTAATGTCCACATTGTAGTAACATCTCCACACAGAGTTACGGTATTTCCAAATTCATAGTTTTCTTTATAATAGCAATTTAAAGTCATTCAAAATAACTACTAATATCTAATTCGACCAAATTAGAATTCATCATCAGTAACACTCACCTGGTTTGATGACACACAATGCAAGGGGCACATGCCCCTTTATTGAATCTTTCATTGCAACGACAGCAGCCTCCACGATGTCCTCATTCTCCATGCATGCCTTAATAATCAACAAAACAACCATGGTATACCATGTATAAGTAGGTTGTACTATTCGGCCGTGAAAAGCAAAAAGGCAGTATCTGCTTACTTGTAAAGGAAGCAGATACTTCCTTTTAGTCTTACTTGTTAAGTAAGCAGATACTGCTTTTTGACTTTGAGCGGCAGTATTGCAACAGACAGTGAAACTTTATAATGTATTGAAATTAAATTTCAAAACAAAAAGTGAAACTTTATAATGTATTGAAATTAAATTTCAAAACAAAAAACTTCGAATCCGATATTTCTCAATGTCTGGGATTAAAATATTTCATTTTTGGAAAGTAGTATAAGGGCTAATGTAAATAAGGTAAGACTACTTTAGTCGACAAAGTCAAAAGGCATTATCTGCTTATCTTACAAGTAAGCAGATAATGTCTTTTGGCTTTGCAGAGCAGTTTTATCCCCTACTTCCTCGAGTTGTCCCGTGGATAGCCGATGTCCGGCAACATTGATGACGTCATCCACTCGAGCCATCACGGCGATATTTCCAAAGCGGTCCCTATACCCGGCGTCCATGCTGTCATAGTGACCCTGAAAAGTAGTGTTATTAAAACCATTAAATAAAAGGTATTGAAACCAACCCTTTCAGCACATAGTTATATTTATTTTGTGTTTTCATTCATTTGAAGATGGAATTCCCGGCTTTACAAAGGTAAAAGGCAGTAACTGCTCACTTTTCAAGTAAGCAGTTACTGCCATTTGGCTTTGTAGGACAGAATCATCTTCCTGACAGCAAGTCTTGACCTCGAGGCCGTCAGGCCGACGAAGGCCTGACGACCTCGAGGTCAAGCCTTGCTGTCAGGAAGATGAACAGAATATGCCTCACCAGATGGGGCACATAGACATAGGCATCAGTGAAATGTATGATGGCTATTAAAAGGTTCATCACGATTTCAGATATGGAATGATTAGATCATTAGAAATAAATCGTCGTCTCGTAAAGTGACATGATTGTATACAGATATGACCCCTCAATGCAACGGTGGTGGCATCATATTCTTAGAATTAACTCTTATCCCTTACAGCGCTGAAATATGTTTGTATAAACCATTGAGACCAAAGGGTTTGTTCAATTTGAATTCACCATGCATGTCTTAGTTAGCTCTTTCTGTCTCATTTGAATACCTGTGCTATGGGTCCACGGCCATTGTAAATATTTAATTATTTCGGGGCGGGAACTGTCTTTTTTAAAAGTAGTCGTCAGAATCTGACGTTCATCTGAAGGGGTGAAGGGGTGAACGGCTTTGCGTTTGTCTTTCAAACAAATGTGTAGGGCATAAATTATTTGACCAGTCCCAGATGTAGATATATAAATATGCACTATCATTTTTATTTATTACTATATTTGTTTTTTTCTTTACATAAGTAGCTGTAAACGACTCCAGCTTTTAATAAATGTGAAAAAAGTGAAATTTGTAATGCAAAATCCTCACCTCATATGTTTTGAAATAAAGGTCTTCAAATCTCACTGGATCTTCCCACAACGAGGAAAATGTTCCAGGGGGCAGTGGAAGCCTGTTGAATAGACAGAAACGGAAATTACTGTTGAACAGCTGTAAAGCTATTATCATGATTATCTTTTAAGACCATTTCGCTGCCAAAGCCTATATTTTGTGAACTGAATGCTATGACAAATAATTGTTTGTTCATTCGTTTATTGGTTGGTGCATTTCCTCTTATGTTTTACATTCATTAATCTATTCACTCCCTCACTCCCTCACTCCCTCACTCCCTCACTCTCACTCACTCACTCACTCACTCACTCACTCACTCACTCACTCACTCACTCACTCACTCACTCACTCCCTCCCTCCCTCCCTCCCTCCCTCCCTCCCTCCCTCCCTCCCTCCCCCCTCCCTCCCTCCCTCCCTCCCTCCCTCACTCACTCACTCACTCACTCACTCACTCACTCACTCACTCACTCACTCACTCAGTCACTCCCTCCCTCCCTCCCTCACTCACAAACTTACTCACTCACTCACTCACTCACTCACTCTTTCACTCATTCAAAGGTGGGAATCGCGACTGTAAATCAACTAAAAGCAAAATGAAATTGGATGGAATACAAAGCATAGCATAGCATACTTTTACAGATTTATCTTAATACTGTTATATATTATACAATAGAGAAATATTATCCCAGGCACAAAAAAGATCGCCTTAGCAATGTCCGATATCCAGTTACTGCAGAATAGCTTGGGTCTACTTACTTTGCAACTATATTGCCAAGTTCGTCGTCATCCGTTTCGGTCAAGTCCCTCCTTACAACTTTTACTGAAAATTAATTTCAATTGTGCAAGATTTAAAAAAAAAAAATTATAAATAAAATCAACATCCCACTGAACTTTAATGTATGAAATACACAGTTTAGAAGATAGATAATCTAGTAAAGAGCTATACACAAGTATTATGAGATGTTGTAAATTGTAATGGTGCAGAGGAGCTGATCTGTTGAAACCGCTAGTATTGTGATATGAGATTGCCACACATTTTGCATTTTAAACTCCCTTATTTACCCTGGTTTAAACCGGCTGTCTGCTTGTAAATGTTGAAAAATCAGAGAAGGAAACATATTATTCACTGTAACAATTTTTAAAATCTGTTGAAACCGCTAGTATTGTGATATGAGATTGCTACATATTTTGCATTTTAAACTCCCTAGTTTACCCTGTTCTGAACAACTGTTAAACTGGCTGTCTGATTGTAGATGTTGAAAAATCAGAGAGGGAAACATATTATTCTCCGGAACAATTTTAAAAATATATTTTCTTTCGTTTTATAAATTTAAAATTTATTCTGAGACCAATTTTTCATAAACCGTGATAACCCATTATGTTTTCCTTTCTGTGGTATTATACTTCAGTAAAAGCGTACATTATATCTAATAAATCTAAGAAAAATCTAATTCATCAATATAAAATGACAACTGACCATTCCAGCCTGGTACAGGTTTTCCAGCAACACCACGCTCAGGGTACAAGTCATTGCCAAGACCAACACAGGTAGATGTGATAGCACTGCCAGTCTCTGGTATTTTAAACGAACATATATGTACAAACATTTAGAGCACTGCCTCTTTGCTATTCTTCGTATATAATTATGATACTACAATTGCAAACTGAATTCTCGAGCTGCATGGAACAATGTGTTCAACTCTTAAAGCTTGTCACACTATGAATCATAAAAAATGAAATGAAATACATTGGGAGAACATGATATGTTTCAAGAAAAAAAATAAAAATAAAATTGATATTTCTATATAAATATATTATATAATATCTTAACATTTTATCAAGTAATTTTTAGCACTTTGAGATGGGAATTAATGCAGCAAATCACATCTCAAGATAAATGAAAATGTAAAAAGTGAACAGTGAAGGTAGAAATTGCATAGGGATGCTGTACTATTTATTTGAACAGTAATACCTGTTTGCCACCAGTTGTCTAATATCGGCGTGTTCAATCTTTCATGGAGCCACTCCATAGTCTCGTGGTCACAGTGTTCCCCAGCAACAAACAAGCAGCGAAAACTGAAGAAAATAAAGCATTTAATATTTAGCCGCACTACGTGTCATTTATCAATGCTTAGGTAAGCTTTTGTAACATTACAGTACAGCCTGCTATGAACAGCCACCATTAACCTTTTCACTACCATACATGACGGAAATTTCCATCGTCATTCGTCAATGAACGTAACCATAAAATGACACAAATTTTCGTCAAATATATACTACATTTATGTATTTTTCGTCATTTGAAGCTGGAAATTGCGTTAGCAATTCCAGCTTCAAATGACGAAAAATAGAACTCCTACACCAGTATATCTGGATCCTGGCATGCACTCCGGCCTGGAAGTCAAAGGGTTAAGACACAGGAAAAGTGACCTTTCAATACAGGTGGCAGTTAATCATGTTCATAGAAGGGTTTTTTCTGTATACAACATGGCCAAGTTAAACATGGTAAACTTATTATAATATAAGCCTAGTAGGAAACACACGTCTATGTGGTTATAATTTAGATTACACCATTGGGTTAACATTGACTAATTATTAAAGGCCCCATGTAGTCCCCAGACCTAATCTGCACAATATCATATTTCATACTATTTTAGATGACTTTTTGAATATTAGAGTGCTCAGCTCCCATTTTTAAACCACTGGGAACGATTTTCCCAAAGGCAAAAGTAGGGGGCGGAGCTAATTCGTGACGTCAAAAGGTGGAGACATGCTTGGCTGGTTATAATACATGTACATGTACATGTAGCTGATGATGTATTGTATGATTTTATAAAACTGACCGAAGTCAACGCGGAACGCCGGTCCACCGCTGCCTGAATGCAGGTGCGGCACTAGAATTGATGGCCATCACCGCGACCGCACCTGGCCAGCGTTTAGCATTCAGTCGCCCCTTGTTCACCCTGTCGATGCGGGCATTATGAAATGAATAGGAATTTAGTTCAGCTCATGTACAGATACAAGAAACATGAAACATATACTCGATGCAGTTTCAATGTTAATTCAGATTCAATAATGGGCGGTTTTTGTGTGTGAAGTCATGAGGTGGGAGATCCGCCCAGCCCAAGAAAAATGCACATTTTCAGCTTTTATTTTTGAAAATAACTGATAATTAGTAGACTAAATTAATCTGCTATGAGATGTTCATTGTGATATATATATGTTAATTATATTGATGAACTGAAATCAGTTCACAGGGCCTTCAAGGGGTATCATATAAAAAATACTTCTCTTATAAACACAGTAATAATTATGTTCCTTATAATTAATGGAGAATAAACTTAACACTTAGTACGTAACTTACTCAGGATGTGAATACTGCTTTGCATAAACTCCATCTGGATCCTGGAAGCAGTTCAAAACAGGATTAAAATATGGTATCGATGGTATCGATATCGAGATAGGTCATTCCAACCCTAAAAATATACACCGATATAACAGTCTATAGTAATTTACACCCATTTACAGTCTAAAGATTTAAAATGATTGGTTTGAATGTGAAATTAATTTTTATTCAATAGATTGACAAATTGAGTACTTTGTGCCCACTTTAATTTTGGGGTCGCATTAGCAAGGCGTAACTTCAAATGTGTGCAAATTTAAATTGTTTAAAAACATTTGTACAGCACATTGACACAGCACATGTGTGTACAATATGTCTGATAACTTAAAAAGCTGTTTAATCTCCCTTAAAGATCTAATCATCAATGTCTACAAATGACAGTGTAAGAAAACTGCAAATTAGGCGAAACAATATAGACGAAACATATTCTACAGAGCTACCATTGTATGTCGAAAAACCGTCTCGGCACTCCTGTATTATAACGCGAAAGAAGTTACAATAAACAAAACTACGTAGATCTCACCAAACACGATACACGACGGTGGCCCAACATTAAACCAACGTTGGTTTAATGTTTAGTGTTTGCTGGGATGACTTACCTCTCTTCTTACAGCTCTCATTGCCGTGGGGGCCACGAACATGCTCACAATTTTGTGATCCTGCATCATCCTAAAATAAGTTCCTGGATCCGGTGTGCCAATTGGTTTTCCCTGAAAAATGTGACTTCGAAATTATGATAAACACTAATATTGTTAGAGAATAATGTAAAGAAATGCTATGTTAAAATTGACCAAGATCTGCATGCAGCATGACAATATCGATATCGTAAAATTAGCACCTGTTTTTAAAGCTGGTCTGTATGTTTTGTATTGTTTATATTGTTTCTCATGTTTATAAAAAAAGTTGCGAAATCCAGCATGAACCATTGGGAGACAGGAACCCAGCATTAGAACACTTTACGGGTTATTCACTAATAGAACCCAGATGTGACCTTTCACCACTGCAGTATAACTTATTGATGTTTGGATCTGGTTACAGGCATATCGACGACCTCCCATTACGTTTACATAATTGTCAGGTTTTTTCAATTGTCTGATTTGAATGTAATTTGTTCTAATATTTTGTTTCAGACCTTTGACGATACTTATAACAATTTTAACAGTTATAACAAAATGGGCAAAATGCCTTAGACCAAGATGTCAGAAGCTGAATATATGTATTTAACTACAATGAATTATCAATGAAACAAGTGTATTTCTTATAATTGTTATCTGTTTACAGGCATATCGACCTACTATTATTATGTTTACATTTTGTTTGACTTAAATGTAACTTGTCTTAGTATTTTGTTTTAATCTGTTTTAGCTGGTTTATAATTTCGTGCTTTCGTCACATGAATTGTATGATACCTGTGCCCCGTGCCTCATTGAGGCCAGGATTCGATAATCTTTTTGACTTTGACTTGACTTTGGAGTAGGAAAAGGATGGTTGTCATGGTCTTTAAACAGCACCACTTAGTATATTGGGAATGTAGGCCTACTAAATAATTTATACCTTTTTGTGCGCAGATTATACAAGCTATAATTATATATAACGTCGGAGAGTATCCCGGCCTGATTCTACAAACCATATAAGACCTAATATGTCAGGACATGTTTCCAACATGGGATATATATACCAGCTAAGTGATGCAAAAAATACAACAGACACTGTTCAAACTGAATATACTATGCTCCAACTGTACAGGAAATGTTACTTCAGATGAACAGCTTCTACATAATTTATAGCATTTCGTGGTAGTTGTTTGATGTTAAAGCTGGTAAAGTTTTTCATTTTGACATAGCCTAATAGACAGATTATTAGTATGCGAAAAACTATTAACTTCGTGATTGACGTTTCAATGCTTACGCTATAAATTTCATCAAACCAATTGTAGGCCTTTATGGATCTTGTTAGCATTTTTGGATATTTACTTTATTGATGGCTGATCAATCGATGGCTGCTAGTCAGTAACTTACAAACTAATTGTATATCATGTCAGTAGCAACAGCTTCAGTTGTAAAAAGGCGACCTTGTTTGTGGTCCATATGGTTTCATGTTACATGAATTGATTGTATGGCTTAGATATTTTGTACTTGTATAGCTGGGGCTTTTTAGTCAGCTAAAAAATAAACCAATTTGATTAAATACAACATGCTTATTATTTGGTTTAAAAATTATAAAAGGTGCATTCCTTCAGTGTGCATACGCAATTAGATATCTCGCGACGGCCTGTGTTCATGTTTCTAAAAAAATCCAAAATCTAATGAGGGAGGGCGGGAAAAAAACATTTAAAAAAACCATCTAACTTATTTTTGGAAAAGTTAATGAGGGCGTCCAAATAAAAAAAATATTGGACAAATTTCTTGAATGTTAATGAGGGCGACCAAATAAAAAAACTTTTGACCTTTTTTAAAAAAAGTTAATGAGGGCGATGGAAAAAACAAGCAAAAAAATTGAAGGTTTTTTTTCGAAAATCGGCCACAATCTAATGCGCGCACTGGGCAGAAAAAAAACATATTTTTTTTGGTGATGCGCGGCCTAAATCTAATGCGCGCGCTCATCTAAAACAGAGAAAAAAACATAGTGGCCTATAGACTGCTTGCACGAGTTTGCGCGTGAATATAATTTTGTCTGATTAAAATAGTTCGGAGTTGCTCACTGTGTGGCGTGTTGTCATTGAAATGTGACAGTTGTCTGATTAAAACAGTTCAGCGTTGCTCACCGTGTGGCGTACGTGTTGTTATTGAAAAGGGAGTATAGGCCTACTTTCACTCAGATCCACAGTTTTTATCGACTTAATCATAATGTTAAGCGGCCCCTTGCTGCATGTTTCTTAGGATTTTTAAGAACATAAAAAAACATGTGCTCACAAATATAATGTGCATAGAGCGATAGCACCGTAGGGTGTACTATATATATGAATATTGCTTTACGTCGCTTTCTGCACAATCATGGCAACATCGCGACAGAAGGAAGCCCGAAGCCGGGACTACGCCCTACTCTTATTTTGAATGACTTCAAGGATTTTTTATAGTGCACAGTACCATAGGCAGCACTGTACACTCCAGGCCTTTGAACAGTTTGGAGCACTGTATATGCACAGCCACGATGACAAATATCCGGCCCGACCGGGATTCGAGCCTGGTACCTCCAGATTACAAGCCCCAGTCGATACGAATGAGCCATCGGGGCCGGCCCGTAGGGTATAGGCTACTACACGACTGCAGCCCAGCAAACAGGAGACGTCGACTCAATGTTGAATGAATGTTGACCCACCGTCTGCGACGTTGGGCCAACATTAAATGAACATTGGTTGAACGTCTGGTGTTTGTTGTGCAGTTGAATTGATGGCAGGCCAACGTCCAATACACGGTGGGCTAACATCAACCCAACATCCCGCCAACGTCTCGTTTTGTGTGCATGTACTTGACTGATATGCCTACTATCTATTAAAGTTCAAATATAACATTGGGCATGGCGCAAAATGTATGTTATTGTACTATTTTAAAAATATATCACCCATTTTTACAAAATCTAGGGAAAATATACTGGCTTCTAAAGTGAGCACATGCCCAGCATGTCTTTCTATTTCACAAGATTACCTAAACCCTTACAACATTGAAATATATGCGTATAAACGGTTTTGCGCCCACAAAAAATTATGAATTCGAATTTTGGTAGTATCTTTAAAAACTCACTTGTACATCTCCATGTTGATAGGAATGTGATTAATATGTTAATTTATTTTTATAATTTTCACCACTATTTTCCGAGTCTTTTCGATCACCCACAGGAAAGCATGACGGATGCGTGACGCGTGAAAAGTCTACCTGTGGCGGCCATTTTTAAATTTCATCGAAATCTTGAAAAAAATCACTTCCACATCTCCATATTGTTGAATGTTATTTTTTTTTTAAATCTGATCATATTTAAAAATGTTGGTAGCATTTTAAAAACTCACTTGATAATCTCCATAATGATTTAAAATTTTGGCCACTAGTCTTTAAGTTTTTGAGCCCATAATAAGCGACGCTGGCCCAACGTTAAACCAGCAGAGAGTCGACGTGTTGTGTTTGCTGGGTTACCTCGTATAGGACGGTTGTATTGCAGTGGAGTAGAGGTCCGTACACAATGTAAGAGTGTCCTACGACCCATCCAAGATCCGACGCCGCAAACCATGTCTGTAAAACAAAAAACATAATTTGAAATAATAAATAAATAAAGCATTTGTCAAATTGCGTATATTTAAAATAAATAAACAAACAGGGCTCGTTTAAAATTTTCAAAAACAATTATTATTTATCAGGAACCCCTCACATGGCGATCCCACAGTGATTTGCAAATGTTTTGTCTCAAATTCAACCAAATTTATACTACTTGAAGTTGTGGGTCGCGGTAGCGAAACACAACTTTAAGTGGGTGAAAATTTAAATGGTGTAAAGTAGAGCTTAAATGATGGCTAATAGATTATCTGGGTTATCGGAGGTCAAGAGGTAAATGTATTAGGCCTACACAAACCTCGTGTTTATTCACTCCATATTGGTTGAGCATGGACCAGTTCAAAACCACAGCATGCCCTCCACAGGGGCGAACAACAGCCTGGAAAAATGAACATTCGATATAGAAGACAAGCGACTTGTAAGATACATGTAGAATATAAAACGTTAGGAGCATACATGTCTATAGGAAATATTACGTAACAGCTCTTACAATTTAATTTTTAGTGTTAAGTAAGAACTTCAAAACACTTTAATATGCCTTATACTATGTTTCGTAAATATATCATGCAGTAGCATAATTTTATTCTTCTGAGCAAAACACATCAACGCGAGACCAAATATGCACGCGACGACAGCACACGAACAGGCGCGAAAACCGCCTCACTATTATTAAATATACACACCAACGCGCAAAACTAACGCGACAGGCGAAAACCGGCGTGAGACGCGAATTAAATCTAACAGTTTTTAATACCATATTTACACAACTGTTGCACAGTTACACCAGGCACTGTAATCTTCAGTAATACTACATAATAAAATTAAAGCTTAAAATCAATAACACTGCTTAAAACATGCATTCACGCTCAAAAAATACATGAAGCCAATTAGCAATAGCAGCCAGATAGACAAACAGAAACAGTGAATCATTGCTGAGATTAAAAATATTCACTAATAATATATTATTACATATATTACATATATTAATACCATATACATTGTACCAAAGAGTCTAGACTCTTTGATTGTACAAATAAACAAATTACTCATATGATAACAACTACACATGTTAGCCCATACACAC
Organism: Flabesymbios commensalis; assembly: GCA_964017125.1. Taxonomy (NCBI): domain Eukaryota; kingdom Metazoa; phylum Annelida; class Polychaeta; order Terebellida; family Flabelligeridae; genus Flabesymbios; species Flabesymbios commensalis. The sequence goes on along the minus strand of OZ024914.1, from coordinate 52,679,796 downwards.
ATTATTCATGTGCATAGAGATGTACAGATACTTATGTATGTATTATAAGCATGTACAAACACACGAACATATGCAAACACACATACTGTACCTATGCGTATGATAAAGGTCGTGTACATGAACTGCAGCATGAAACAATTCGAAGATATAAATGATACTACCATTTTGCATTTGCACAATCATTATTTAGTAGGACGTACAGCAAAATAACAATTACATTTAAAAAAAATATTCACCTTCCAGCACACGTTTCGATCACTGCAATATGGCATTGCGAATAAAATTAATTTGTTAGGAAATTCTGCAAAGTCTTCGAATTGATATTGAATTTTATGTTATTGTACACTTTTTATCTAAGAAGATTTTTATTCACACAGTTGGGAAATGTGGTAGCTAAATTATTAAGTAAAAGGCACGACGTACAGAATAGAAATCAACATAGCTAAAGGATTAATTCTAACAGTTTATAAAATGATTCTCAACACCTAAACCATATCAAGTGTGAACAATCAGCTAGATAAGAATGTTTTATGTAAAGTATCATTTACTAGATTGGCAAAATCGAAACAATTACCATTCACATATCAGAACCATGGCGTGCAGAGAACCTCAAGGTGATGTTCTTTTTTTGTTCGAACTAGATACAAGTTTAGATATTTAATGTTGTGACATGGTAAAATTGTAATAGAGACAACGAAATCCTTCTTATTTTACTTGAGGAAGCACTAGTCGGGCTATATTGGTCAAGTATTTGGTATGTTCTGCTACAAATTAAAATAATTAAAATGATTAAAATTTAACATGTTTAACAATGTTAAGGAATATTATATTATTTTGATAGATAAGGGATATATATTACTTGTAAATAGCGATGACAATCAAATAATGCATCACCCCTGATCACCCCTCGTGAAGACGGGATACGGATTAGGACTACCCACCTTGGGTGCTCCCGTTGTTCCAGACGTGTAGAGGATGTAGAGCGGATCTGTTGCTAAGATTGGTACGGGGTCTACGGAGCGAGCTCCCGCCATCTCCTCCTCCCAGCATTTATCACGCCCGGCGACCATAGTGGATGGCGTGAACTAAACACAATACCGTAAAAATAGGGTTGCTACCCAGCAAACACAAAACATTTGTATAACATTTGTACAATGTGCCGACGTTGTATAAATGTTATGTTAAGATATATCTAGATATTGTGATCAATAGATTAATAATTTTACATAAAATAACAATGAAATATATTTAGAAGAATTAACAATAACATGAATGAATTTTGTAATGTCACTAATTATAAAACTCACCTCGTCTTTGTGTACTCTATTATATATGATACATGTGCTGGGCTTGTGGACAGACATTTCAAGAGCTGCATCCAACAGTGGTTTATATTCCACCACCCTCGAAGGCTCTTTACCAGCATTTGCGCTGACTACAACTTTTGGCTGAACATACAAAACAAGCATCACTATCATGTGGAAAATTGTATTCTAAATTGGAATATTATCAGGGATTATCTCTTCTCTTAATCATGTTAATCTATGCATTTTGTGTTTACATACACAAACTATCTTTGTAATTTGTCAGGGTTGATAGCCAGTTACTTGGCCACATCTCAGCCGACACAAGCCATTGACCCAATGCTGGCCTAATGTTGGCCCAGCGTTGCAGATATAACTATGCAGACAACGATGTAATATTCATTTATCAAAATGATTTAACTACATCTTAGTACTGCTTTTATTAATAATGTCTTTGCTCTGTTACGGATTTCTGCTCTGATTACACAGTGATCAGTGATCAAAATATTAAAAAATATATAAAATCACAAAGCAATGTAGCAAATATGACAACCTTGGCATGATTGATACGAGTGGCCAGCTCTTTTGAGGCGAACCCTCCAAAAACCAGTGAATGTATTGCTCCTATCCTGGCACTGGCCAGCATGGCTATGATGGCTTCAGGAATCATCGGCATGTAAATGAGAACACGGTCCCCCTTCACAACTCCGTGTTTCTGCAGGACATATGCAAGCTTTGATACCTGTAAAACATTTCATATTATCACAGGTGAGAGGTCGCTTGTTTCACGGAAATTGCAATTTATATCTATGATACCGGCAAAGTTGAAGGCCTGTTTTAACTGTACACAACGACGTGAAAATCATCACTCGTTTCCACAGATGCTCAACATGAGTACTTTAACCCCATTTCATTATAATTACACATAGTCATAGAAAAATCTTGTAAACATGGATGCTTTCTAATATGATATCGCTTCAAAATGTTCTGTATATTTGTCATTTTTCTTGCTACAGAAACCCACCTTTTGCTGCAACTCTTGGTACGTGATATTTTTTATGGTTTTTGTCACTGGGCTATCATGGATGATGGCCACTTGTCCGCCGTGTCCAGCTTCTACGTGCCGATCCACTGCATTATAGCACATGTTCAGCTCGCCACCAGGAAACCTATTATATATATTATAAATACAGTAGCTGCTAAAACCACAACCCAACAAAAAGCCAGAGTTTGAAAGCAAACGGGACGTTTAACTAAATGCTGGTTTAATGTTGCTGCACCGTCTACAATGCTGGCCCAACCTTGAATCAGAATTTTCTCAACGTCTTGTTTGGTACCAATTCGTTCATAGTCTGGATTGTTTTCCATTTGAGTTTCCACTCTCCAGATAATAGTATAGCATATATCTAGTGTATGTACATCTATATGTATTATTATCCATCAACTCAAAATTGGCAGTGTAGGCCTAGGCCCTATATCATTCATGCATATTCAGATATTCCCACATATAATTTTTGCTCATATTTACCCCAAAAATATATTACCAGATTACAGAGGCTCTATAATTTGTTAATAAAATTACCAAGAAAAAACGATATAAATAAAGACATTAGCTGATGGCTTCAATAACCATGATTCCGACAATTACAGATACTTTAGCGCAAAGGTATGATCATATCAAGATTTATTGTTAATTTAAAAATAAATACACGACTGATGTGGTTATTCGGAGGACATTATAGAAGACCTTGAGTACGACTGGTCTTTTCAACTTGATGCAAAACGCGAGCAGCGCAAACCAGTCATTTTGTGGTCATGTGCACGCACAGACCTCAAAATGACCTCCAAACTAGATTTCATATTTGCATAGCAAATATGAAAGTCTCCACCTTCCACAATTAAAAGATGGCAGCCATCTTGGATATGTAAATCAGCTGATAAATTAGCTCAAGGATGATCTATCAGAGCATGTTGAGAAAACAATTCTCGAAGATTGGATCAAATTTATTATTGACGACTGGAGAGCGTTTACGTTGATCTTGAATATGCAAATTATCCCTTGGCGGCCATCTTGGATATGCAAAATCGCTGATTCTCGAACTTAAGCAGGATAATCAATCAGAGGGTGTGGTACAGACATAATTTTGTTGATCAGTTAGGCTTACGTCAGTACGTTACCCAATAAACAGGTGACATCGTGTGTACGTTGGCTCGTATTTTGCACGCAGAACTATGGTCTGGTGTCAAAGGTTCACAAACTGATCCTTGTCTTCGTTCCCAATATCATGAATATCATAGAGGTGTGTGCCAAGGCCAAATGCCAGTATCTGGTCACTTGAAAAGTAAGCAGTTACTGCTTTTCGGATTTGTAAGGCAGTAGGCCTACTAGACATGGTATAGTGAACAGCACCAGCCATTCGGACAACATAGAGACAGAACATATATAAAGGCATATGTGACATACAAATTGAACATAAGACTTTAAAAGTCTGATCGATTAGAAGTGCGGATACACGTACATATCTTACTAGTATTATTAGGCCCTATGTCTGATGGGACCAAAAGCCTATATCCCAGCAAATAGGACCCATGGACTCAATGGTGGTTCAATTTTGGTTCACCGTCTACAACGTTGGCCCAATATAAACCAACATTAGTCACGTGGGATATAGCACAGTGACACCCCTTATCTTATCTGTGGGCCGAGATATTATTTGCATTTTTTTACAACAAATAAGATTGACTTCAACTATAAAGCCTTAAATTAAAACAGAGATGAAGTCAGGTCCCAGGACAGTATTTTGCATAAATATTTTAAAAGCAGGGTATTTTCAGTGCCATGGTCCTAATAGCTGTTTAATAGATCTAGGCGTACACATAGCAATGGTCTCTATATATATATATAATCATTACTGCCACCTACAGCTATCAAGTTGTCTGCTAGACATGTGGGCTGCCTGTCTGAGCTTACTTGGCAAGATAGGGCATACTGCCCACTTTGTTATATAGCCACTGCCTTGTTATTATTATGGATTATCGCGTAACCATGGTAATGCTAGCCAATATGCCCCACATATATTACACAATGTCATTTACGTGTATGGTATCAATATATCGTCCAGTCAATGCCGTACTCCACAGGCACTTGATATATAGTTGAAGATGTGTGCATCCATAGGCAAAATTTATAAGTAACCAACGTTATCAGGTTATATACATGATATTCTGTGAAACGCAGTGACGTCAATCGGTGAAAACAAGGTTATATAACACCCCCCCCCCCCATACTTCATTCTGTGAAACGCAGTGACGTCACACGGTGAAAACAAGGTTATATAAGAACCCTCCCCCATACTTCATTGTATTAGCCAGCTCAGAGAAAACAAAGGAGGTCGAGGTCATTGAGTTTCACAGAATAGGCTCTCAGTATATACAAGACTCTAGTTTTTTTGTAAAAAAAAATGGATATGTCTCCCATCCAGCAGCGTAACCATAAAGGTTGATAGCTATTAGATGTTGTGTCAAAGGCTTTTGTAATTAATGTTACTAAATAGCTCCTCTGGACAGTAGACAGGTGGAGACTATGTATTTTGATGTGGTGGAACCCGTTTTTTATATCTACAGCATCTTCCCCCGCAAGATTCGCTACTCCTGAAACCTCGCTGTGTCAAGACTTGCTGCCGGGAAGACGATCCACAGTAACTAAATCGTCTTCAGGCTTAATCAGTTGGGCAACAGTTTTAATATCTTCACACCGGGTGATGTGCAAAACACAAATGTGGCCTGTCAACACTCCCAGCAAACACGAGACGTTGACCCAATTCTGGTCCAATTCTGGCCCACCATCTGCGACGCTGGCCCAGCATAAAACCAGCACTGGTTCAACGCCTCGTGTTTGCTGGGCTGCGGCTCAGGCAGTGTAAGCCAACACCGACCCAGCGTCTGATAAATGTTGGGCCAGCGTCGCCGGTGCTTGCTAGTATCCATTCAACCGTAGTCAGTAGGCCTACTTCATACTGGCCGTAATACCCCACGATGATTTGAACAAAAGCTGGGTTAATGTTGGCCCTTCGTCTATGACGCTGGCCCAAATGCAGCGTGGCGTCAAACACGACACGGTAACCCAATACTGGGCTAATGCTGGCTCAGCGCCGTAGACGGTGGGCCAACAATAGCCCGACATAGGATCAACGTCTCGTGTTTGACCGCCTGCATAATAGACGGAGAGAACAGAACGCACAGACACAAAACAGATGTGACATAAAAATGAGCGGTGAGAAGTAAACCTATATGTCTCCCCTTCTGTGTACAGAGGGGAGACATAATAATAGGCAAACATTGGGGCAGTATTCCCGGGCCATATTCTCGTAAAAGTTACGATATATCGTCGATATATCGTATCTGTATCTGTATGTTGCGTGGCAGTACGCACTATTGTGCTATCGCGCCACATTGTGGATTTTCTGGGGTCTCGCCGGATGGAAACTGCGACTACGTCCATTGAGGTTCTTTTACGTCCAACTCCAAGTCAGTCAGACGAGCCATCTGATTTACGTGGTTCTCTGAGCTGCACGCATGTCCCAGTGTATCCTGGTAGTCCCAGGCGGTCTCCCATCTAATTATGGACCGAGCTCGGTGTTGCTTAACTTTAGTGATCGAGCCGACACCGATGAGCCAACGCCGTATCCCGTAAACCGTATAGGCTGAGATGGTCATCTCCACTGATCCGAATTAGCCTACGATATATCGTAACTTGTACGAGAATACGTGTCACCAGGTCATTATGCTGTACTTAAAGTAAGTAGTTACAGGAGTCTGCCTCTGCAGGACAGCATGAATTTTCACTCACTTGAAGTTGTGGATCGCATCAGCGAGACACAACTTCAAGTGGGTGAAAATTCAATGTTGATAATATACAGAGATGGGGTATCACATAAAAAACACGGAACGTTGAACCAGTGTCGGTTTAATGTTGGTCCACCGTCTACGACGCTGGCCCAACATGAACCCAGCATCAACTGGTCCATTGTCTCTTGCCAGCTGGGGCCTGGGGGTGCTCTACCTACCACTTTGTGAAGGGGGAATTATCATCATCCAGCACTCTGTCCCATTTTTTATGCCACGACACTCCTGCGGCTGCTTCAGCCCAGAACTCTTGGGGATTTTCAATACTCTGCTTGAACACATCTGGATATATATTAGGATAGATATTAGCGGATGTGGAATACGCCTTAAATCCCGATTGGTGTGCCTGCGCTCCACGTGATAATCTAAACAACGTTCGCGGTGGCGACGTGGAGATTCTGTCAGACACTGGTGATAATGATGTTGCCCCAGCTGCAGCCGAGAAAGTAGATGAATGATGTGTGGTTTTAAATCTAGTTGTGATCTTTCTCAGTATCTCTTTACTGCAGAGAGCCATTGCAGATAATTATATAAGCGAGTACTCGCTTATTCCAGACGCATATCGTGAGAGTAAGCGACAATGCTTGCAAAATGGTGATTGAAAGCCTAGATATGTTGTTATTTGTGCGACCTATAAAGTACAGGCCTGGTTGCGTACGCGGTACGCTATTGTCGTGTTATGTTATTGTCTGTATACACACTACAAAACTACTCTGCAAAACCGAAAGGCAGTATCTGCTCACTTGTAAAGTAAGCAGATACCGTAGGCCTACTGCCTCTGCAGAGCAGCACAGACGCGATATATCCCAGTTGAGGCATGGCGTTCACCCAATGTTGGGTCGATGCATTCTCGGGTCAATGTTGGCTCACCGTCTGCGACGCTTGCCCAACATTAAAACAACATTGGGTGAATGTCTTGTGTTTAGTGGGAAATACCGGCCTGGGCTTTTCTGCACCCTCTTTACATGTGAAGTCCCCCCCCTATGGCATTGCTCAATTAGGCCTATCCCATTCATGCGCGGATTCACCCCCCCCCCCCCTCATATTTTTGGCAGATACTTTAAACATGTTAAAACGTCCCCTAAATTTACCCGAAAAATCTTTGGGGAGAAGCCCCCAAAATCCACGGCGCCCTCATGACGACCACCAGATATATGGGTTCATGGTCATCGACACAGATAATGTTGAACTATCACTCATGCTGCCACCCATCTTCACTCTGTCATGTGATTTGCGGCTCTGCGTAAATTGAGACTGGACTGGTGCAGATGGCTGTCACCCAAAGTGACACGGTCAAAAACAAAAATATCACTAGACAGGCCTGCACTATTCATAGCGAACATTGATATTATTTAATTATCACTTGTTTATAAAATGTAGCCCCAGGTAGGGAGCCCTAATCGGACGATTACTCGTACCGTGTCTGGAGTTATTTGTAAGCGGCTTTATGCTTCAGAAGCTTACATAATCAGCATATCAGGTATCATGAAGATGATGAATAAGTCACTGTGCGAAAGTCTAGATGTTCCTGTTGTGTGTATTGACCATACTTAACATGCTCAGCATATAAGCCCGACAAGCTGCAAACCAAATTAAATTTGATAAAAAAGTCTTTGGTATTATATGCTTAATAATATTACTCAATACACTGTTAGCACGATTTTGCGCATAAGCAGGACACCCAACTAAATAGTTCAGCTTTAATCACTGTGTGGCGTGTTGTAATAGAAGTGTGACAGGACTCCCAACTAAATAGTTTAGCTTTTAGTCACTGTAGTGTGTGGCGTGTTGCTATTGGGAAAGGTGTATAGGCCTTTAATAATAAATTGTATTCAATTTAGCAGATGTATGGGTTTTTTATGAATATAAATATTTGTAGTTAATTTATTTGAAGGTTGAAATTGCGTTAGTGATTCTTGCAGGTTCGAATGAATGAAAAATAGAAACGAACAACTTATTCAGCACGAGTGGCATTATATGGGGGCCCAGGGCCGTAGGCTGATCTCGTAGTTGCGTAATTGTCGACATATACTGTATTCCCTATCTCTGGATTGTCCTTTACATTTATAGGAAGTGATTCCCAGCATTCTCCACACATAGATGTCGCTCAGGTCAACCCCAATCTCTGAGGTCAGAATGGATTCCCAGTTCATTCTGGGCCAGACTGCTGGGGTAGGGTTTACAAAAAAACTAGCCCTGTAAACGGGCTTCCGGGGCCTTCTGACAAATGGCGATTGTTTTGAAACATCATGATCATATCATGGTATTTCAAATCTCGCTTACATTTCAAGTAATTGATTGCATGAGACCTTATAATAAATTATTTTAAGAATTCGTAAGTGTTGGTAATTAAATCCCTTAAGGCTAGGAGTAGGCCTACTAGTAGATGAGACTGCTAGACTGCTGGGTTAAAGTTAACAAAAAAAGCTAGCCCTCTAAACGGGCTGCCGAAGCCTTCCGACAAATGTTGATTGCTCCAATAAATTGTGTGAGACCTTATTATAAATTATTTGGGAATTTCGTAAGCGTTGGTAATTAAATCGCGCAAGGCTAGGAGTAGGCCTACTAGTAGGGGAGAAAAGGGCATGTTCGAATACAGGGGCACGCTCACACCGTGTGGATAATTCAGAATAGGAGTAGTAGTTAGTCACAGTTTAGATTTTTAGACCACAGTGACTGTCACAAAACACAGGCCTATTCCCGAAAGTGATAGGCTACTGACAGCCTGAGACGTAAATGCGTGGGATCCGGGTCAACTCGCCCCTCAGCCAACTCAAAGCTGGTTTCAGATGCTCAAGTGCACTATACTAGAAAAATTAGTGCACTTGAACCGAGTAAGTGCATTTTTATTTTTAAGTGCCCCTAAAATTTGCGTTTCAGGTACATGCACTTAGAATCGCTAGTGAACTAAGGGAACTTTAAGTGCAGTTGGGCCTTAACAATCATAGTAGGACTAGTTGCAGAAATTAATTTTCGTTTCAGGTGCATGCACTTAAAATTGCTAGTGATCTAAGGAAATTTGTAGTGCAGCTGGGCCTTAACAATCATAGTAGTTGCTGAATTATTTCTTTAGTAGCTATATTAGTTGTTTAAAACCTCGTATTAAGACTATAGGCCTAGCTATGGGATTTTTAAATCCTGATTTGGGACTAAAATTGGAAAATATAAAAAATCCTGTAGGCTCATGTCTTGGGCTAGGCCCTATGTGACTACCTATAGTCTATAGATATTCTAGCCTTTAGGCGGCCCAGACTGCCAAGGCCTACTCTTTAAAAAACCTAGAGTTGTATTATAATTGGCTTTTGGCACTATAATTAGTCCCCTATGTTATCAATGTGAGTGTTCCATTTTAGATTACTGGTAGGCTAATTGTAGCCTAGTGACTGTTCCTGAATATTTCGCAGATTTTAAGTTTTTTAAAGCTGACATGTCAATGAAGAAAATAATCGGTTACTATTGGATAATTTTTCTTTGTAACTGTCAAAACTTTACATTTCCTAGCATTGAATTCCATTAGCCAAATCATTTGATAATTGGAATGTCTGGCAGTCTGAACTGAGGGATCCAAAATGTTACAGACCTGTAGAGGGCCTACGGTCCACAAGGTATCAGGAAGGTTCGCCACAGGGAAGGTTGGCCACAGGAAGGTTCGCCACAAAATTGGAAGGTTCGCCACAGCTTTGGAAGGTTTGCCACAAATGTCATAGGAAGGTTCGCCACAACGTTAGAATGCATTATAAAACAGTGAAAATAAATATAGATTAGGCCTATAATAGATAAATAATTATTATGGAGATTCGAAAAATTTATGTAAGGCTTTATATTATATATTATGATTAAATTATTTGCAGCCAGTTATTGTTACTTGACAAGAATTATTTACGGAAGGTCTTATATTATGCTAGATTCTGTACGGTATGTATAGTTGTATATGATTAAATGTGATTACATTATTTATAGTATGTGTGATTATGTGATTAAATTTTTTGCAATAACCGTTACTTTTATCTTTTAACAATACAATTAAATATGATTATTTTTGGCAATAACAGTTATGCAGCAATCAATGTATTCCCCGACCCACCCCACAACGGGGCAGCCTGGGGGTTACCTGGGGTTTTCTGTTTGTTCAAGCCCCTGGAGTGTGGGGGTTTTCTCAAGTTTTGTCCCCAGATTGGAATCACGGGATTTGTCCATATTGAAAATCATTCTGACTATTCAACAGGTTCAAGTGACCGCTATAAAATAAAAGTTTTAACTTAACAAAACATTGATGCTGTCATGTTCTGCCGTTCAAGTTCAGTGGAGGGGTTGATGTGCAAAAGTCATATACATATATGTTCAAGGTGAGCGGAGGGAGTGCAGGGGTGTCAGCCATGTTCAAGGTGATGTGAGGGGTGTCAGCCATGTTCAAGGCGATTGCAGGGGGGGAGGGGGTGAAGGTGATAGGAGGGGGTGAGGGGCATCAGCCATGTTCAAGGTCATGGCCGTCAGCCATGTTCAACGTGATGACAGGGGGGAGTGAGGGGCGTCAGCCATGCTCAAGGTGATAGCTGGGGGTGAGGGGTGTCAGTCATGTTCAAGGTGATGTGTCAGGGGTGTCAACCATGTAGGGGAGAGTGCATAGAGAGGTGTGGGCCACAGGTGTGGGCGTCAGCAAGGTGATGGAAGGGGGTGCAAGGGTGTCAGTCATGTTCAAGGTGATGTGTCAGGGGTGTCAACCATGTAGGGGAGAGTGCATAGAGAGGTGTGGGCCACAGAGAGGAGTGGGCCATTCACTCTTGCATAAAATATAGTAAAACAATATCCTCACCCTCAATGTCATATGACCCTAAGGACCTCCCACGTGATCAGCTGAAGGTTAAAGCCACAAAAGCAAAGAGTTGCCTGGCAATCGTAATAGTCCCCATTTTCTACACAGTAGGCCCTACGTAAATTTTTCACTTCTGATTAATATTGAGGTTTCCCGCTACATTGCATAGCCAAATGTGTATGTTATATAATAAGTTTATTAACAAAAAGTATGTCATATTTTAGTACGTTAAGAAGCCCTTTAATCTTATAAAAAAAAGTAGGCGACGTTTGTTATACAAAAGTCGGTTTAGGGAGGAGTGGGCCATTGGTACGTGGGAGGTGTGGGCCATGGCAAACTCCTCCCATGTATCAATGGCCCACTCCTCCCAATCGTTCAATATTACTACTTTGCGACAAGTTAAGTCTAAATACACCAATGTTCCGGTCTTGTAGAGACTGATCCAGGATTTGACAAAAGGGGGTCACTGATGGTTTGGCCCCCAATAAATTGTTGACAAAATTTTGCCGACTTTTAAAGCATTATTAACCCTTTTAGTGCGGGCGACGCTTTTAAGCGCATTCATACTGTTTTTCCACAACTAAAATTTGACAGAAATTGAACAAATATGCATGTATAAATCTTGAGTAAAGCCCCCATTGTGAAATTTAGCAGGTTTAATTTTTAAGTGAGGAGGTATTTTCCTTTCATGTTAAGTAGTAATGAAGCACTTGAAGAGTTAAAAAAATAGAAATACTCCCACAACTGGTTTCACATTTATAAATCTAGTCATGGTAGTCAATGACTTTCTCTTTACTCACCAGCTGAAAACTGAGAATATTATATAGTGCCGCTATATATTATCAGCACAGCTAACCCTTTATCTGCTAGTGGAGCCTATATAAGCACAGCTAACAGTTTACCTGCTAGTGCCGCCTATATCAGCCCAGCTAACAGTTTACTTGCTAGTGCCGCCTATATTAGCACAGCTAACAATTAATGGTCTACCTTCTAGTGCCGCCTATATCAGCACAGCTAACAGTTTAATAAATACTTACCTTTTACCTGTTAGTGCCGTATATATCAGCACAGCTAACCCTTTACCTGCTATAGTGCCATATATATCAGCTCCGCTAACTCTTTACCTGCTACAGTGCCAGCATATATGCGGCTGTGCTGATATAGTCTCCACTAGCAGGTAAAGGGTATTAGCTGTGCTGATAATATATAGCGGCACCAGCAGGTAAAGTGTTAGCTGTGCTGATATAAGCGGCACTAGTAGGTACAGGGTCAGCTGTGCTGATATTTATAGTCGGCACTAGCAGGTAAAGGTTAGCTGTGTTGATATAAGCTGCACTAGCAGGTAACTTAGGGTTGGCTGTGCAGATATATGCTGCACTAGCAGACTAGCTGTGCTGATCTATAAAGCGGCACTAGCAAGTCAAGGGATAGCTGTGCTAATAGCAAACACAAAAACAATAACTAAGAAGACATTTACTAAAAATATAATGCAAAAAACACAGTTAAAGAAAGTTTTAAAAATATTTTTTAAATATCTACATTTGATGTTTAAAAAAAAATTGAAAAATGATATAAAAAATGTTTGAAAAAGAGTTTTATTGAATGTTTCGCATACTATTTTTTTTTTATGTTGTGTAATATTCTGTTTTAATAGTGTAAACCATTTTCATTTGACCTTCTAAAAATGTTTGAAAAATGTTTTGTGATTGCAGGGTATAGGCACACTAGTAGGTAAAGTGTTAGCTGTGCTGATATAAGTGGCACTAGTAGGTAAAGGGTTAGCTGTGCTGATAATAATAGGTGGCACTAGCAGGTAAAGGTCAGTTGTGTTGATATAAGCGGCACTAGCAGGTGAAGGGTTAGCGGTGCTGATATATGCGACATTAGCAGGCTAAAGGCTAGCTGTGCTGATACATAAAGCGACACTAGCAGGTAAAAGGTTGGCTGTGCTGATATGGTCGGTACCCGCAGATAAAGGGTCAGCTGTGCTGATATAGGCAGCACTAGCAGGTGAAGGGTTAGCTGTGCCGATATAGGCGGCACTAGCAGGTAAAGGGTTAGCTGTGCTAATATAGGTGGCACTAGCAGGTGAAGGGTTAGCTGTGCTGACATAGGCAGCACTAGCAGGTAAAGGGTTAGCTGTGCTGATATAGGCAGCACTAGCAGGTGAAGGGTTAACTGTGCCGATATAGGCGGCACTAGCAGGTAAAGGGTTAGCTGTGCCGATATAGCACTATAAAGAACCCTTGAAGTCATTCGAAATAAGGGTAGGGCATAGTCCCGGCTTCGGATTTTCTACTGTCGCGATATTGCCATGATTGTGCAGAAAGCGACGTAAAGCAATATTATTCGTATTCGTGCTGATATAGGCAGCACTAGCAGGTGAAGGGTTAGCTGTGCTGATATAGGCGGCACTAGCAGGTGAAGGGTTAGCTGTGCTTATATATGTTGCACTAGCAGGCAAAGGGTTAGCTGTGCTGATATATGCGGCATTAGCAGGGGAAAGGGTTAGCTGGGCTGACATAAGCGGCACTAGCAGGTAAAGGGTTAGCGGTGCTGACATAGGTGGCATTAGCAGGAGAAAGGGTTGGCTGTGCTGACACAAGCGGCACTAGCAGGTAAAGGGTTAGCTGTGCTGACATAGGCGGCACTAGCAGGTAAAGGGTTAACTGTGCTGATATATACGGCATTAGCAGGCAAAAGGTTAGCTGTGCTGATACATAAAGCTGTGCTGATATATCAGAGGTGGGCAAGTGGTCGCCACATCGCCACATGTGGCGACAGAAGCAAAATATCTGTAATGTAAATATTTAAAACTGACCATGTAGAGCACCTAAAAGTAGCCATTTGTGGCGACAGGACTCATTTCGCCTGCCCACCCCTGTATATGCGGCATTAGCAGGCAAAAGGTTAGCTGTGCTGATACATAAAGCGACACTAGCAGGTAAAGGGTTAGCTGTGCTGATATAGTCGACACCAGCAGGTAAAGGGTTAGCTGTGCTGATATATGCTGCAGTAGCAGGTAAAGGGTTAGCTGTGCTGATATAGACGGCACCAGCAGGTAAGTCTAAGGGTTAACAGTGCTAATATAAGCAGCACTAACAGGTTTACGAAGGGTTGGCTGTGCTGATATAGGCGGCACTAGCAGGTAAAAAATTAGCTGTGCTGATATATGCGGCACAATATATAGTAGGTAAAGGGTTAGCTGTGCTGATATTGGCAGCACTAGCAGGTAAAGGGTTAGCTGTGCTGATATAGGCGGCACCAGCAGGTAAAGGGTTAGCTGTGCTGATATAGGCAGCACTAGCAGGTAAAGGGTTAGCTGTGCTGATATAGGCGGCACTAGCAGGTAAAGGGTTAGCTGTGCTGACATAGGCGGCACTAGCAGGTAAAAGTTAGCTGTGCTAATATAAGCGGCACTATCAGATTTACAATTGGTTAGCTGTGCTGATATAAAGGCATCTTTGCAGTCAGCCACCATGGCAGCAATCGTTTGTATGCCCACAATGGCAGGTGTGAGGGGGGGGGGGCAGAAGACGGACGGACAAACTGTTTTGTGATTGCAGGGTATAGGCACACCAGCAGGTAAAGTGTTAGCTGTGCTGATATAAGCGGCACTAGTAGGTAAAGGGTTAGCTGTGCTGATAATAATAGGTGTCACTAGCAGGTAAAGGTTAGTTGTGTTGATATAAGCGGCACTAGCAGGTGAAGGGTTAGCGGTGCTGATATATGCGACATTAGCAGGCAAAAGGCTAGCTGTGCTGATACATAAAGCGACACTAGCAGGTAAAAGGTTGGCTGTGCTGATATGGTCGGCATCCGCAGATAAAGGTTTAGCTGTGCTGATATAGGCAGCACTAGCAGGTGAAGCGTTAGCTGTGCCGATATAGGCGGCAATAGCAGGTAAAGGGCTAGCTGTGCTGCTAGAGGTGGCACTAGCAGGTGAAGGGTTAGCTGTGCCAATATAGGCGGCACAAGCAGGTAAAGGGTTGGCTGTGCTGATATAGGTGGCACTAGCAGGTGAAGGGTTAACTGTGCCGATTTAGGCGGCACTAGCAGGTGAAGGGTTAGCTGTGCTGATATAGGTGGCACTAGCAGGTGAAGGGTTAGCTGTGCTGACATAGGCAGCACTAGCAGGTAAAGGGTTAGCTGTGCTGATATAGGCAGCACTAGCAGGTGAAGGGTTAACTGTGCCGATATAGGCGGCACTAGCAGGTAAAGGGTAAGCTGTGCCGATATAGCACTATAAAGAACCCTTGAAGTCATTCGAAATAAGAGTAGGGCATAGTCCCGGCTTCGGGCTTCCTTCTGTCGCGATATTGCCATGATTGTGCAGAAAGCGATGTAAAGCAATATTATTCGTATTCGTACTGATATAGGCAGCACTAGCAAGTGAAGGGTTAGCTGTGCTGATATAGGCAGCACTAGCAGGTGAAGGGTTAGCTGTGCTTATATATGTGGCACTAGCAGGCAAAGGGTTAGCTGTGCTGATATATGCAGCATTAGCAGGGGAAAGGGTTAGCTGTGCTGACATAAGCAGCACTAGCAGGTAAAGGGTTAGCTGTGCTGACATCTAGGCGGCATTAGCAGGAGAAAGGGATAGCTGTGCTGACACAAGCGGCACTAGCAGGTAAAGGGTCAGCTGTGCTGACATAGGCGGCCCTAGCAGGTAAAGGGTTAACTGTGCTGATATATACGGCATTAGCAGGCAAAAGGTTAGCTGTGCTGATACATAAAGCGACACTAGCAGGTAAAGGGTTAGCTGTGCTGATATAGTCGACATCAGCAGGTAAAGGGTTAGCTGTGCTGATATATGCTGCACTAGCAGGTAAAGGGTTAGCTGTGCTGATATAGGCGGTACCAGCAGGTGATGTTCACAGTACTGTGCCATGCTAATGTTACAGCCTATATTATTAGGCCCTACCCAGCTGCTTTATTTGACCATAAACAAATTCAGAGCGGGTAATTTGAACTAACCTGAAACTTTCATTTCCCCATTAGGCCTACCCATATTTTCCGGCACCTTACCATGATAGTTGGTAGTCGGAAAAGAATAATATTGTTCATATATCAAAGCACTTATGAGACCTGAACGAATTTAAGGATTTGACACTGTCACGATAGCATTGTGAGATAAGCCTCTCCCTCTATTTATATGCATATCCAACAAATATATATAAAATCACTTAATGGATGAAACGTAGCACACATTAGAGGATATAGCATCATAGCAGTCTACAACTGATTTAACATTGCTAACGTTACATTGGCACTATATCGTGTTTGATGTCAAATATAAAAGGTGGCCACTCCTCCCCACTCTCCCCTAGGCCTACACAATAGCATCTTTAAAAAGTCCCTAAATTGGCCTTGATATGATAAAAAAATTAAAGGCGATCCCCCAAACCTCGACCCCCGTCCTTTTTTCAAATCTTAGATAGGCCTACGGCCCAGGTTTCATAAAATATATATATATTATCTAGACTTAAAAAATTGTTAGCCTACATTATGACATCCAACATTTTTCAGTATTAAATACATTTGTTAGATTCAACCTATTTGATCTCACAATATGTTTGAAGAACGGTGTGTCCAGAGGAATTATGTCAACACTGTGGAAACCGAATGATCGAGTCACGTTCCATGCCCCTACAGATTCTAGAATATTCTTTTGTCTCGTTCATGTTCAGAGTTTAGACGGACAGCAGGCCATGTGAGGTTGTGATTTGGAATCGATGGTGGTGAGATACGAGTGAAAAAATAATTGTATTTATTCATTATAATATCTATAAAATTCAATTAAAAGCCTAGATTTTAAATTATTAATCTACTTGTTGTAATTTAGACAATTTATAATCTTAACAGAGGCTGCAATGGTTGATGTTTTAAAGTTATATTGATGGTTAGGATTTTAAAATCGTCGTCATAATGAATTGTATTCGAGTGTGGGCGATAAAACGTGAATTATCAATATAGAGTCTATGGAGTAAGCTTAACCAGTGTCTGACCGGACGAATGGATGCCACTGGTGGCTTCGTCACTCTCAGTACGGAGCGTGAGCAGATTTCGTACGGAAGCACATTAGAGTAAGACTGCCGGTAGGCCCGGGCCGGTAGGCCTAGCAGTTCACTTCGACTTCGTATCATCTCCATTTCGTAACCGACCACTTCGTACCAGGCCTGTTGGAAAAAGAACGACTTTTTGTGTTAGCATCAACACCAAAAAATAAAATATGTCAGAATTGTTCATAATTCTACAGCTTCTTTGCCACACATATCCTTGACATGGCAACACTAATAAAAAGCTATTTTGTTGATGTAATTTTCAGTGAAATGTTGGTCTTTTATTGGTTGGTAGAGGGGGGAGATACGTGACATAAGTTACCATTACATTGATTATGGAGGTAGGCTACCTTGATTAGAATAAGTAGATGTTTATTTTAATTTCATGTGTTATTTACCTTCAAACAATGCAAGGCAGTTAGTTTTCGAAGGAATGCTGTTTACTTTATTAGTAAGCCTGCATAAATTTGCTTATGGAAACAGTTCTTGTGACATGCCTAATTTCATTCCATCAAGAAACTTTTGGCTAGAATTACAGTTTGCATACTACTTAAGGTTCTGTGCATGTTTTCTTCCAAAAAGCAAATTGAGTTTACTTAAACAAACAAGAGGTGTTTGGTTTAATGTGTAGGAGCCTAGGAGATGAAATATCTGCATCATAATTGAGTCAATGGGCATAAGAACAGAAGTATAGCGGGGACCAGAAATCGGCAGTAACACTGGCCCGTTGGCCTGAGGCCAGTAAAAATCACTAAGGGCCAGTAAATTACCTGAGATACTGGCCCTGGGGGCCAATGAAAAAATCACACCCCTTTGATACAGTGTAGGCCTACACTAAGGACTAGAAAGACAAAGCTAAGGGTCAGTAATTATCGGAAGTTATTAACCCTTTGGGCTACTACCTGAAATCAGTCAGTGTCGATCCCTGGGGGACGTACTTAACATAATTGTGGCTGTCCAGATATATATTAATTATTTACTTGGACATGAGATGTTGAAAACTCCAATTGGAGTTTTGATGTTGTTTACATACACATATTTATGTTTTAAAGCTTACTCATGTGATTATAATAAATTTAAATAGGCTTTCAAGATATTTTGTGAACATCAATTTAGGTCAATACAAATTATATGGTTAATACATTGATTGTGTATTCAGCTTCATTTCTAACAGTGGCATGGCAAATGTTCCACTTTAAGCCTAATCGGAGAAAATAAGAAGCAAGGCGCAATTATCTTTTTTTTGTATGAGAAAAACAGCTAAGTCGACCCTTAGAAGTCAAGACTTATAGAGGGTATGCATATTACAATTATTCCAATGTACAACCAACACTGACCAAGGCAATTACATAGTTCACATCTGCAAACTGCAATAATAATTTATCCTGGATAAACATAAAACTGGCTTAAGGGCATCAACATTCCACCAACTGATTCAGAAGAACAATTTTTCATTGTCAGGTTATCAGCATCACTGTCAGTCAGATTCTGGAGTGATGTACCAGTAAATTTCATATTTGGTTCCATCTTCTGATGAAGTCTTCATCAGTTGCAACTGAGCTGCATCTCCAGGGAAACTAGCCTGCCCTGGACTGACTGTGCTAGTAATTATGCCCATCTGGCTTTCCACATAAATTTCTCTTGCGGTCAGTGACCTGAGGCTGATGATCATAAAGGTACCAAATTTGACACAATTTTCCACATTTGAGAACTTTGTTTGCAACAGTTGATAACCCAATATTTTCTGATTAAATGTACTGAATAAGTATAGGTAATTATTTATGTTAATCAATGTTTAAGGATAAACAGCTAGCTGATATTTGAATGTGATGGCTTAAAATATGATATCAGTTGAAAACATAGTTCCTAATTGTTTATTTATTTATTTGTTGTTATTTTTGTAAGATTCTTGAATAACTGGCAATACAATTCATTACAAGTGGCAATATCGCTAGTATGAATTGAAACACTGTTCTTATTCCACAAATTGCAGTGAACAAAAATCATGTAATTGCCAGTAGGCCAAATAT
Source organism: Flabesymbios commensalis (assembly GCA_964017125.1). Lineage (NCBI taxonomy): Eukaryota > Metazoa > Annelida > Polychaeta > Terebellida > Flabelligeridae > Flabesymbios > Flabesymbios commensalis. The sequence goes on along the minus strand of OZ024914.1, from coordinate 52,660,682 downwards.
TTATTCTACGAGTCTTATGACTATACCAAATGTATATAATACCCCTGTCACAGTGCATATGAGCACTGCAAATCCATAAGATCTTGCACAAATATGCACCTATATCAGTGTGTCACATGTCACGTACGTCCCCCCTCCCCTGATGCTGGCACTATTAGACTAATTTTTCATTAAAATATTAGAAAATGTTTGCTTTATTACCATGGTGAAAGGCCTAAGTGTCTAAGTCTCTAATTATGTGTGCGTAGGTTGATGTACAGTCCCAATTATTACAATTTTTTCAAGAATGCTAATTAGAAATGGTGGGAAGAAGGGGCCTACACATCTAACTTATAATATGGAGTTAAAATCTAATTTTTAAGCATACAAATCAGTTTATATTGTAGAATATATGACAACAATCATAAATAAATGAATTATCATGATTATATGTATGTACATTTATATAATTTAGTTGTAATATGATGTCGTCTTAATAGGGGGGATGTATGTGACTCTGAGGGGGACAGGCCATTATCTGTGACCAGCATAACAAATAAGGGAGTCATCATATTATTGTATAATTATTACTGTCACTTGCCTTCCTTACATCTTTCCTAATTTATATGAAATATAAGTGATTCTTGTTAAAGTACTGATGATCTGAAGATAGGGGGGACGTACGTGACAAAATCTGTCATTTTTTGACATCATGGAAATTGTATTTTTTCTAATACTGCAGTAAAAAAAAAATTCCTTGACCTATTTTGTATACTAGACAGGTGCGGTTCTGCTATGGACCAATATAAATACCATAACATCATGTATTTATTTCACATTGAAGCTGGATTTAAACACATCACCAAAAACATACAAAAAAGTGTAAAACATTACATGGCACTAATTTGATTTTTTCTTGATATTTTTTTAATTGAACCAATATTATATACATATTATACATCATATAGGAAACCTAATTTTCCGTAGTTTTATCTCAGAATAAACCCTAAACAATATACAGTAGTCCCCCTCTGATACGACTTTCATACTGCCAGAGAAACAAAGTCGCATCAAAGGGGTAGTCGTATCTGAAAGGGGTGAAAAAAACTCAAGAAAAAACGTAAAATGGTGCGAATTCGATGTTTAAGACAGCACCCTTTAAACATCTCCATTTTCGTTATGACAGTCTGATGAGCGCAGTTGACATCCTGTGTTAATTGCCGGTTCTAACGGTAACACGTAATTTAGAAGTACTGGAAGTGACTTGTGTTTTCATAAGCATTGAGGCAGTGTTTTTTCCACATTTCAATATAGGCCTATGCTTTACAGTACAAAACATGTGACACTGGCTGTGACAGCTACTTTCAATTGACCCGTCAAAAGTTAAGACTAGGCTGAATACTCAGTCATAGTTTGCCATTCTGGGCCAGCAAGACAATGTACCTTATTATCCCTAATAAACGTGCCAGGTGGGGGGACGCAGTTGGGGCTCGTTTAATATATATGTGCACTGAGATTGAAGTTAAGCAGACAATACGGATAACGCCTGCACTAGCACAGATATAATCTTCACGTGTATACACTCTAAGGCACTGTAATGCACGTGGCTGTGAATATGTTTCGCGCGAGACAATGGTGCAGTGTTGTTCTAATGCTGGGCCATCGTCATCAATGACGGCATCGGCTTGGCGTCTCGTGGCGGCGTTCCCCTTTTACGTTTATTCTCAATGATGATAGACTGCTATATCCTGCCTTATTTTTCAAATCAATAACTTTGCGAGTTTAGGCGCTATCATTATCTAATTTATATTATTATTTTCAGCATTGAATAAACTTTCTGGAGATATTTATTACATGTCTGTACGACCATAATTGAAAAAGTTAAATATTTGAAGTGGAATGTTTATCACAACTAGCGGACACACGGACTCCGCTGACGTCCCCTGCTAATTAGTGGTGTAATGCACCTTGTAACGCCAAGGGTGCACTGGATGTTAACTGCAGCGCATGTAAATAAATATTTACATTGAAAACCCCATTAAAACATGGTTTAAAATTAATAACAGAAGAAGTATTTAATATACCGGAAAGCATCTTTCGGCTACTATAATCTGATATGCGTCCCAACGATGTGGAAACATTAAAAGTCGTATCTTGTCAGTAGAGGGCCGGCGGACATCTGCAGACGTGACACAGTCTGTGAACGGCTAATTTTAAAAAGTCGTATCTTTAGAAGGATATTGCTATCTGGTACGGTGATTTGAAGCTACCAGTACACATCTGCACACAGTGTTTTGACCAAGATTGTGTCAATGATGGCCCACTTCATACACGCTGTACCAGCCTTAAGCCAATACATAGTATCTACTGGGCTGTATTTGACGGTATGTACACACAAGCAGTATCTTCAGACCGACAGTTCATGCCAGGCTGACAGTGCCGCTGAGCAGCTAAATTGAAAAGTCATATCTTCAGAGGGAGGTCGCTGGGTAGTGCCATGATTTGAAGGTCGCATGTTGTGGGAGAGGGGAAGTCGCATTTAAGGGGTGCTTAACAGTGTAAAGCACATTGGTGCTCAGAAAAAAAGTCGCATAATAGGAGAAGTCGCACTTGAAGGGGGTCGCATCTGGAGGGACCACTGTATATAATACCTGCTTGATATAACCTTTGGCTGAAATTTGATATAAAAGTAGATGCTAACATATTACAAGGCCAATAAAAAATAATTGTTGGTTTCCGATTGCCGACCGGCCCTTGCCGATGTTTGCGACTCATTAACTTTTATGCCTGTCAAAAATATAAAATAAAATATTGCCGACCGTCCTTCGTTGAACGGTTAGGCTACACCAAAATTATTTGCAATCTCCTTACAAGAAAACAAGTCCGTTTATCGGCAGCGGCAAACTCGTCATGTGTTGTTTGTTTGTTGGGATAGCTGGCCTCGAATAAGGCAGTGAGGGCCTTTCGTCATTGTCGATCTATCACTAATCTTCCAGCAAAGATCGGATCGAATGTATCTTGTGTTTGTTTACAAAATGAAAATACGGAACAGCTCACTTCCGACGCGCTCATGCGCACTGACGGCTGTTCCTCGCGGCCCCCTTGCATCAATACTTTATTGAATTCATCATATTTAGGCCTACGACTTTTTCAATTATATTTATGCTTCATTACACGCATACCTTTTTCTTTTGTTATAAAAAATAATAAACAATATGTTGGCAAAGTTGTTTCATCTTGTTTGTTTGAGATATTATATTTATTACACCGGATTTACAATGTCAATGAGATACAGGTGTTAGGGGTCGTTCAACAATTATGTAACGCTTTTAAAAAACGTTACGAATAGAAAAGGGGGGGGTCAAAAAGCATCCAAAAAATAAAACATCGCTACATGTTTGTAATGTACAGATAAGACATGAATGGAAGTGAATTTGGCGCCAAATATAATAAATAAAAAGTCTTACCTACTGATTGGTTGAAGTGACAAAAAAAAGAAGAAAAATTCTCTATAAGAATAAACCCAAGCCCTGAATTGCATTAGGCGTACATATATATGCCAGATGGTCTAACTTTTGAACTATATTTTCTAATGAAAATTGTACAGTGTTTTGCGCCGGAAGTAAAAATAGTGAAGTCCTTGCAAAATTTCATGAAAATCAGTCTTTCATGAAGTTCCGGGAAATTGGGAACTTCGGAATTTGGGAACTTCGGAACTCACTCTCGGGTGTCCCGGCTAAAAGTGTAAGACAGATGGATGGACGAGCCCCGTGACAACAAAAGCCTTCAGCCAAAATTTGGCTGAGGGCTAAAAATGCACAGTTGCTGACTGGTCCTTTCCGGAACAATGGTGTTTCGAACCAATAGGACTTCGGACTAATGGATCTTTGAACTAATGGGATGTCGGACTAATGGAATGTCGCACTAATGGGACTTACGACCCTGTTATCCCGTTATTGTGAATTATCACATATAATTATGTCAACCTCATTTAGGAACATAAATAATCCAGCCATCTCTAAAACATTCAGTTTATTAAATTTACAAAATCCTATGAAACATAACATGTTCATTAAAAAACAATTATTGCCTTGATGATAATGATAAGACAATAAGTTACAGCATATGACGGGGAACTAACATATAACAATCTGTATCCCAGGTAGCATGTCACACCTGGACCACTGTTGGGCCAAAAGTGGATCACTACAGTCACATCGGTGGGCCACAATACGTTTGCTTGATGGCTCACCAGTGGGGCACTGTATATGCCACCGGTGAGCCAATAAAAAAAAAGTTTGTTTGTAAATCCCTGGAAAAAATTTGTTTGGTTATGCAAGGGAAACAAGTTTGCTCCAGTGGTAAAACTCATATATATATATAGGCCTACTGTTATATATATAGGCCTATTATAAGATTTCTATTAGACTACTTCACGAAATTAAACATAAAAAAATGCAATATATAGTGGTTGGTTCGAAGTGGTAGGTACGACGTTGTAGTACGGAGTGGTAGGTAGAGCTGGTACAAGGTAGTAGGTCTATTATTTTTTGTGGTACAAAGTGGTAGATTACGAAGTGGACATCGTATGAAGTGTCTATAAACCAGCCTGCCACTGCCTTACATAGCGCAATTGAGGAATAAGTTTACATCACATTTTCTTTTAATTTGGCAATTAATTATCATCCGTTACAGCCTTTGTAGGTCAGAGATCTGTTGACCATTAACGTCAGGTAGCTCTTCATTATCTTGAGCTAAAATTTAATCTACATTTGTAGGTTTGGTGGTCCAGCCGGACGTTAATTTTATTGGCTGCTGTTGTCTTTCTAGTATTTGCGTTTTAAAAATTGCTAACTGACTAATTTTGAAATATAATGGTTTTTAGTATCAGCAACTATTGTTGATCAGATGTTTACATGAAGAAAAAACATGCCAGAAATTACTTAGTGGGCAGCCACAAAAGCTGCAAATTTACATGTATGCATTAATTTATGAACAGGTCTCTTAAATTTTATTAGAAGAGAGTCCTCAGTGGTGGATCCAGAAGGGGGGGGGTTCAGGATTTTAATTTTTTTTCCTAAAATAGCTAAAAATTAAAAAAAAAATTGGGACAAGCCCCCAAAACCCGGGGCGTCCCCTCCCCTTTCTTCAAATCCTGGATCCGCCACTGGTCCTTTTTACCACGAAGATAAAATGACTGAAATTTGAACCCTGAATAGAGTGATAAAGTAACACATATCGATTACATACATGTAATCAATATTACATACATGTAATCAATATGTAATGCTCATATATATATGAGCATCATATATATATGAGCATTTGTCTTTTTATTTAAATAACAAAAACAAGCGGTCATTCATAGCTGGTGTTTCATATTCTTATAAAATACAAACTTTTTTGGCCCAGCTTTTTGGCACAACATATTCAGTATTGGAATCTCTTGTGATAATTTAAAATGATATTTTTTCTGCAATAATTATTGTCAAGATGATCAAAATAAATAATTTATTTTTGCCTTTATTAATAGGTGAATTTTTCAAGGACTACCCTAATTCTTCAAAATGGCAGACAAAATTGACAGTGACGTACCTGCAGTGGAGACAGAATTTACTCCTTCCCCAGATGCCATTGACATAACACCAGACAAAGATGGAGGAGTCCTCAAAGAAATAAAGAAGGAAGGTTATGGAGAAGAGAGACCACTTACTGGCCACCGTGTTACTGTTCATTATGTCGGAACCCTGACTGATGGCACCAAATTTGACTCCAGTAGGGACAGAGATCAGTATTTTGAATTTAATCTTGGAAAAGGTTTGAAAAAAAAAAATTCTTTCTTACAACTTTACAAGTGCATTACTCTTTCAGTGCCCGACTTTAGACGTCAGAATCTGACATTTGTAGACGACATCTAAATTCCATCCCCGCACTAAAGAATTAAAAATTTATAATGGCTGTAGGCCAATATTCAAATGAGGCGAATGTAGCTAACTCAAGACATTTAATATGATTTCATATTGAAAAAACTTTTGATCTCCATGGTTTGTACAAAGATGGGTGATAATTTTATGATCGTTGATTTTAGTTTCAAATCAGGGGGTGAGGGTTTATTAGAATATGGCTATTTCTTAGAATAACACATCCTATCGCATAACCGGTAAATTATGTGGTTTCGTCATTGATATACATGTAGTTATTCTAAAGTATAATTTATATTTGTATAAATTGTGTATAAATTTGTATAAATTATGTAAGTGGTACTTTATTGACAGGTGAAGTAATCAAAGCATGGGATCTTGGAGTTGCCAGCATGAGGAAAGGTGAACTGGCTGTCCTGACATGCAAATCAAAATATGCATATGGTGAAAGTGGATCCCCACCAAAAATACCTCCAAATGCCACATTAGTATTTGAAGTTGAGCTTTTTAGCTGGCAAGGTTAGTGAAATTATGTTATATTAGCACATACAATAGAAAAAAAAGGTTTATATTTATAAGGCTATCAGCAGATCAGTAATCTACAATCCTCTCCATAGTTTCTCACTCTTGGCTTGAGTAGACTTCGCACATCTATTTCAATGTCATGTATGCCACTGTGGAATGTGTGAGTAATATCGTTTTTCTCTTGGTGTCAGCATAAAAATAGACTTATGAGTATTTGCATTTAACACCAATTCATTTGAAATAAAAAAAATTCACCTCATAAATTCTAGATTTATTGTGAAAGAACATACATATTGCATTGAATTTTATTTTCTCCTAGTAAAAAAAATTCTCTCTCAAAATTAGTTTCTGTAACAGCAAGGGGGGGATTTGTTTGAAAATTATAGATTTACAATTTTAAAGTTGTAACTTGCTAGACAAACTTATCATTGATATATAAATATTTTCCTAATCAATTACAAATTTGATTAGCAAATGGGCAGAATTGCATAGCATTTTGCTTGCGATACTGGACAAATTGTTCCCTGAACAGGTGAAGATCTATCAGAGAAGAAGGATGGCGGCATTGTCAGAACAATACTGAGCAGCGGAGAAGGATATCAAAACCCCAAAGAAGATTCCCAGTGTGATGGTAATTTAAAAATTTATTAATATGCTGGTAAATTGCTATTGAAAGAACTGCAGATTATAATGATAATTTCATACATGTCTGTATATTGCACAGATCATATGAAATAAACTATGGCTATGAGAAAACATTTGCAGAGAGCATGGAATATTAAAAGTGTATATATTAATAAGCAATGCAAAATTTATTTTACTGTATCAAGTGAAAGATCAAAATATCTTGACAACTTTTAGCAGTTTTTGGTTGGAAAACAAAAATTGGTACAAGTTTCTTACTGGGACTTACAACAAGCACCCCCGCCATACCCCAGCTTGTTATATCACAATATAGTAAAGGATAGTGAATATCTATACTTTAAGGTTAGATAATTTGATATTCTACTAGCCCCATCATGAATTATGACACAGAAATAACATTTCTGTAACTAGCAATATCTAACACAAATTTGTTCCTGGCTGTAATGAGTTCTTTGATTTTTAGTCCACATTATTGGCTCTCATGATGGCAGAGAGTTTCTCAACAAATCTGTCAACTTCTACCTTGGTGATGGAGCCGAAGTTGGTGTTGTTCCCGGTGTAGAGCACGCCCTGCAAAAGTTCATAAAGAAAGAAAAATCAAAGCTCGAAATCAAGTCCAAATATGCCTATGGAAAAGAGGGAAGTGAGGAATTTAAAATCCCCCCGAATGCTGACTTGGTTTATGAAGTGTCCTTGAATAGTTTTGAAAAGGTCTGTTGTCATTTTTCACAACTTCCTGAACATAAAATTAAATTTGTATTCTAATGTTCAGTTGAAATTCTATAGCTTTTTTACTGATTGAATCACATATACATGTACATGAACATGATGAAGGATCTTCATGATAAATTATCTAATACCACTCTATTGACCCTCATCCTGCTCTATCAATTTATTAAAATTTCCAGCGACTCGAAGTTGTGTCTCGCTACCGCGACTCACAGCTTCAAGTGGCTAAAAATTACTACTGTTTAATTTGAGCACAAATATTTGCAAATCTTGATGTTTAGACACACATTTTATTCCCAATAACAGTGATTTGGTCAACTAATAAAACAGATTAAAAACGACAATAGTCGTGATCAGCAGGATAAGGGTTAACCCTTTAAGCGCTAAATTATAGAATTGACAAAAAATACTTATTTATGTAGAATTTCAAAATTTGAAACAAATGCCAATCTAGCAAATGTAGCAAATGCCATTCCCCAAAATGGCATTTTTCATACAAATAAACCTCCTATCTTGAATGTCCACAATTTCTCTGTCTTAACCCTTTCAAGCCTGAATTTACCATTGTCATCTTCATCCACTACAAGCCGTGAATTGCTGTTGCAATTCTCGACTTGTAGTGAATGAAGATGACTTGAAGTGGGTGAAAAATTAAAGAAAATTGCCATGTATTGGTAAACTAGTTTCATAGGAATTTTTTTTCTGAAACCCCTAGTTGTAGGAAAATTAGGTCTGTTTTCAGGGATGTAAAATGATGCTTTAATGCATCGTGAGGGCTTAAAGGGTTGAGGTTGGCTGCTCATAGCAGGTTCTACTGTAGATGCCATTATCACTCTAAGGGTTAATATTTGAATCCTGACAAACGGTGGTGACATCCTTATAAGATTCACAGGACCTTGATCAATTCCCATGAACAATAAGTACTATTTAAGCTTTTTCTAATAATGATATTCTTTGAAATTACATATATAACATATCTTGGATGTTTTTTGTCTAGGCAAAAGAGGCTTGGGAGATGGATGGTGGTGAAAAACTTGAGCAAGCAGGTCTTGTAAAAGATAAAGGGACCAACTACTTTAAGGTGCATATTGTATTTGAATTAGTGGTTTGTTTTTACATCAACCCTTAGGAACTAGCCTAATGTATATCCATCATGGATCAGTGCAACTTAGGGCCTTCATGTCAGATATAAAAGCTATCATACTTTTTAAATTATTACCTACTCTCTAACCTCTTTCTGAATGGTAAATATTTAAGTGGAGAAGTCACAATCTTGTGTACTGGATTCTCGCAGTTTACTTCAATTAATATTTTCATAATACATTGTCTTGTTGTTACTGTAATTATGATTTCATAATACACTATCATCATTTTTTAACCCTTTCACTACTGGCATTAAAAACCCCCCTGGTACTGGCAGTAGTGAAAGGAATGATATGGTCCATTACTGTACTTGCAACTATGGTCAGACCTGAATAGTTTAAAAAGTACATATTTCATGTCTAACTATTTTGATGATCAAATCATTCTTCTGAGATTACTTAAGCTTTTTATTCCCTGCCCAACGACAGGATTTATTTCATATTGCACACACACATCCCTTAGGAGGGTGTAGATATGCCTTTCGGGGTTATTTGACCTATATCTCTCAGCTCAAATAGCCCAGCGTGAGCAATATATTTCTGATAAAAAAAAAGTTCATTTCAGGAGATAAAAAAACACCATCAGGTACAAAGTTTATTTTTTCGTCGCCCTCGTTAACTTTCTCAAAAACTAGTCCAAAGTTATTTCTAAAATGTTTTGTTTTCTTCACCCTCCCGCACAAGCACTAGTCCGACGTTATTTCTAAAATGTTTTTTTTTTCCCTCCCGCACGAGCACTTAGACAGGAAATGAAAAAAAGGGAGTCCAAATTTACTTATTGTTGGGCCAGGACGGGGTCTGAGGTCCTCCCACAATGCAATTTGGTGGAATCTGGCGATATTTTTCTATGTCCAGGCTGAAAATAGGCCGTAGAAAAGACGGCTGGACGGGTCTCTGTCCAAGTCCTTGCTCTCTCATTAGATTTTAGATTTTCTCCCATATAAAACAGATAAATTGAATGGCTTAGAGGTAAAGTGATCCTAGTCCACATTTTCTCATTTTCCTATGGAAGGCTTCAAAGTTAAAATCTATATGAAAAAAATTATATTTTGTTTTCAATTCAACTTTGTTACATCCATAATTCGAAGCATGGGGAAGTTTTGCATTGTTTTTTAATTTCCATTCGTACTGACAGGTTTTTAGTTGTCAATGTCGTAAAACCATTTTCTCGCAATTTTTATATCATTTTATTTTATAAATAAACTTTTCAAATTTAGAAATATAAACTTATTTTTAAATGTCACAAACTAGTATAGAAACTGTCTGGTGTCTTATTATCTTGCTCCAGTAAAATTTGGTAATGATTGGCATAACACAAACTGATCCACATAAGGGGTGTTTAATAACATTTCAGCAGCCATTTTCTGTATCTCAGAGGTAAACTGATCCAAGTCAAAATGTCCCTATATAAACAGATGGACTTGGATCACTTTACCATTGACAAAAAGTGTCAATTTTAAAAGTGAAAAAAATATGTTGATTAATAAGTCTGGAATTTTTTGACGAATGGCTTAGATATTTTAGTATATTATTTTCTATATATTTAACTTTCCCACAATGACATAAACAGAAAAAAATCGAATTTTGGACTTGGATCACTTTACCTCTGAGCCATTCAATTAATCATGGTGACCTGACTATAAAACAGGATGTGCAATTTCATGGAAATATGCACACTGAAAAAGTTGATAAAATTACAAATGGGCAACTTGCAGCCACCATTCAAGGACTTAGCCAGGAAATGATAAAAGGAAGTCCAAATTTACTTATTGTTGAGCCAGGACGGGGTCTGGTATCCTCCCACAATGCAATTTGGTGGAATCTGGCGATATTTTTTGAAAATAGTCCGTCCAAAGAACGGCTGGACGGGTCTCTGGCTAAGTCCTTGCCACCATTGATTTTAGTATCTTGTAATATACATGGCAAACTGTGCTAGGTAACTAGACCATTGCTGTAAAACAAAATGTGAGAGTTCAGGAAAAGATGCACCCTGAAAAAATCACGGTGGCGGGTGGCTGCTTGGCCTTTTATTTTCTATGATTTCATAAATAGAGATCCATCCGCAGAAGTACATGTATGGATAGGTTAAAACGTATTTAATTTATTTTGTACTTTTAGCAAGGTAAATTTTCTCAAGCTCTACGCTTCTACAAGAAAATCATTGATTACCTGGAGAATGAGACAAGTTTAGAGGGAGAAGAGAAAGAACAGAGAACGACACTACTTGTTGCTGGTATGTTAATCCTGTAAATTAATTGACATCGCATATTTAACCTTTTTTCAACATCTTGTGTTTAGGCTATTGTTGGTATGGTATGTGTTGTTGCTTCAGTGCGGCAATTTTGTCGGTCAAGTGGTTGCAAAACTCAGGCCTCTTGTTAAGAAAAAAATTGGATAAGTAATTATTACGTATGTAGTTATAAGGGATGAAGCTGGGATCTGTTTTCCAGCAAACATAAGGTGTTGAGCCAATGCTGAGTTTATTTTGGACCAGTGTCACAGACGGTGAACAAGCTTTACAGCAACATTGGGTTAATGTTTCATGTAATTGTATGCTTGGTTCGCACTTCTGGAAGAGGTGGATTGGTGCCATCCCAGCAAACACTTAATCATTTGTATAACATTTGTACAATGTCGGCCCAATATACGATGTTCATCCAACATTGTACAATTGGTATGCAAATGTTTTGTGTTTACCGGGATGATATGAAGTAGTGGTCATGCAATTACGAAATGTATGTTCAATTTCAGAGGCAGGCAGCAGACAAAAAAGATTGCCTCCTAAATATTATCAGGATCCCATTTTATCATGCTGATAAAGCATAATCATCTAAGACGCAACCACTCAAACCTCTCAGTCTGTTCAACAGATTAATCATTGATCAAATTGAAAGTCATTTCTTTATCTAACCTGATTTTTAATCTGGGGATGTAATACTGCCGCCTTGGATGTTCGGCTGTTCGTCTGTCTGTCTGCATATTTTTTCCAGAGCAGATCTCGAAAACCCACAGGCCAAAATATTTTTTAATTATTTTAATATTTCTGATATACATGTATCTAGTATAGGCCTATCTGGTAAACCGTGCCAGATAGGTAGACCATTACTACAAAACAAAATGTGCGGTTCCAGGTAGGGATATGCCCTGAAAAATTTCCACTCCATCAAATTCAAGATGTTCGACTTTCTGTCATTGTTGGCTTCAATATGTGTGATTTCTGGAAAACCGTGCCAGTTATTAACTAGACCATTACTATCAAACACAACGTGCGGTTTCAGGTGGGTATATGCCCTAAACAATTTCAACTTGGATCAAATTCAGAGTAACTGACTTGCGGCCATTATTGATTTTACTATGCGTAATATATGGAAAACCGTGTCCGTTAACTACAACATTACTATAAAACAAAATGTGCGGTTTCAGGGAGGGATAATGCCCCGCAAAATATCAACTTGATCAAATTAAAAATGGCCAACTTGCAGCCATCATAGACTTTAATACCTGTTATCAGAAATAGATAAATACAGGCTGTATTTATCTATTTCTGCTGTTATGTACATCATAACAAACTGTTGTAGATAGCTATACAATTTATGTAAAACAATATGTGAGCGTTCAAGAAGAAAACTTTCTTCCACGTAGGCTGGGTGGAGATTAGGATGGCTGGCTGGCCTCTTATTTTTGCCTGCTGTTCCACATTAAATTTTAACTGCTAATTACACTACGGTGTGGCTGATTTTATAAGGCCTAATAAAATGCTTTATAAATATGTAAAATATCTATTAAACAAAATTGTATACCGGTGTTAGATAAATTTGATTTTTCAATTGTAGGTCATTTAAACATGGCCATGTGTAGTTTGAAGTTGACTGAGTATGTAGATGTGATAAACTCCTGTGATAAAGCACTTGAACTTGATTCCAAGAATGAAAAAGGAATGTTCCGTAGAGGCATGGTAAGTTTTTATCCATTATGTTATTTTACTTAACATTATCTGTACAGCTGTCTATATCACCAAAGACCCTGTACAACAAGACAGTCAACTCTCCCCAAAACGCGAAATCGCTCTCAGTGTTGTCCCCCGGTATTGGGAGTTGGAACTAATGCTTTTGCCATCTATCAAGTATGATTTTACCATATTACGACGAGTAATTATGACATTGATCCTATTAAAAACAATACATACTTTACATCATAAAAATCGGTAAAATAAGTATTACCGAAGGTTTACTTCAATTTTTTATCCAATAATTTGTTGGTTAGTTATCAATACTTTTTAATTGTCTTTTTCCCATTGGTACCTCAGGGGTTGATGCGCCCGTATAAACAAGTATGCATATTCATTGTTTACAAACAACAAGTGACGCCCTGCTAACTCGAGACGTCGACTCAATTATAGAGTAATGCTGGTCCAAGGTTTGCAGTGCTGGACCAGCATTACCGCATCATTGGTTCATCTTCTCATATCTGCTGGCAGGTGACATGGGTGCAAGGGTAGATACGGGCAAAGAAAACCAAGATAAGGGCAATGGAAATGATATAATATACTATAAAAATAATAATACTATATATTATAGTCTGATGACACGGATCTCTTATCATGTTTATCATGTTTATCATTCGGAATATACTTGAAACAGCAATATTTTGTTAATATAAAGCATGTTACTGTTACTCCTGATTCTGTCACAGAATTAGCTCATTCAATGCTGAAATCATTCACGCCACAAACGGATATTACCATTGAGGAGGAGATTTTCTTGCATAATATTATATATCAGTGGATATCTTGGTCGCAAAGTGTCGCGATCTGCATGTGATCAATGTAAAGTAATTTTGCTGCCACTAATAAATTGCATACATTTCTGTCTAATAAGCAATATTTTAATAGTCAACGTGTGGGGCTTTTGTTTCACGTCAAAACTTAATACAATTATTCGGTTCAAATAAGCGAATTTTCGGAAATATACCCGAACACATTCTACATAGGAGTCACAACAGAGATCGAATTATTACCATCATCAAAGCCACTAAATCACGTGCAAGTTGTGAATGTTTCACGTTAATATTACATATTTATGTTCCCTTTTGGCTACACCATGTACTGCGGGAAAACAATGAACACCTTAAAACCAGTAACGACAGGATAAATACAAAATTATTAATATTCAACTATAAATAAATCGTGTCATAAAAATGATATAAGTATATACTGCTAACGCTCCAGTCCTCAGTGACATTGATGGCAGTGGTCCGAGAGAGAAGGCTCACATATTATAATTTTATAATATTGCTTTTGTGCCCTTATCTTGGTTACCTTGGTTTGTGTTTTTAAATAATAAAAGTTTGAATCAAAATACACATCTGTCAAGTTATTGTTTTACCAACGTTTTGCCCCGTTCTCCTTTGTGGTCGCTATGCTTGACGACATATCGTCACCCCCCTCCCGTTCTGTGCCCACATATTTGTGTACTTCCTGTACACAGCTCTTCTGTTATTTAAATGAAGACATTTTAATTTCTAAAATTGTATGATAATATAACATGACTTTTCTGCTATATTAGCAGTTATTTTCGTTTCAAAAATTAATATTGCAGAGATATTGTCATAACTGTCAAACCTAGAAATTTTTTTTTTTTCATTTGGAGGCTAAAGTGGTGAAATTATCACTTGTTTTATATGATGATACACTTTCTAAAGCGTAGTTCCAACTCCCGTTAAAAGGGGACAGCACTGCACAATGTATTACACGCATTTGTATGGTGAAATCCGTAAGTTGATCATCTTGTTGTACAGGGTCTTTGATATCACTTCCGATTGCAACAGTGGCATCCTCAATATGGGTTAAGAGAAAACTCGGGCTCATTTTTCTCTGATGTCTGATACTGCATTTGAAAAAAGAGCACTAATGAAGTATGGGGGGGGGGGGGAGGTATGACATTCTAGAATTTTTTGTACAGTTTTTTTTTCTGCATTTAAAAAACCCAATTGAAATGGGAACCATGCTTCCCAGTGGGCCCCCAGCCTGTATCTGTCATTCAGGCTGTGACAGAGGAGCTCCATACTAAGAACAAATTTGTTTTCCATAGGCAACAGGAAAATCATGACTACCAAATCTATTTTGTGTTGCAGGTCACATTTCATTGAATATTACATTTGTAATCATTGTTAATTGTGCTGACATGACAAAATAATTATTTCTGGAAATGTATCTAACAATCTCAATCAACTCTTTCATTTTCATAGAAAATTTACAATTTTCATGTGTTTCTATGCCATTATTATCACCTTTTTTCCATGAAATAACCTTAGAATGCAAGAAAGGGTATCAAAATAATAAAAAAATACTGTGGAGCCTGCCCCAAAACAGCACTAGCTGACTTTATTTCCTGTGGGTCAAGCCTCAAAAAACACTCTCTAGCAGTCATTCCCTCCGAGGTCATGCCAACAGACTCCCTAGGAGTGGTGTCTGCTACATAAGGCACCCATTTATAATGCTTTAAAATGTGAAACGATGATCACAAAGTTGTATGAGCAGTTGTAATACTCATTGTTACATGTGAATAGAAATCTGATCATTTTGACATTAAATTCATGTACATGGCAACATGTACTTTAATATGTAATCTACATTACATTGTAGTACTGTTATGATTCATTTAAATCAGTGATTTGAACAACACTTTATTAAATAATAATATGAATTTATTCTTTTCATTTGACTTGTTTTTACACTTCTAATGCTTATACTGAAATCTTTGTACTAGGCCAGATTCCAGCTCCAAGATTATGAAGATGCTATAAGTGATTTTAATAAAGTACTACAAATAGACCCAAACAACAAAGCTGCTAGAAAACAATTGGGTCTTACACAACAACAAATTAAAAATATCAAAACGAAAGAAAAGCAAACGTATGCTGGAATGTTTCAAAAATTTGCAGAAATTGATGCAAAGGTGAGTTTGAAATGTGTCTCTGACATGTACATTTGTTACCATTTTTTTGTGAAGATGATATCGAGTTTATTGGTACGAATGAGCAAGTTACAAAGTTTTAAAAATATAATAAATGAAGTTGAAGGGACAATTCACTTGCCAGCCATAGTTTGAGGAAGTCTATGTTTTATGTGCCATCTAAATTGTGGTTGAAAATTTAAATAACTTAAATTAGCAGGATAAGGGTCAAGTCTTAAGCTCACTGATTGGTTTAGACTTGATCACGTGTTTATATTCAAGACAACATTTTAATGTATGTCGGTTGCTGATGCCTGGGCCGCATACTTTAGATCTGGTTATTTTCGCGTGTTTAAATTTTCGTGAATTTCTGATTTTGGAACTTTCACGAGGTTTAGATTTAGCGCCTCTTCATTTGTCTTTAGTAGCGCTATTATAATAATACTTTTTGCGAGATTCACAAATTTGTCCTCCTCTCAAAAATTAAAACCTCGCGAATAATACCAGATCTACAGTATTACATTGCTGGATACAGGGTGTGATAATGGTGTTGTAAACCTCTTTATCAATGAGTGTAATGGTCTCAAATTAAAATAAATAATTTCATTAACCTTCTCGGAAACATGATATATAATTATGGAATAATTAGAAATTGTACTTTATTCATATAAATTAATATGAATATGTTCGCTATCAGTATGTCTGTGCACAGCATTAATTTAGTATGATTAACTCAAGCATGAACGGTTTTAGGGTGAGTACTGAATGAATACCATGTTATTTTATGTGCTGCCACAGAAGGATCCAAACTGGAGATATGATGATACTTTATCAAAAATTGATTACTGGTCAAATGACATGGCCCAAGGGATGATGCCTCTTGAAGAAGAAATGGCTGCATTTGGGGAAGTCATGCCTGAGCCGAAATATAACAAAGAGGCCTGCAAGGAAAACCAAGATCCTCACGACTATCACTGACTCATTTATATATGTGCTTTCAATCTAATAATACCGATAGTAAAGAGCGGTGAGGGAAGCTACTTTGGTTTCACTATAGCCATTGTTAGCTCTCCAGCTACCGTCTGGTAAGAGTCAGGTGCTTTCTGCAGAAGCAATATGCATACATATTGTGAATACATACACAGCCGCTGTTGTTTCAGCCATTTTGCATAATTATTCAGACAGGTTTCACAAACTTCTTAGATTGAAAGATTTGTAATGTTGAAATAGTAGCTGGAAATAATGACAAATGTGGGTGTTTGCTACTATTTTTGTAGAGGCACCCTGAAGAAGAGAAATCTGAAGTAAGTAACGCTGATGATACAGGCGTAGATGCAGAGAGTGACAGCGAGACCTCGGAGGAGAGCGGTGAAGAGGAGAAGATGGACAGCCAACCCTCACAACCAACTGCGTAGAACTTGTGGAGAATCAAATTATCATTATATGAAAATCAGATGTCATATAATTATTTCATTACCACTGTAAATATTTTTTCATTTCATAACTCGGTGCATGAAAACAACCCACCATGGTAAGACAGCTTTCGTGTGAATACCATTAATTAACTTAGCCACGTTCCACTGTCAGATATATTGAACGCATACAAAAAAAAGTGTCTTTGATTTTAATGTTCTGTTTGTCTCAAAATGTGATATATAACATACAGATCGTTTGAAAATGGGACTGGATTAAAGCAAGGTCTCCTTATCCTTGAAGATGTTAAAAAATTGTAATGCATCTTACAGATGAAGAAAACTGTATTGTTTTGTTTAAGCATGTCGTCCTTGTTAAGTCTTGTTGTCACCCAAACAGTATAAGTATTTTTTATCAAATTGTTTTGTACGTCATAATAACCTTCTGAAAGTCAAATAAATCAATTTGCTGTCATTCTGCTATGAAAATGTTGTTTTTTTTGCAAGAATATATACATATTAACCCTTTAACCACCAAATTATTTAATTGTAATTTTCACCCACTTTTAAGTTGTGTCTCGCTGACGCAATCCACAACTTGAAGTGAGTGAAAAGTATTCAGATTTGACAAAATTGAGGTAAAAAATGGGCGTCCAGGGTTTTGGGTGTTTGCCCCCTTGATTTTTTGGTAAATTTCAACCAATTTAAGGGATTTTTTAAAGTATTCGGCGCTACCCCACCAACCCCCTCCCCCCCCCCCCCCCGGATCCGCCACTGGTTATGTAGTATCTGATTATATAACCTCCTTGGTGTGATATAGCTGACTGACATGTTACTTTTTTTATTACGTCTTTTTATTACACCAGTGTTCTAAAGTTTCAATTTTTAGCAGCAATAGTACTTTAATCTTGGCATACACCTTCGAGTCCCGGCTCAACTCAACAGCTTAACAAACATGAGGTGTTGATTACCCAGTGTTTAATTAAAATAGTCGTGTGTGTAAGGGGGGGGGGATATATAAGAAAATTATAACATTGTACTTGGCTGCATTTAAATATGCAGGGGATATTTTTGCAACAGTAGGCCTACTGCCACATTTGTCATTGAATATAATTATCAGGACGAAACATAGGTGAGGTTATGATTTTTTGGGGGAAAACGTGAAGAGTCACTTTCCTGTTTGCTCTACATGTAAGCCTATATGATTATAAACATGCTAATGTATGTTGACTTAATTTGATAGGCCTATCTGTCAGCTGGTTCCACCATATAAAGTTAAAAAACCCTACCTTGTTGCATGAATAACTTTAAAAGAACAGATTAGATACATCGGATTAGATGTGGTACTCTCACAAATTACATTTTTTCGACCCTATGTAATAACAGAATCCTCATTTTAGCTTGTCTGGTTACAGTCTTAAATTTGAAGGAAATTATCTTTTGGTTAACTTCCGGTTTCTCTGCATATGCAAAGCCAAAAGGCAGTATCTGCTGAATAGTTAAGTAAGCATATATTCTGTGAAACTCAATGACCTTGACCCCCTTTGTTTTCACAGAGCTGGCTAATACAATGAAGTATGGGGGAGGGGGTCTTATATCACCTTGTTTTCACCGAGCTACGTCACTGCGTTTCACAGAAAAAAGTATGGGGGAGGGGGTGTTAAATAACTGCATTTTCACCGAGTGATGTCACTGCGTTTCACAGATCACTGGCGTCCTGCCAAACGGCTATATGTCCTCACTTGTAAATCAAAGAGATAGGCCTACTTCTTTTTCGCTGTTGTCACTGTGCTCCTTGCATGGAACAGCGCTTCCAAAAGACAGTATCTGCACACTTGTAAAATGAACATATACTTGCTTTTCGCTGTGTGCAGCAGTGTCCTGCAGACTTATTTAGTCAACAGGATACACTGACGCAATGTTGATTGAATGGTGTGCCATTGTCTACGACGCTGGTCTAACATTGAACTAGCTATGGGTCAGTGTATGGAATAACTGGTGACTCCCGGCAAAACAGAGATGTTTAGCCAATGCTGGGCCAGAGCCGTAGACGATGGGCCAAAATCAATCTAACATTGGGTGAACGTCCATTGTTTGCTGTGCGGCCACTGTCCTATCTGATGGCTCCCTCAAGCAGGAGACTGCTGTTATTTTAGGCCAGCGTCGCAGACGATTGGCCAGCATTACAGCAATAGGCCCACTTTGTAAATGTATCGTGTTTGCTGGAAGCTGTCACTGTACCGGTACAATGTGAAAAGGCAGTATTAAGTGTGACCACCCCCGCCTCAAGACGTCGCCCTAACGTTGGATTAAAGCTGACCCACTGATTGCAATGCTGGCCCAAAATTAAACCAACACGTGTCGTGTTTGCTAGTGGTGTTGTTTACACCAGTTAATCCACTTCCCCGCTGTCCTCTTAAAGCTGTCACTGTTATAGTCCAGTTGCTGTTCTTATATGTTCAATGGGGACCTAGAAATTATGAGAAGTGTAAGATGTTTCGACTGATTCATATTATTATGATGTCACTGAACAAATTTAGGTTTGTTGCCCAAGTGGCAACTTTGGGCAACTTTTTTTATTAGCATTATTAAAATAATTAGCATAATCGATTCAATCTGCATTATGATCCAAGGTAACATGTTACTTTTGAACCAGTGGCTGCAGAAAAATGGCCAATATCAAACTTGTGTTTAGGTCAGATTAAAAAAAATCACTTCTGATCTTATATTTATCCTCGCCGATAAAAGTTTTTCCTCCGTCCGTTCGTCGTGCCGTCCATTCATCACTAGCCTTGGCTAATCGATATATTAATAACTGTTTCAGCTACAGTATAACAGCTGCATTTGTATCTGGCGAATATCTCGTTGAAATTCTAACATGGCTGACCTTGACCTATTTTAGCAGGTCACGCTTGCCTTATTTCCTATCGATATTTAAAGCACCGTTCTAAAGAACCGTTCGAGTTACAGTGTCCCAGTCTGCACCACCGGTGTATCTGCTGAATATCGCGGTCAAGTTGAGATACAGACGATTTTTACATATTTTTATGACAATGGGTGACGACTAAAGGTCAAGGTCAATGCTATATGATTTTATCAAATTAATATTTAAACAACAAATGCGAGTCTGCTGTATTGTTGTCCAGTCGGTCCAGTGTTTCAGGGCTCCACGATTAACTTATTATTTTAGTTACAGGTCACGATTAAGGAAAATATGTCAAGGTCGTCAGACATCATGTGATGTAACTGTATGTGTATAGTTAATACAGGCACACAAAACAAGTTACTTTTCAATTGTGTATGAGGCTGTGTTTGCACGTTTTCTCATCATTGGGCAGCAGCCAAACATTCAACTCCTCTCAGTGTTTCAGTACAAACTATCCCCTGTACCACATTCTCTGGTCGATGAATTTGGATATTTGCTAAAGGGAGACAAGTCTGTACTGTTGAAACGTTTGGGAAGTGATAGCGAAAATGTCCCAAAACCAAATGTGTTGCTCGTTGATCACATCGTATGGCTAACGTCAGGAACAGATTACAGTGGCTGACATTGCGGAGAGTTGCAAGGCCTGCCTCACAAGTGGTGAAAAGTAACAAGGTGCAACTGTCTTTATCATCTTTGCTCAATAGGCCTATGAAGGATTAAGTGCCAAAGATCATGAGCGTCAGAGAAAAGCTCGTGAGGGTGCTGCAATATAATAACTGTGACTTACTTCTTGACTAACAAAAATAGCAATAAAACGTTTTTGACACTTTATTATTATCCACTTTATAGATAATCACTATGTCTTTAAAATATTGTTTTCAAATCACTGCTGCACTGTTAAAAAATTCTTAATTATTCTTAAATCTGTTTGTGAATAAGATAACTTACTGAACATTTATTATTTGGATGAATATCCTCTTGTTCCCATTAAGGCATTAACGCGACGGGTCATTCCGTCATATTAGTCGCTCCAGGGAATCCTTGGGTAGGCTATTTTATTTCAGATATGTGGACCCTCATTCGTAGCTCTCGTAAATTTGTTGGAGGGTTGTGACTGAGTTCTCTCATCACATGAGCCCAGATAGGCTCTATACAATTCATATCTAGATTACTAGGAGGCTAGTAAATTACCTGGATCTCCTGGTCTTCAAACCACTGTGTGATAGCTGCTTTTCTGTAAGCAATTGTGACACGGGTTCCCCTCTATCAGGCTTATATTTAAAGAAACTCCTTGGGATGAGAATTTTTTATTTTGTCAATTTTGAAAATTTAATTAATATGAAGCTATATAACTATGTAGCCTACTGATCTTAAATAAATACAAAAACGTAAAAAAAGTTAAAGCACCTAAAAAGACGAAACTATCTCTATTTCCAAGACATAGGGGCCTATATTTGTCATGTAAACAAGTTTGTTTACATCATACAGCACACCAGACCAGATACTGACCATCTCAGATGGTATCGTCAAAGTAACCACATGCTTACATCAATAGCCGCCGCCCTTAATTGACCTGAAAACGCGATGATCTGGGGGGGGGGGGTCCCCTACAGCACCGATTGTCTGCTCAACGCTGGGCCGACGGCATCAACATGCGGCCCAATGCTGTGGGAACATTCAAACGTCCTTTGGCAGGTGCTTATGTTTACAAAAAGTTTGTTTGGGTTTTCATTGAATTCATAGAAATGTTGAGAAAAAATATTTTTCTAAGTCTAAAAACTCTGAAAAAAAGTACCTTTGTGAGTACCTTTGCTACAACCGAAGACTCTTCTGATGTCTTTGACAGAAACTGAAATTATCTAAGGCTACAGCTTCTGCCATTTTCTCACTGGAAAAGTTACGCCCAATCGGTTATCCCCATGATCTCTGACTTGTTTGTGACTAAGAGTTTGTTGTGTTGAGCACACACTACACATTGCGCAATGTGAAAAGACGGAATGAACACCTGATACAATGTAGTGATGTTGGCCTATATTGTTTTTATTCCAGCAGCATTGATCATCGAGAAATGTGTCTAATCACTTATTTTTACAATGGGCTAAACATGTATGGATTCAAGTCCTGATAATTTTGCACAGAATGTCAAAATATATATGTAGTGTAATAGATTAGCAATAGGCTACTGACACTTGGTGAAAATAAGTAATCATTTTTGAAAACAATTGTCCGAAAGTAGTAGGCCTAGTTCTCTAGTACAGCAATTTCATTGTCGAGGTAGATCCATATTTTCAGAGGGCGGTGTAATGTCAATATATGTCATATTATTTCAACGTAGAATCATTTTACCTAAAAACTCACATATCGCTACTTGAATATTTTCAAAAAAAGAAATGAGAATTTATATTATTTGAATCATAAAATTATTATTGGTTTATTTAGATCTGCTGTGCGAAAAAAAAAAGATAATAATAATCACTGTCGCTGAAATATTCAAGGAGACATTTTAAAATCTTAATTTTTCAATGGCCGTTATCTTGGGAGTTCCTCAATTTTCCCTCAGGTGAGAACATCATCAGTGGCAGATCCACAATATTTGGGCCGAAATATGCTTCAGAAATCACAATTTGAAGCCTTGGATTTCAACATTTTCCAAGGAGCATGCTCTCGGACCCTTCTAGTGCTTTCTGTGACAGCTGTGGTGTGTATAAATTCTCGTAAAAAAATTGTGCCTCCCCGCCAATGATTATTGACTTAGAAATCTATTGCGTGTTGATTATTATAAAATGTATATAAAAAAGTACGTATATAGTTATTACTTGTGAAAGATGGACGAAAAGTTATTGCAATACAGTAGTAGGGTGAGTACTATAAATCAAACACTATGATAATAGTAAGATTCAAGGCAATAGTGATAGATTGCAAGGACCGGTAAAATTATTAATTTTTTTGCTTTATTAATCAATTAGTATATCCTTTTAGTCACAAATAGTATGATTAATTAGGACTACACAATTTCACTGTTGTACGCTGCGTTGTATTAATTTTACCACTTTCAAGAATACCAAGCTCAGGCCGGACCAAAACAAAGTGTCTGTAGCTTTAGGACAAATATATTGACCATTCGCAATAAACAAATAGAAGAGTTGCATGCTTTTGTCAATCAACAAGGTTTCCGTTTGTTTCCATCAAATTAAATCATGACTTACAGTATTCTTACTAATTTTAATTAAAAGCATGTGTTTGAATTGAAAGATGGCTACCAAAACTAGATTTGCTTGAGGGGCAAAGCTTGTTTCTCCACTTGCCCCACATAGAATTCGCAGCCAAAACACATCAATTATGGGGAAATACAAAAATAATACTTTTATTGACAAAGAGAATCAGTATGATACAAATGTCAGTGTTATAAAAATAAAAGGTAGTCTATGGTATCAAAGAATATTCATAAAAAAAAAATGCATAGAAGTATATGGTTATGAAAATATACCTTTTACACATTAGACAAAAATATGTATAGATTTTATGTAGACCTAGGCCTATAATAAACATACATTCTAAGACTAATCTCCTTTCATTTCAGTAGGAGCACTTATAAGCACATTTTGAAGTGATCAGTATTCCCCACAGGAATATTGATCGAAATTCATTAATATCACAAAAATATTGGGAGAAGTCTAGTTTAAACAGATATATAAATTTTAAATTTGATTCAAGCTTGCACTTATGTCAGGAATGCAAACTTGTACTGAATGGAATATGTTAAAGAACAATTTAGTTTTGTAATGAAGTAGTGCATCCCCCAGATCATGATTTCATTTTTTCAGAGTTTTTGGATTTTTACAAATATTTTTTATCAATATTTCTATAAAACCGCTTAAAACCCAAACAAACTATTTGTATACCTAAACACTTGCTGAAGAATGATTGAATGTTCCTACAGCATTGGGCCACATGTTGATGCCATCGGCCCAGCGTTGGGCAGACAATCAGTGTTGCCGTGTATCCCCCCCATGTCCTGACTAAAAGACACCAATTAGCGGCCAATTAGCGGCGATTGCCTTGATCTCCCCGTCCAAGACGTGGGTCTATGTGGTGTAAAGTCCTGTATATTGCTGACTTGTTTTGTTTACATGGCAATATACGACCTGGAAATATAGCTATCTCACTCTTTTTCGGTGATTTAAAATTGTTTATTGACCTTACTGTATTTTTAGTTAAGATCAGTAGGCTATATAGCTTCATATAAATTAAATTGTCTAAATTGACAAAATTGAAAATGTCTCATCCCAAGGGGTCCCTTTAACCCCATGCTTTAACAATAAATTTTGCTAATGAAAGCAATACATTCATATTTTGCGAGGTGAGGATCGAGATAAATTTTTCCTTATTTGACTGAATCAGGAAATCTGGTATCTCTTTCGTAATTTCATCAAATAAAATGTTACGGTTTTCTGCATGAGACACATATTATGTAAGAAAATAATATTTATCACCCACTTTTCCAGGACACACAGCACAAAATCGCTGATTGGCTGGTGTTAAAGGCCGGGTATATCTACCGGTTTCAATTTCTAACTGATGGGAACTAAGGCGTAGCCTTGAAATTGCATAGCGAAATTTTGGAATGTTAAAGAAAAGATAGGGTTCTGGCATGAATGTGTATTTAATTTCTTTATAAAGTCTAAGCTTAGAATTCTTAACAGAATTATTGATCTCATCTAGCCAATTTTGTCTCAATATAGATTCAAGATGATGACGTATATATTTAGAAAGAGTTTTTTTGAGGAACATCTGTCCACAGTTCTGCAAGTTCAGCCTTTTCCATAATATCTTTTACTTGAGATACCCATGTTTTACTTGATCAAGCTATACATGCAGCTCTTCAATTATACAATTATATTGATCAATTATACAATACTGTCACTAATTTTTAATCTAACCACGTAAAAGATGTGATCACACCAAAATCTAATCAACATATGGCCAGGGTAAGGTTCTACCTTGGAACAAATCGGTGAAGCGGTGCAAGCTCTTGAGAGTAACTTGTGATTTATCGGCCATCTTGGATTTTGCTGGAAAATGGGGAAAAACAATTCTTCAAACAAACTTCTCAGGGCCAGTGATAGTCCAGTCAATCTGCTGGAAAAATGGCCTTAACCTTGAACTAATTGTAACAGAATTCATTTTAACTGTTTTGAACTTAGAAAATGTCACTAATTGTCATATTAAAAATCTTAAAAAATCGGGAGTGCAGAAAAGTGCAAAATCCAAGATGGCGTCCAAGATAGCGTCTGACAGATTCAAGTTTCAATGTCAAATATGATTTTTTGAACAAATAAAGGTAGGAACAAGTGTATTACCTCAATTTGATGAGATTTTAACTGGCCAATCCATTTATGTTACTTTGTTTTTATGATCCAAGGTCATCTACAAGGTCAAAAGGTCAATTCAAAGGTCAAAAATGTTTTTTAACAACTATTAATAGCAACAAGCTAATACCTTTTTAGGTGTGATGTTGACTGGATAATCAATTTCTGAAACAATTTTGATGATTAAAGGTCATCTTCAAGCTCAAAACATCAATGTTAGGGTCAAGTGACTAAAAATGTGATTTTCATTAAGTAAGCCTAAGAACACATAGGATACCTTGTTTTTTTGTATTAAAAGGTGTATCGGCTTGATCACTTAACCTACTAGTGTGGGTGAGTTCGGGATGGCTTTCGAGTCCATAGGTTTTTTTGTTCATAAAATCGTAGGATTCCGTTTTTTCCATCATCTTAAGGTCATCTGGAGGTCGTTTTCAAAATGGCCGCCTTTTTAATGGGCATTGACTAAATGGCCTTCATTAAATTGCAATTGACTGTATCTAAGGACCCGCCTGTCCGATTTTCTAAATGTTTTTCTGTCTAAACATTGGTTTTAAATGATCTCGAATCGCTTTCACTTATTTTGAAATGATAAAATGACAAAGTCATGTTACAAGGGTCAGGTCATGGTCACTTAATACCACAAACTAGCTAAAATATCACTCACATGCATATTTTCAACTTGGAGACAGAGTCTCCAAGTTTTTAGTTTGACTTTCAAGAGAAACGTCTGTCGTTAACTTCCGCTTTACATCTGTTCTGCCAGTGCAAAGTCAAAAGGCATTATTTGCTCCCTGGTAAACTGGCATTTACTGCTTCTTAACTGGCTCCTCTTGCCAAGGCGCTACCAAAAAGTCGTATTTGCTAACTTGTAAATCAAGTATATACTTCCTTTACGCTGATGTCACTGCCTTTTTCTTGTTAGGAACAGCATGTTCAATAGACAGTATCTGCACACTTGTGAAATAAGCAGATACTTGGTTTTGCTGTGAGCAGAAGCGTTCTATGTCATGCTTGTTCTAGGCGGTCAACATAATGCACTGACCCAATGTTGGTTAAATGTTGTGCTATCATTTATAACACTGTTCCAACATTAAAGTAACATTGTGTCAGTGTATCAAGTTGCCTGTGCCTCCGGCGAAAATTAGATGCGAAAATTAGATGCGTAGCCAATGCTGTTTTACTGTTGAGCCAGGGTTGTAGATGATGGGCCAGCAATAAACTAGCATTGTGTGAACATATATCGTGCTAAGGCCATTTTACTGGTAGGCCAATGCTGGCCCAGTGTTGTAAACGGTGCGCCACCATTAGGCTAACATTGTGTCAATGTCTTTGTTTGCTGTGTGGCTGTGACCAGGTGACACCAGAGAGGCTGATTCACCAGCCGGCAGTCTGTGGTGGAGGGGTAGCCTCCACCCACCTTCTCTCCCACAACTGACATCTAGTGTTATGCAATATAGAAGTGTGGTCTTGGCTAAGATATCTATCTTGAATAATATCACATTTTGTATTATTATAAGTAGATTTTTGGCCTTGGCAGTTAAAGGCATTGTAAATTCATATAATTTATATATTTCTAGTGTGTAATACGACTGAATAACGTCTTTTTTGCACTAGTGTGTAATACGACTGAATAACGTCTTTTTTTTGCAATGCCCGTTCATACATCATTTAGTTATCAGCGCCAATACGCTGTCGTGCAAAAGCAAACTGCAGTAACTGCGTACTACGAAAGTATACTGTTACTGCTGTTTGCCGAATTGTAATTGCAGTTTGTGCTCTGATCAAGACCATGATCTGCTTCTCCAGAGAGAGAAGTCGTTCAGCCAATGTTGGTTTAATGTTGGGCCATTGTAATAGACGTCGGGACAATATTAATTATACATTGTGGAGTGCGAGGCGTTTTTGCGAGTGGTGACGACGCACTCAGTCCTGTTGATGCCATCACGTGATGATGTTCTAGTAGCTCTACCTATATTGCCGGTTAGTAACCGCGGTTTATCACTGGAAATATGTTTGGTAAAATAGCTAAAAAATCGACAGGTGCGGTTTATAAATAGACATTCTGTGTGAGCCATGACGATTTCCGGTGAAAATAAGAGTGTTTGCCGGGTCTGGCAACCAACTGACAGACAGGGTAGGCCTATCGTCACCTGCGTTGGTGTGAGCTGTGACGCTTGACTATGAAGTCAATTAACCATCTGCGTCCCAATGTGAATAATGATAATATGGACTATATGCAAGCAAATTTAACTAATGTAAATCATGTAAATTGAAGCATACTTGTCGGCTGAAAGCAGAAATAATTAGTTCTAAATGTTAATGAAATTTCACGATGGTAGATGATTTTAAACGTCACATATAATAGAAATATCACGGTATTGTTATTGTCCATAGGGCTGAGATCGTCGTCATAACAGTCTAATTGGAGATGTAGAAGTACAAAGCGAAGGGCGGCGATGGTGCCGGGGAAAGATAATAGGCATTAACTGTTCACTTGTGATCACTTGTAGTTACTGCCTTTTGGCTTTGTAAAACGTTATACTACTACCCCAGCGTCTAAGACGTTGGGCCGACGTTGTTTAAGTATTATACAAATGTTTTGTGTTTACTGGGACAGTTGTCCACCAGGTGCTGTTCTCTTGGTAGACACAGCCGGCCGATATTGGGTTTAACCTTCATAACCCCCTCGATCCCCTCGAACCATCACCCACAACCCTCGACCAACAAGTCCCTCGACCCACAACCCCTCGACCCACAACCCCCTCCACCCACAACAACATATTTGTTATCCCATTAGATGGTAACCAAATAGCTGGCAAGGTCGCCAGTCACAGCCCGAAAATTGAAACGAAGTGTCAGACAGGCTAGTATCCAAATATTTATACTTCAAGTAGGTCTAATAGGTCCTATAGGGCCTATATCGAAAAGTTCCCACGTTCAAAAGTTCTCATGTTCCGAGAACTTCAAGTCACCATGCATATGAGACCCACTGCAGGCAGTTAAATCAATTATATAATTGTTGTCAACAAAACTGTTAGGGGGGCACTATTCAATCACCGGGGGGGAGGGGGGGGGAGAGGGGGGCTGGATTATTTATCCCCGCATAATTTCAACACGTAGGGCTCGGTGACGCGTGGAGAAAAATGATTAGGCCAGCTAGTCCAGGTCTTGAAATATATTATTTATCTCATAAAGAGCTTGTCCGGGGTTTGATTTTAAAATACTCTCCCCTCCCCCCCCCCCCCGCCGATTGAATGGTGCATGACCTCTAGAAATGTAGGCCTACCTTTAAGCCTATTCTGTGAAACACAGTCACGTCACCGAAATTCCTTTTAAATGGCTACTCGGTGAAAAAAATGCTACACAAGACCCCCTCCCTCATACTTCATTGTATCAGCTACATGTAGCCTAGCTCCGTGAGTGTGTGCTTTATAGATTATAAATAACCCCAGTGTCGGGAACATGGGCGCTGTGGCTGGCATCAAAGCCAACACACGCGCTGACACGGGAAATTCACCCAATGTTGTCTCAATACTGGGCCAGCATCTCCACAGCTGGCACAACATTGTCTGCACAGGGACGCTTTGACTTGTAAACGCGGCACGCATATATGAATAGGATATAGGTCTACCGACGGAGAATTTATTATGCCCTATTCATTAATATGGGCCTAATATCAAAAACACAAATTAGGCCCAAGGTCTAACTGAAAAAGGTCCACCAATAGCCCTTACACGATTCTAAACTAAACCTAAATCACCCGTTTTCAACTTTGGGTCGAGGGGGTAATTCGGAATGGTTTTGGGTCGAGGGGGTTGTGGGTCGAGGGGTTGTGGGTTGAGGGTCGAGGGTTGTGGGTCGAGGGGGTTATAAAGGTTACCCCGATATTGACTTGATGTTAGATTAATACAGTTGGGCTAGCGTCGTTTTATAAATGCGCATCTAACATTTATGCAATGACGTTGAGCCGAACTTGTATGAAATTATACAAATTATGTTTTGTGTTTGCTGGGAAACTGATTTTTCGGCTATAGGCCTATAGACAATCAACAAAAGAATTAAAATATATGAAAGCCAAAATCAAATATAATAACAATATATTTGTGACCCGCCACGCGAGAAGGTACCTCCCCGCGGCTTTTATCAAATTATTTATGACGTCATTTAAAATTTAATTTTAATTATTACGTAACTAAATTCAAAAAAATATTAAAAATCATATAAAACAAAAACTTATAAAGATTTTTCAAAAATTCTTCCAATATTGAGACAGGAACCATACGGCTATCGAATCAATTGAAAAAAATCAATTTTGACAAAATTGAGCGTATGGCCCTTTTCGTGTGGCGGGCCTTCTGACAATCGGGCCTTCTGACTAATCATCCTTACTGGTTTTCTGACTAACGGGCCTTGTGACTAATGGGCCTTGTGACTAACGGGCCTTCTGACTAAAAGGCGGACACCGGGTGGACGGATGGAAGGGTGAAACTATTTCCACTATCTCGGTATGTGCCCTATAGGCCTAGTGGAAATACAACACATTGAAAACAATGTATTATATATATGTGAAACATTTAGTCAGAAATAAACACATAACATACAGAATACATAGCACATCATCTTGATATCAGTAATCAGGTAATGTGTTTGTATATATGTCAGTGGCGGATCCAGCATAGGGCGTACCCGGCGTACGCCCCCCCCCCCCCTTATTGGTTAAAATATTGCATTTTCATGCATTTTTTTTAATAAAGTGAAGCTAACAATCTTTTTTCAGCCAAAATGTGGCTTACGCCCCCTCCTCTTGCACATTCTTGATCCGCCATTGTATGTAGCAACAATACCGAAGGGCGGGGGCCTGGTGCCTGCTTGGAAAGTCAGAGATCGCAGATTCGTCTCCTGCTCAATCGTAAAGATTGAATATTGTGGGCAGCCTACATGACCGAGAGATAACGTGCTTGGCCGCAGACCAACAGGGCTCAATTTCAAATCATGTGTCTGGAGGGCAGTGTCACCTCATTCATATCACCATCCCCAGGAGGTTCTTCTGGCCCAGTTTAGCCTATATGTGAACAAATGTGGCGTGAAACCCCATTCATTTTATTTCATTACATTTTATAAAGCCAACTAACACCTGACTCGACGTTTGCCTGATAACATTACAGTAACATTGCAGCAAAGATTATGTGAGTTGAGAAAGTCTTCATGGGTCCTTATTCTTGGGTCGATCTACTGTTAGTATTGTGATTTTCGTAATTTGCATTACGTAAGAGGGTATAGTAAAAGTGCATTACGGTTACATGTGATAATGATGGATTAGGGCTGCTGTAGATTTCACGGCTGAGTAAGAAACATTAAAAGTTGATATTTTACAACTCCGTGACGATTTTGGCCTTTTTAAGGCAGAAGAATTGAAATTAAAGAATAAAGACTTCGTGAAAATTCCTGGCTAACTGGGGCCTATTAAAAGACCCAGAATAAATAATAATTGCACATCTACTCTTGTATGTACATAATTTTTACATTGTAGTCCTGTAAAAATGATTTTTTGTCAAGCATTTTTCATTACGTGCAGTGGGCCTACTTCAGAATGTGTGTAAAATCAGCAAAATGTATGATGGGAATCGAACATATAATAAATTCCAATGATGGATGAGATATAAATATATACTACCGGCCTATACATATTTAATTTTCATGATAATGCAATTTAGAGCATAGATATACATTCTCTGACACACCTGTAGCTGATATTTTGCAATGCTGTTGACAAGTTTCAAGGCCCCTGGGCCTCTTGTTGTTTAATTATTATTAAAAATATAATACGATATGATTTATAATATAGCTAAATTAGTTGTTAATTGATTTTTTTATTGTTTACGGGTGATAAAATGTCAAGATCATGCTGCACAGGTCAAGGTCAAGGCTATTTAATAAACAAAATTAGCCAAAATATTGGTCAAGTGCATACTTTGTGTTTAATTATTTAAATAAAAGACAATATGATAACGAGTCCAACAGCTGTAAATTGGTTGTTGATTGGTTGATTGTTTTATTGTTATTGTTTACGGGTGGTGAATATTAAGGGCATGTGGCACAGGTCGAGGTCATTGTCATGTACATGACAATGACCTCGACCTGTAGGATTACAAATTAGACCAAATATCGGTTTCGTGCATATTTTTCCGGTTGTTTAAATATAATATATTCTGATATAGTGACATTAATAGTTGTAAATTAGTTGTTGATTGATTTTTATGTCTGATGAATAGTACAATATCAAGTTCGTGTTGCAGCCCAGGCCTACAGGTCAAGGTACGATATGATTTATAATATCGCTAAATTACTGTTGTTAATTGATTTTTTTTATTGTTTACGGGTTATAAAATATCAAGGTCATGCTGCGAAAGTCAAGGTCATGGCCATTTAGTAATCAAAATTAGTTTTATTGTTATTGTTTAGGGGTGATGAATATCAAGTTCATGTGGCACAGGTCGAGATCATTGCCATGTAGGATTACAAATTAACCCAAATATTGGTTTCGTGCATATTTTTGCCAGATATTTAAATAAAATATAAGTTGAAACTGACGCAAATAGTTGTAAATCAGTTGTTGGTTGATTTTTATTTCGGATTATTAGTACAATATAAAGTTCGCGTTGTACAGGTCAAGGTCATGGGCATCTACATGATCAAAAAAATAAAATCAGCCAAAATATATCCCGCGTGCACATTATTTTGTTTAATTATTTAAATAAAATATAATATTACACTGACTCAAACAATTTTAAATTGATGTGAATAGCGAACGAGCTGTTCTGTATATATATTGGTTGCAGCTAAATGTCAATAATATGATTAAAAAAAAAATGCCCACAATGCCTATTGCTGGATAAATTAATTGGAAACATATCCTTGATAGGCCTACATGAGTTTATTAACCGGGTAACAATATTATCACTGAACGATGATATCAATTACAAGCACTAAAACAGTGATAAGTGCAACTCCGTAGCATAAGAACAATATAAGGACTATACTATGAGAAGTTACATTGCAAGGCTAAAGATGTGGGAATGAACAATATATCTACGGTACATGTAGCCTTGTGTTTCACCATACACGATAGCAATATAACAGTAAACCATAATACATGTATCCATTGAAATCACTCGGTGCATTGCGAAAAACTTCAATTTAGATAACAATACTGCATAAACCACTAAACCATGACTACACAACTAAAGAGGCGCTAAAGGGCGCCAAAGAGGCGATAAAGGGCGATGAAAATGTGTTAAAGGGTGAAAGGAACACATTACATTGCGACAAAGAGGCGCTAAAAGGCAACAAAGATGCAAAAAAACGCGATTGTTAGATGTTGAAGGGCGGCGAAAATGCGGTAAGGTAATAAATGGGCGGTAAAGGCCTACGATTAAGTTTTAAAGGGCACTGTAGAGGCGTTAGATGGTGATGAGAAGGTGATAAAATGCGTTGTGATGGGCTAACTGGTTATTCAAAGGCGTCGAAGGCGACAGAGTGACGTTGAAGGGCAATGGGGAGGCATTAAAGGGCGATAAATATGCGTTTAAGGGCAATAAAGATATATTAAAGGGCAATGCAAAGGCCTTCAATTGCAACAAAAAATACTCAAGGGCTACAAAGATGCATAAAGGGAAGTCTGACGTGGTGCATTATTAGGTAATGGCTAAACAATAAAGGGTGATATAGAGGCATTAAATAGCGACAAAAAGCTGTTAAGATCGATGTAGAGGCATTAAATGGCGATGGAGAGGAGTTAAAGGGATACGAGGAAGCATTAAAATGGCGCGAGTAGCGATAAAGGGTGATGGGAAGGACTTAAGTAGTGATGGGGAGGTGTTTATTAGCCATAGTGAGGAATTGAATGTGGACTGAAAAGCGTTAAAGATCAATGGGGAAGGCATTAAAAGGTGCTAGTGAGGCGCTGAAGGGCAATGGAGAGGCATTAAAGTGTGCCAAATATGTGTGAGAATGGTGATTCCTTAAGGGGAAGCGGAAAGCCCTTATATTTTGCAGCGAAAAAAGAAAGACGCATAAACAGCATGTCGCCAAACGCGTTGTTAGGAGGGTATGTTAATAGGCGATGGTTATGCAATAAAGGGCAATGTCGAGGAAGTAAAGGGCAACAAAAAAGAAAGACGTGATGGGGAAGTTTTTAATAGCCATAGTGAGGAATTGAATGTCGACGGAAAAGCATTAAAGATCAATGGGGAAGGCGTTAAAAGGTGCTAGTGAGGCGCTAAAGGGCAATGGAGAGGCAATAAAGGGCATCAAATATGTGTGAGAATGGTGATTCGTTAAGGGGAAGCGGAAAGCCCTTATATTTTGCAGCGAAAAAAGAAAGACGCATAAACAGCATGTCGTCTAACGCGTTGTTATGAGGGTATGTTAATAGGCGATGGTTATGCAATAAAGGGCAATGTAGAGGAAGTAAAAGGCGCCAAAAAAGCGTTAAAGCTTGACGGGGATGAATTAAAGGGCTATGCAGAGATGTTAAAGAGCGACGAGAAAGTGCCACAGAGTAGTTACCTTGGGATGGTTTGATGGCGACACACTAAAACGCGATGGGGAGGTGTTAAAGGGCAAGCGTGAGGCCTTACATGCTGACAAAGAGGTGTTTAAGGGAAATTGAGATGCGTTAGCCACAGAAAGGCTTTCATTTGTAACAAAGATACGCTAAGGCGCTACGAATATACAGAAAGGATGCATTAATAAGTGACGGTTATGCAGAGCGATGTAGAGGCATTAATTTCGAAAAATGCATTATAGGTCGATAGAAAGGCACCAAAGGGTGAAGGAGAGGTGCTAAAGAGTGATAAAGACAATTTAAAGGGCGACGCAGAGACACCATATGGCGATGGGAAGGCGTTAAAGAGCCAGCAATTGATTTTTCGGTCAAAAATCACACAGAAAAGAGGTATTAAACTTGTTCGTAGTGTTAATGGTTGCAAATAATGTTTTTCGCTTACTTTACCTTAAAATTGAGGTTTTGACTTTGAAGATGACCTTCCATCATCAAAACAATACCAGGAATGGATTATTTAGTCAAAATCACATCAAACATATATATTACACTTCTTGCTATTTTGTG
This sequence comes from Flabesymbios commensalis, assembly GCA_964017125.1. Classification (NCBI taxonomy): domain Eukaryota; kingdom Metazoa; phylum Annelida; class Polychaeta; order Terebellida; family Flabelligeridae; genus Flabesymbios; species Flabesymbios commensalis. The sequence continues at coordinate 52,625,951 of OZ024914.1, read as the reverse complement.
TTTGTTGAAAAGGATATTTTTTATACCTTTGACCTTGGAATTGACTTTTTGACCTTGAAGATGACCTTCAATCACCAAAATAATACTACAAATAAATTTTCTAGTCAAAAATCACACAGAAAAGAGGTATTACACTTGTTCGTTGTGTTATCTGTTAGAAATCATATTTTTCGCTTACTTGACCTTGAAAGTGAGGTTTTGACCTTGAAGAGGACCTTTAATCTTAAAAATAATACGAGAAATGAAAAATTAAATCAAAATCACATCAAACATAAATATTACACTTCTTGCTATTTGTGTTAAAAATACTATTTTTTTATACCTTTGAATTGACCTTTCGACCTTGAAGATGACCTTCAATCACCAAAATAATACTATCAATGGATTTTCCAGTCAAACTTCCATGGAATGAGAAATTACACCTGTTCGTGGCCTTATTTCCTAGAAATCATATTTTCGTTTATTTAACCTCGATTTGACCTTGAATCTTAAAAAATATAAGAAATGGATTTTCCAGTTAAAATTACACGAAAAAGAGGTATTACACTTGTTCCTACCCTTATTTTCTGAAAAATCATATTCGACCTTGGAATTGACCTTTGACTTTGAACTTTGCCTTGTTCCACATAGAGTAGTTCTTAAGATTTTTAGTATGTTAATCTGGATGTATTTGTGAAGCCAAAACACCTAAAACTATTTCTGTTGCAATTTGTTCAAAGGTCAAATGACTGACTATGAGCATACTCGAAAGATCAAATTTGAGCTGTATAGCTATATTTTTAAATTTTGATAATAGACAACATGAGCAAAACTGAAATAAGCGCTAAAATTTTAAATTAACAAAATTACCGGGAAGATTCCCCAGGGCTAATATACATACTGCAAATATTTTGAAATAATGTGAGCGGGGGTGTATAGCTAAATTACCAAATTTGAAGGTGTTCAAGCTCTAGAGAGTGACATCGGATTTTATCATCATTTTGAATTTTGTTGAAGAAAAAAAATAATTTACCAGGCAAATTCCTCAGTGCCAATATGCCTAATGCAAATATTTGGAAATATTCCAAGCAGGGGTTATTGTTTGAGAGCAGAAACAAGTTGCAACAGCGGGCGGACTCGACAAAAACAATATGTCTCCACCACCACAAAGTGGGTGGAGACTTAATTATGATCTGAAATTAGGCGAAACCCTGCAAACCGTTTATTATACCTCCAGAATTACTCCATCCATGTGCTTGCCTGCGACGGAACTAGAATACTACATTTTGGCAGTCCAACAGAAATTTTCACTAATTAATACATGTACTGGTAGTATTATACATGTCTACACTTTAAAAATAACAGAACTTCGGTGTTGTTTCACTTGTTTTTATTAGTATGACACTGTAAATATTGTAAAGGTACCACAAAATGAGACTAGGCGTGAGATCGTTCATTACTTCAATAAATATATATTTACTTATCCATGTAATTTTTGTTTGTATCCATGGTATGCGGTTAGCCGGGAACTAGGTTAGTCTACAAGTCTTGTATAATATAGTTATCTTTTGATTGTGAAAATGAGAATTCTTTCTGGCACCTATGCCATACACTCCTTGGCAGTGAACACACAATATGGCACATGTACTACCTCCTCACATGAACACTTAACACAGTTGAACAAAGCTTGTGCATCTCAGTGTCCATGTACAAAAAGACTAGATCTACAGCAAATTCTAAGAAATGTTACTTGAAAAATACAATACATATATCGAATACTTCTGGTGGTTCCTACTGACTAATATTCTAAGCTTGTGCATGTTGCATTGCGAGTACAATTTATCAGCATTTACCATTCCCCCCACCATTTGTAAGCTTTTAAGTGGGCAAGATAATTCATTGCTGCAGAGAAAACAACACAATTCCTGGTGATGTGAACGCCCAATGTAAACTTTTCACATCAATGATACTAACTGTAGAGCACCAATAAATATTTCGTCATCTTCAGATAATAATGTGTTGAAGGTCATTCCCACTTTACATTTAAAGTAGAACTCAAACATTATTTCAAAGAAAGGTGTTAATTTGTAAACAGAAAAACTGTAACAGGAGCAAATAAAAGTAAATATATTTAATACTCCATATGAAAGTAACTGAAATATTTTTGATACTTTGCAAAACCATCTTGACTGTGATGACACTTGAGACCTTAAAAATGCAATCCTTGAACCTTCATGCTCAAAGTATTTTGTGGATAAATCCACTGATAGCACCTATTCAATATGGTTAAGATTTGTGCCACAAAATACACTTCACATTGACTGACTACTATAATGGTTAATAAATTTGTATAAATTAGTACAGTTTGGCAGTACACCCAAATAAATAACATTTCATCTGGGCAAAAAAATATTATCTCCATGATCTTGTTATTAAAATTAGCAGGTAGAAATATTAGTATTTATGTTATATACTTGGAAACATGAAAATTACATCTTGTGCATAAAAATAGAACATCAAATATATAGCATTTCATAAATGCAAAACACGTAATCTTCCTACAATCTATCCAAAAAACATCGACACATTTACCACTGGCTGTGTACAGTACTACACTTCACACAAATACATTTCCAATAAATAACTAGGCACATGGAGAAACGGACATAAATATTTTTCATAAATATAGCGAGGAAAAATGTATGTACACTTTCGGGAAAAGGTATAGAAATTGTAAGACAATGCTAAAAAGAAGTTTTAATGGTTTAAATCAGTGCTGGTCTACACCGCTCTGCAAAGCCAAAAGGCAGGATTTGTTTACTTGTAAACTGAGCAGATACTGTCTTTTGGCTTTGCAAACAGGACTGACTATCTATGCTAATGCTATGTGCATAATGACTACAAGATAAATGTGAATAAACCATCAGTATACTACAATGTTTCAAGTTAGTTTTAATCTACATCATAGAATAAATTGTAGAGCAATTTAAGGAATGATATAGAATTCAATTACTTCATGAGGTAAAAAAAAGTTTAATTGACACATTGATTTATAGGGAAATTTTTTTTACATCCTTATCTTCACACAGTCTCTCCTATATCTGTACATCCCAGGTACAAATTTGAATAAATCTAAGTTTTAAAGTCAGATCTAAAGATACGTAAAAATAAAACTTGTGAAGAGGAAAAAACTTAAATCCTCTTTAATCAGGAGTGTGATAATACTTTTATAGCATACAGAGGGTTAATGACAGATTCAAACCAACTCAATCTGTCATAAAGAAAATCACTAAGAACTACCTAGTAGAATACATGAGACAATCACAGTTACAAAATAACAAGGAGTTAATATTTAATATATTTTGTTGAGGTAGCCCTATCAGTGAAGATTAAGAACACTTCAGCGTTTGTTTGTGTTTACATCAGGTCAACAAAGATCAGTGACAAAATCAGTAGGACACTTTCTAAATAGATACCTAAACACACAAGCGCAATGTCATGTCTTAACATGGATTCTAGCAATCCAGCTCAGAATGGAAAATGGAATGATGACTGGAAATGTGAATAACCAAATTTTACGGTGTTGGAAAAATGTACCGGTATGTCACACTTAAATAGCAGATTCACAAAAACAGATGTACATACATAAATAAGACTAATAATAATTATGATAAAGATATCTCGTTTGTCAATAGGAACAAGACACAAGCTGGCAAAAGCTTTGTATATACACGTCATGAAACAGCTGGCCACTTTTGTCATATAGCACCCCCAATATATGTGCCATGTCTAGTAGATATATCTTACCAGACGAGCTTGAGTACTTACAATCAGTTAACTTATACTCAAGCTGGTGGTATGGTTGTACTAATTGAACTCTCTTTAAGACATCGCCCCTAGCAGCCATAATGTCATATGGGTAACTCAAATTGGTGGCACATATGACACTTTGGCTTCTAGGGGTTCATATGTAAAAAATAAATAAGACAAATAGGAGATCTTAGCAAAACTTATGTAATATGACAACTTCAATGATGAAGGTGTTTCAAAAGTTATGTATGTATATATATTGATAAAGAAACATAAATATGTACTCGGAAAGAACAAAGGTCAATATTGGTCAGACTAAATTCAGCAATAAATATATCGAAAGTATAAAATAAATCTCAATAATAATAACTTGGTGAAAAATACTTTCTATTAATTCTAATTTAGAATCAATAGTTTTATCAATTGGAAGAAACTAAATAAAATATCCATACCAAAAAAATGGAATGGAGCATAACCATTGTGAACAAATTGTGAATTACAAACTTAGGAACTCTTGATACGACTTGTAATACAAATATAGACTTTCTTAATCTGCTAGATTACATTTATACAAACAAAAACGATATGTATTTGAGTGTAACTCACATTTATAAATAAAGACATATGGGGATTATATTTTAAAAAAACATAGAAAAGTAAATGCCATGCAATATGAACTGTGCAAGGTGAACATAATACTGACTACACAATATTTCTAACAAGCACATGAAAACATGTACTTTATATGTTAATGGCTGAACACCGTCATGGTAAATGCATCAAAAGCTTCTTTGCAGTCCAGATTTTTCACTTGCCGAAAATCAGTGATACCTGAAGGAATATGTATGTTATATATACACATGTATATATTTACACATGCATATCTACACATATATATATATATTTATATGTATACACATGCATATACCTTGTATATACAAATGTGTATATATATACAATATATATGCTGCTATGTATATATATATGTATACATATAAGCTGCAATATATCAATCTCTCAAAAGCCGATATTTCCACATAAATATGCAGAGTCAGAACTATAAAACTAACATTGTGACATAAATTACTCAGCATAATAAATTAATATCTCACAAAAACAAATGACCAGAAAATAATAAAGTGGCAAGATCGACTATGCAACATTTACAGCAGCTGCTCTAGCACTGATGGTCAACCACTACACAGAACTTGATGAGATCACTAACAAACCCTCTTGACGGCCAAGCTAAATCTAAGTACAACACTGGGATATGTACAAGCTACAACATAACAGCATAGGCTAGATTTCCATTTTTAGAGTAAATCATGTATATTTCACAAATACCCAATAAATTTAAATAGTTATATTTTATCCTGATATTACAATCCTTTAGAGTATAATGTATGTATTAGAATATTGGATACATTTTCAATATTACTTATACCTTTAGATATATGAGATACATTTTTGTAATCTTACCAGCCTTGCACAAGTTAATTTACATAAATTTTGATTTTAAAAATATTACTGTTTTGTGCTTCAACAAAGTACATCACCACTTGAGAGTAAAGGGTCATAAGTGTCAATTAACAAAGAGACACTTATAAGCCTTTATTCCCAATGTCAATAAATGATGCTGTATACAGATTATAATAAAATAAGACCTTGCCGTAAATGACGAAGACAAGCTCTCCATTAATACATACATGTGTGACTGCCATTTGAGGTTTCAATGTCAAAAACAGTGAATATGTAATACAAAAATGAACACAAATGAGCAAATAAATTAATAATAGCTAGACAGAATGTACAACAGAAAGCGTTCAAAGTGACATAAATATCATTAGTTAAACATCGCTGCAGAACGACCAATTTCACTGACAAGACACAACACAGTAGACGTGCCTGTGATAGGTCATGGCATGTATGAGAATAGTGAATAGTCAAGGTCATCTTTGTAAATGTAGATATGAGACAAGATCTTATAAAAATACATCCACACGGAAAAAGATGGAAGCTTGAAGTTAAATGTAAATGTTTTGTGCTATATATAATATGCTGCGCATGGTGTGCAGCCGACTGTTTATGCACACCATGATCATGGCACCACCGGGAACAAATCAGGGTGACAATGCTGCCTTGCATGATTAGGCCTTTTCGGCCTTCATTTTAGCACAGTGCATGAAATGTGTGAGAAAGCCAAACTTGTCAGGAAAGACAGCATGGCAAAAGTGGCAAGTGAATGGTGTGTTGTTTTCATGGCAACTGCGGTGCAAAACGTAAGTGCTGTATTCTGGAAAAAATATGTTGCAGTGACTGCAATTGAACAGATGTCCCTGACGTGACAGTTCTTTCAGCACAAGCCGCGCATCAGATTTGCTTTGAACCAGCGCAGTGACTATTCTACCAATTTGTTCAGCTTCATCTTCATATTCATCAAGCTTTCTCTTGCGGCTAACTGGGCTCTCTTTCTCTGGACTATCATGTAATGACACCTTTTCATCCATGTCTATGTCCTCCTCATCATCGACTAGATCTTTCCTTGCTTTGATGTTGCTTAGTGTTATGCCTGCTGCTCGTGCCAGCTCTTGTATGATGTCACTGGGCTCGTGTTGCCTCGAGTATTCAGATTCATCTTTTGGTGCCATTGAGGTGCTATCAGCAGCAACATTCCTGGTTTCTTTTTCACCAGATTCAGGAGAATCACTTGCCCAGGTTGAATTCCCGCTATCACGCCGTTCACGTTCTTGTGTTTCTGGACTTTGGCTCCTGATAAAAATATCAGATTCTGGTTTAAGCTCTGATGATTCTGAGCCACACTCAGAGCCCGACCCTGAGGCAAGGTTAAGTGCTTCTTGTTGTTCAGGAGCCCAGCGACCTCCACCAGGAAAAACTGGCTGCTGTCCATAAGTGGGAAATACGGGAGGGCCGGCTTTAGTCTGCATCGTCTGCACTAGGGTCTCACTAGGCTGCATCGACTGAGATAGGTTGTCACTAGGTAGGAACAGATGAGGTTGATTGCATGGAAATCCCGCTGGCAGTTGTGTGTGTGCTATTTGTTGTAAGGGACCTCGAGATGCAGGTGAACTTGACACAGAAGTGGGGATAATTTCTTTTTTTATTGGTGGGGACATCTTTGTTTGCCGCTGTGGTTGTTCTGGTGGTGGTGACATTGACAAAGGTTGTTGATTCAACTCATATTGACCGAGTGGTAACTTGTATTTCATTTGGATTACTTCAGTGGCATGATTTTGAGAAACATGAAGATGCAGCTCATTCTTGTTGCAAACTGTTGAGCACTTTGGTACAGGACACACTACTTTCTTCATACGGGTATGTGTAGTTTCATGTGTTTTGTGATTTGATTTTGATGCAAACTTTTTCCCACAAAAGCGACATGAAAACGGTTTTTCTCCAGTATGAATGCGTATGTGCTTTTTGAGGTTTCCTCGATAAGATGTCCTGTAACTGCAAAACTGAAACACAAAAATTTAAAGTAAAGTCAAATACTAGATTAATATAAGCTAGGCACTCCAAATTAAATAAAACTAGATTTGTTTGAGGGGCAAAGCTTGCGTCTCCACCCGCCCCACAAAGATTTAGCAAACTAAATACATTAATTATAGTGGAATACAATACTGTCGCCAATTTTTATGTAAACCACGTAAAAATGTGATGTAAGAATCACACCTAAATCTAATCAATATATGTCTAAGGTAAGTTACTTCCTTGGAACAAATCAGTGAAGCAGTTTAAGCTTTTGGATTTTTTTTTAAAAATGAAAAAAGAAAAACAATTCTCCTGACAATTTTCTCAGGGCCAGTGAGCATACCCAAAAGATAACATTTGAGCTGTATAATTATATTACCAAATTTTGATAATAGCCAAAATAAGCAAAAAGTCTGAAAATCAGCTAAAATCCAAAAACGTAAAAAAATATAAGTTTTTATTATCATTTATATATAATCACACCAAAAAATAATCAACAAACAACCAGGGTGCGGTTCTTTGAACCAAGCATGAAACAAATTCATGAAGCAGTTCAAGCTCTAGAGAGTGACATAGGATGTTGGTGGCCATCTTGGATTTTATTGAAAAAGCTGAAAAAAGCCCAAAAAATTTACCAGGGCCAATATGCATACTGCTAAAATTTAGAAATAATCTGGGCAGGGGTGTATAGCTATTACCAAATTTTGGTGCTAGTCAAAATGAACAGAAGTGAAATATCCCTTAAAATTCTAAAACGTAAAAAAATCTTTTTAAAAAAAAGTTTTTATTATCAGAATCACATCAAAATCTAATCAGCACATGATTGTGCAGGGTAAGGTCTTTCCTTTAAACCAAACATGAAACAAATCCATAAACCAGCTCAAGCTCTTAGTCTAGAGAGCGACATAGGATTTTGGCGACTATCTTGGATTTTGTTGAAAAAGCTGAAAAACGCCAACAAAAATTACCGGCAAATTCCTTAGAGCCTATTTGGGTTTTGTCAAGTTAAAAAAAATCAAAAAATCCAAGAAGAACTCGGAAGTGGGTGGGTGGGTGGGTGAAGCCCCAACTCCGATTATTTTCTTTTTTCGGAAATAGTGTGTTTTTTGTTCTTGTACATGTTTCCAAAAAAAAAAATTGGATATGGAGGTGGGTGGGTGGGGTCTGGCGAATCAAGAGTTTTTCTCGGATTTTTGGATTTTTTTTTCAACTTGACAAGACCCCTAAGCATACTGCAAATATTTAGAAATAATCCGAGTATGGGGTGTATAGCATGTATAGCTAAATTACAAAATTTTGACGATAGCCAAAATGAACAAAACTGAAATATGCGCAGAAATTCTGAAACATAAAAATATCAAAGTTTTTATTATCAGAATCACACCAAATCAGCACATGTGCAGGGTAGGGTCATTCCTTTAAACTAAACATGAAACAAATCCATAAAGCCGTTCAAGCTCTAGAGAGCAAGACGGATTTTGGCAGCCATCTTGGATTTTGTTAAAGCTGAAAAACACCCCAAAAAATTTACAGAGTGAAATTACAGGGCCAATTTGGCAATATGCATACTGCAAATATTTAAGAAATAATCCGAGTAGGGGTGTATGGCTATATTACCAAATTTTGATGATTGCCGAAATGAGCAAAACTGAAATATCCGCTAAAATTATGAAACGTAAAAAAAATCAAAGTTTTTATTATCAGAATCACACCAAAAACTAATCAGCACACAGCCAGGGACACAGCCAGGGTAAGGTCTTTCCTTTAAACCAAACATAAAACAAATCCATGGATCGGTTCAAGCTCTAGAGAGCGACATAGGATTTTGGCGACCATCTTGGATTTTGAAACTGAAAAACGCAAAAAAAAATTACCATCAGGGTTCAATTTCTTCAGCATCACGTAGCGAAAAGTTACACATCTTTAGCCACTTGCTAATCAAACTTGAAATTAATCAGCAACATATTTCGTCTTTAATGACAGGAAAACCCCAATGAATTTGGAGCTCAGTTTCAAATCGCTACACAATATTTTCAAAATAAATTGAACCCTGACCAGGCAAATTTCACAGGGCCAATATGCATACTGCAAAAACAATTTATAAGTGGGTGTCCGAGTGACTTGAAAAACACCTCAATCATATTATATCTGGGAGTGCTTAGCATACAGGTGGGGCTGACAAGCTCACATGCAGTGTTCAGCACAGGCCGCGATATCGCGTCAATTACGCACGTAGAGGTCAAATGTCTCCTTTTTTTCCAGGGTAGTGAGACAAATTTCTCCAGCTATTTCTTGTCTGTGCTGAACACTAGGCGTCAATTACGTGCTTAGAGGTCAAATGTCTCCTTTTTTCCAGGGAAGGGAGACAAATGTCCCCACCTATTTTTTGTCTGTGCTGAACACTGCACATGAGGCGAGTAAATCTAGTGGCAGGGCTGGAAATAGAGAGTCCCGTTTGTCCAGGACAACTAAATCACAAAACGGACAACCCACGTTTCTCAGATGGTTGTCCATCCTGCCGATTTTCATCCAACAGTCAGTCTGAGTGACAGTCGTCCGACCCCATGGGAGCTGTAGCTACTATCAGCCTATGCATTACCAAATATTAATCGCGGTAGGAGTGGAAAATTATTTCTAGACTGAAAAGAATATTGCCTACTAAAATTGACTACTCTGAATTTTTCAAAAGACGGAAATCGGTATGTAGACGGGAATTTCACACCCCTGAAAGTAAAGCCAAATTGACTTGCTGGTGATCTCTATAAAAAAACCATCAATTGATGGCAAGACCCCTCGGTCGTAGGCTGTCTATCAACTTCAAGAATTGAAAGTTATTGCACATGTATGTGGCCCTAAGTCAAGCTTACAAGACACTTTGGTTTCCGTGACACATGTGGCCCTGAGTCACAGCATTATGAAATTAAAGCGCTTACAAGCCATTTGGCCCATTCCACATAAAGTGGTCCTGGGTCAAAAAAATTAAAACAAGGATTTTTTAATGAGGAATGGTATTTTTCAGTCAGATATCTATCTTATCAGGAAATAATCAGGGCATCATTGCTCCGCTGAATTTATAGTTACACAACAGTGTCAAAGTGAGAGAAGTTTCTAGCATTGGGAAAAGGAAAAGTCAGCAATTCTATATGCTTCAATTTTTTTTTGTAAATACATCACAAAAACTACTTTTTGCATAAGTTTTAACAAGACTAAGGTATTAAGTTCCATTAAAAATACATACTTTGTCCTCAATCCCAATACATTTAAACTGATATGGGATGAAAAATTCACACATGACAGCGCAACATACGTGACAATAATCATCCATTTGTTTCTGTTTTAAAGGACATTGATGGTTGAGAATAGCCAGATTTCTAATTAAAAGTCAGAAAGGAACTATAAACCAATTACCACAAAGAAATGACACAAACTGCTAAGTTTTTGTTTCTGGAGACTATTTGACTTATGTAACATACGTAACGTTACGTATGTTACACAAAACGTAGAGTTCAATATTACCCTCATAAACAGATATTTTTCAAATTTATTTTATTAAATAACATCGAAAGCACTTCAAAGAATAAATCTACATGAAAATTAATTCTTTAAAGAGCTTAATTCAATTGTTTTTGAAATTTTTATCCATTTTAAATGAAGAACAAGAGGCCAGCCGGCCACTGTAATCCCATAATAAAGGACATACTGGTAGATAGATCAGAATTTAGCAAGATTTCTGATAAAAGGTAAGAATAGAACTCTATAAACCAATTACCACAACGAAATGACTCAAATGGCTAAGTTTGTGTATCTGGAGACCATTTAAATGGTCAGGGTACCGTTCTGCCCTGGCACGGTGGGCGGCCGCACCCAGTACTCTTGACAAGCCGCCCACCACAACAGTTGGAAAAAAATGGGAAACTGAGTATTTTGAGTATAAAAACATGTCTGTAGTGTTAAAATTAACATTTTGGTGTCAAGATCACCCACCACTAACCAATCTCTGTGCAGGACCGTGAATGGAGTAACATATGTAACGTTACGTATGTTACACAAAAAGTGGAGTTCAATAAAAACTTTTTTTGTAACATTCGTAACACAGAAATGCTCGAATTACTAGAAATCAGTCCACAGAAAAACTTCACAACTTTTTTATCATTTGATACTACCATCTATCTGAGAAAACAATATCCCTGATTTATGTATTTCTTATGACACAATTCACACGATTTCACAATTTTCTAAATTGAAATATATATTTGTTTCTATGTGAATGTAACATACGTAACGCTACAAACTTGGCTATTGCATGAAAAATACTTGTAAAGTAAATGTGTAAAATTTTTATTGAACATTTATGACCCTAGCTCAACAAGACTACATAAGTCCAGGAGCTCCCGCTCCGAATTAGAATTTGATTTAAGCAATTTTGTGTAGGTTTATTAATGTAGTCCTAGGCTAGTTCAACAAGACAACTAAAAACTTAGGGTGCATCCTCCCCCGAAACCACAAATTTTGTTTTATAGTAATGGACTAACATCTAGCACAGTTTGCAAAATATTGGGCATGTGAAAGTAAATAATGGCCGATAGAGGGCCATTTTGAATTTGATCAAGTCAAAATTTTCCAAGATGCATCCTCAGCTGAAATCTCACATTTCATTCTACAGTAATGGTCTAGCCATCTAGCACGGTTTACCAAATATCGCCCATGTGAAAGTGAATAATGGCCGATAGGAGGCCATTTTGAATTTGATCAAGTCAAAATTTTTCAAGATGCATCCTCTCCTGAAATCTCACATTTTGTTTTATAGTAATGGTCTAGCCATCTAGTACGGTTACTAAAAACCGGCTATGTGAAAGTAAATAATGGCCGATAGGCGGCCATTTTGAATTTGATCGAGTCAATTTTCTTCAAGATGCATCCTCTCTTGTAATCTCACATTTTGTTTTATAGTAATGGTCCAGCTATCTAACACGGTTTACCAAATATCAGCAATGTGAAAGTAAATAGTGGCCGATAGGCGGCCATTTTGAATTCATTGAGTCGAAAGTTTTTTAAAGGCATCCTCTCTCTAAACGTCACATTTTGTTTTATAGTAATGGTCTAGCTATCTAGCACGGTTTACCTGATATCAGGCCTATCGAGGTAAATAATGCTGATTGTCGGCCATTTTGAATTCGTAAGTTAAAAATTTTCAGGGTGCATCCTCCCCCGAAAACTCACACTTTGTTTTATAGTAATCAGGTAATGGTCTAGCCATCTAGCACGGTTTACCAAATATCAGCCATGTGAAAATGAATAATGGCCGAAAAGGCGGCCATTTTAAATTTGATCAAGTCAATTTTTTTCAAGATGCATCCTCATCTGAAATCTCACATTTCGTTTTACAGTAATGGTCTAGCCATCTAGCACGGTTGACCAAATAACGGCCATGTGAAAGTGAATAATGGCCGATAAGCGGCCATTTTGAATTTTATCGAGTCTAATTTTTTCAAGATGCATCCTCTCCTGAAATCACACATTTTGTTTTATAGTAATGGTCTAGCCATCTAGCACGGTTTACCAAATAACGGCCATGTGAAAGTGAATAATGGCCGATTGGCGGCCATTTTGAACTTTGACAAAATGAATTTTTTCAAAATACATCCTCTCCCGAAGCCTTACAATTTGTTTTATAGTAATGGTGTAGATATCTTGAGCGGTTTTCATGATATTCCACAATATCAGGCCTGTCAAGGTGAATAATGGCTGATAGGCGGCCATTTTGAATTTTATCAACTTCAAATTTTTCAGGATGCATCCTCTCCTGAAACCTTACAATTTATTTGATATTAATGGTGTAGCTATCTTGAGCGGTTTTCATGATATTCCGCAATATCGGGCCTGTGGAGGTGAATAATGGCCGATAGGCGGCCATTTTGAATTTTATCGACTTGAAATTTTTCAAGATGCATCCTCTCCTGAAACCTCACAATTTGTTTTATAGTAATGGTGTAGCTATCTTGAGCGGTTTTCATGATATTCCGCAAAATCTTTCAGTCGGATTTACCGATGTTATAAATTAGGTCAAAGTGCTGGGTCAACTTCAAGGTCAAGGTCCAAAAACCTGAAAAGGCACAATTAGGGACCTTAGAGAACATGTATGTGCAATATGACTGTCATCGGCCCGGTACTTTTCGAGATCTGCTCCGGAAACGAAGTGCGCGTCAAAACGTCTAAATAGGTCATAGTTCTGAACCAGAAGTAGGTCAAAGTTCAAATACCCCAAAAGGCACAACTAGACCCCCTAGGGGTGTTGTGTGTAAAATTTGAAGACAATCGGACAAGTACTTTCAGAGATATGCTCCGGAAACGAATTGTTTACGGACGGCCCAACGGCCCAACGGCCCAACGCCGTCACATCATCATTTTCTCCTCTGCAACCTTGCGTATTGAATTCAGATTAAAAATATTTTAACCCGTCCATTAGCCACCTGGAAGTAACCCACATACCAAAAATTGTTATCCTAGCTTATTTTCTCACAAAGTTATAGGCAAAAGAAGAGGCAAAAAAAAAACGGAGGTAGAATCCATAGCTCCCTTCGCTCACCTACGGTGACGGCGGGAGCTAATTAGCATTGATAATCTGAGGATTACCTGGTATGCATGCAATTTAGTGGCCTTATGAACCCCTCGAATTTGCGTCTTTACTGTAACATATGTAACGTGGAATGGACCATTTTGAGTCATGTTGTTCTGAAATTAACGCGCTTACAAGCCATTTTGGTTTCCGTGACCTGGTAATGATCACTGAATCATGATGTCAAACTTGAGCTTTAGTGTAATGCACATGAGGTAAAAAATGAAGGCCCTAAGGCAAAGTGTTATGAAGTTATAGCACTTTCAAGCTATTTCGGTTTTCGTGACCTGGTGACCTCAAAATTAGGTCATGATCACTGAATGTCGAACTTGACCTTTAGATTAGTGTAATGCACACGAGAAAAAAATGAAGGCCCTTAGTCAAGGTGTTATGAAGACATGAGAAAGGGAAATTTAAAAGAATATCAAATGAGAAAATTACCTTGCAAGCGAGTGGTTTTTGAAGTTCCTGATCTTTATGTTGAGAAGCCACATGAGAATGTAGAGCTGGTAAGTGACGAGTTGTGAAGGCACAGAAGCCGCATCGATGGATCTGAGGGCTCTTAATAGAGTCCATATTTGACATGGGATCATCTGGTGTGATTTCTAAAAGAGTACTCATCTTGTCCATTTTGTATTTCTGAAATTAGAAAAATATGTTGTAAAAGGCTATACCCTGGGTTAAATTAACAGTTGATTTTAACACATCAATCATATGACATTTATGCTGTAGATCTGGTCATTTTCTCGTGCTTAAATTCTCCTATTTTCTGATTTTAGGACTTTTCACTAAGTTTAGAATTCACGAATTTGCATTTTTCTTAAGTAGCGCTTTTATAATTATTTTCGCAAGATTCTTGAATTCCTGAATTTTTCCTCCTTACGAAATACAAAAAAATTAAAACCTCACTAATATTACCAGATCTAAAGCATGTTGATTACCACAGCAGTGCCATAACTATGGTTATCAGTAGAGATTAAGGTCAAATGTTATACTTGAAATGATGATGGAATCAGGTTGAAAATGATGACGTTGAAATAATTGTCTTTTGCAAACCTTTTTTTTTACTTTGTTTCAACGTCATTTTGCAACTTTTAAACGTCATTTCCACCTTGAAACAACATCATTTTGTGTGCTGGGTAGGCCTAGTCTATAGGCCATACCCAAAAACTATTTTTAGGTCTAGCCTATTGAATATGCCTCGTTGGTTGCGCAGCAAACGAGGCATATGACTGCTCCCATTTAGAAAACACACATTATTTCTGGCCGAATAACCGGCAATAATAGGACTATCCAGTGTTGAGTTGAACTGCCAGTTATTCCTATCTTCAAACATGCTTAACCATGCGTTTCGGGTTCTAGACATACCAGAGACCCGGATGACAGTCCAAGCAACATGGCGCCATTAACAGGTCGGATTTTGACAAATGCTGTAGCACATTTACTAGTAATTATGCTGTGCAAACAACGAGGCATGTTCAATAGGCTATTTTAGGCCTAACTAATCAAGACTTATTTTTGTCTTGATATCAGGCATGAAAAACCTCTGAAAAAACTGCTTGTGCCCCTGTCACACTGATGATCAGGGTGACACTGATACAACAAGTTGCAGGAAAAAGTTGCAACTAGTTATAGACTTCAATGAGCTTATATTTAACTATTTTCAATATTTGAAAATTGGCAGTGTATATCTGTATGTGATTAACTGTATGTATTTGCCGTTAAATAATCTTGACATGATATGTAGCCCGAGGCCTATACATCAGTAACGAATAC
Source organism: Flabesymbios commensalis (assembly GCA_964017125.1). Classification (NCBI taxonomy): domain Eukaryota; kingdom Metazoa; phylum Annelida; class Polychaeta; order Terebellida; family Flabelligeridae; genus Flabesymbios; species Flabesymbios commensalis. The sequence goes on along the minus strand of OZ024914.1, from coordinate 52,610,281 downwards.
AGTCACTTAGTTGTATAAATGTATGAATAACATTAGCATGCTATACTAAGTACCCGTACTGTATATCAAGTAGAGCCACTGCCTCGAGAATTTGGTTGGCCACCCATGATACAATTAGCAATTAATAATTATTGTATCATGGGTGGCCAACCAAATTTTTTTTAGATGTAAATTACAGTCTGTTTCACCAGATCCTGGGAGTAGCCTTTTTTCAATTTGCTCTATCGCTTTTTGATACATGTATACAGTATACCAATATAAGGAACATTTATAATAATAATATTGGTATGAGAAGCTGTGTAAGATTGGATGTTAGGTGCAAAACAAATAAAACAAAAAAGTTCAAGGCAAAACTACTAACTGAATAATGAAAAGACACACTGTAGTTTGCCAACTTGAGGAGATTAAAAATATTAAAACAATGTGCTGTATAATGAAACATTTGAGAGACTGCAGATGTGTTGTGCAACTGCAGTTTTGAAACTATTTAGGGATGTAGATAGCACTATATAGTATTTGGCAGGTTATTCCAGAATGGTATTGTTCTTGGGAAGTTTATAGTAAACTTTCACATTGTGAAATTGTTCACAATCCCCAGAACGCTTGAAAATGATAGGATTAAGTTGTAAATTGAGCAACTACTACAAAGGGAAGTAAATCAGTAACAGATTTTTTTACAGCTGGCCTCCGAGTCAGCAGACGTGCTGACACAGAAAATCCACCCAGCGCTGTCTCGACATAGGGCCACCATATTTGCAGCTGGTACAAGATTGGAATGACGACGAGGTGATGAGCTCTGTCTACAAAAGGACACTTTAATTTGTAAACGCTGCTATTAACCTACACATGGAAGTTATTATTCATTAATAACAAAAACACTACATTTTGCGATAAGCCTTTTGTAAAAATAGGAACATGTTTAACTTCTTTTCTCCACTCCCAGACAAAACCGTAGTAATTGAAAACCAGAACGTAGTCCGTAATTTTAACCCACCAAGCGTAGAAACTACGGAGGAAACGTAGTAGTGCACAGGTCTGCATCTCCAACCTCTGTACTGCGACTTGAGTATGTGGGTCCCACACACTAGCACAGTATTCCAGTCTGGGACATACTAGAGATTTATAAGCCTTTGTTTTCAGATGTTGCGACCGTGTTTTGCTGTTGCGTTTCACGAAGCGCAACATCTGGCTTGCCTTGCCTGTTACCTGGTTAATATGTTTATTCCAATTAAGATCGGATGTAATGGAAACGCCAAGGTATTTGGTATCTTTTACTCTGTTGACAATTTGGGCATGCATAGCATAGTTAAATACCATTGGTAGTTTTAGCGGGTGACTGTCAGAACCTCACACTTACTGGGGTTAAAATTCATTAGCCATGAATCTTCCCATGATGTTAGTTCAGCTAGGTCATTCTGAAGGATCTGGCAGTCATCCGCAGAATTGATTTCCTTATACACAATTGCATCATCTGCAAAAAGTCTAACCTTAGAGGTGATTGATTTGGGTGGGTCATTTATTTTATGTATCTTGTAAAAACAGTATTGGCCCAAGTTACTCTAATGAGCTTCCGTACGAATACATGCTGGCGCCTCGTACTACTGAGAGTGACGAAGCCACCAGTTGGCAACCATTCGTCCGGCCAGACCCCTGGTTAAGGCCCAAGGACACCAGATGTAACATCCACAGTAGCAGACGCAACCCCCTCAAGGACAACCTGCTGTGTACGGTTCGATAAAAAAGAATTTATCCAAGCCAGAGTACTACCTCTGATTCTATAGCTGTCTAATTTAATCGCCAAATGTGTACGAGAAACTTTATCAAATGCTTTACTAAAATCAAAGACAGCTACAGTCTATGACACAATTATCTGGAGCGCATGCTTTTTCTCGATTTCTCCATCAATTCTGAACCGATTTACTTGAAATTTTGCACAGGACATTTCCCAGTCCTATCCTAACATCGGTAAAAATTTCGTAAAGTTTAAAGCAGAATTGCAAAAGTTAGACCATTTGATATGTAGGAAATTGAAAATATGACGTCCCTCTATAAACCCATTACACTAATTCTGGAAATTTATTAGGGTCTACATGTCAAATGGTCTAACTTTTGAGATATCGAATATAATATCAGAATTTTTTACCGATGTTAGGACATGACTTAGAAATGTCCTGTGCAAAATTTCAAGGAAATCGGTATAGAATAGACAGAAATAGACAAAAAGCATGCGCTCCAGTTAAGTCAGTCTAGGCCTATGTCTACTTGCTTTTTGCGGTCTAAACTGTCTGATCATGCTGATACTGATAGCTCGTGTACCATTGTTAGCAGCCGAGTCTCTATGCATGGAACACTTGCTTCTGAAACCGTGTTGCCATTCAATTTCAAATAGGATATTTTCAGATTCGATAAGTTTCATAATATCACTAACGTCAGAAATGACATGCACCATTATTTTACAGCATAACATGTGAGCGAGACTGGCCTGTAATTTGAGGGTTTATATTTTTCCCCTTTTCTAAACTGACTTTACCGAGTAGACTAGTGATAGTGTCATTACTCTATTATTAGATCATAGATGATTAAATTAGTCCAACTCTAGAGTAGGCCTAGAGGTCTAGTGGTCAGTCCAAGAGATTGAGTGACTGTGCATCCTTTGATGGATGAGTCATGACGCATGGCCATGGCCCATTTTGAGATTGAATGGTGAGATTTTTTCTGTTGATGCAACTGAGACGGTCTTAACTTCTGGCTTCAATCCTCAACATACCTTAAATGCTTCACTTGTTAAACGTATTCTTTCCGAAAGAAAAACTGTGCTAGATTATTCTCGCATATTCATACAAGGTTTCTAGCTCACGACGTCAATATTTAACACGCTAGAAAAAGACCGCGGTTAGCCCATTGTTTGTGCCTTGCATTGTGCGCGAAATGTGTATTGTATGATCAGTCTCGCCCTGCAGTGTATTGCAAAAACAGCTAGTACGATCAGAACACATTGAATAATAATTGCCAACCAGTAGGCCTACTACAGTTCTGAGCCATTCTACAGATAATGTGAAATTAACTGTCCATCATTAAAATATAAGCATATTTTTGCAATATAATTTTCAAACTATTTCTATGGGATGACAATCTATATGAACTACATTTTAGGTCAAATAAAAAATCTGATTTATTTTCTGCGGTTTTGCATTTCTTACTTAAATGTGTCAAATGTCAACACAGTAACAAGTCCATAATTCATATATCATACAATTACCAATACCCACCACTCAATTGGTTTTAGATTAACGTTTATTTTCCCTTCCTTTCCTTAGTTTCACTCCTTGTGATTATATTTTACAAAACATCCATGTTCCCGTACATTTCCTTTAGCCAAAAGATATTCAACAATGTGTGTCCATAAAAAAATATGTCAACACAATAACAGCAGTTATCACCGGGATTGGACTTAAACATCTATACTGACCCCTCTTTTATAGTCAGTCAACACAGAATCAAAACGTGGATTATCCCTTCTCATCTCTTTTGCCACCATGCATTTATTGTGTTTTAGATATATGGTTAGGTTTAGTGACGGTCAACACAATAACGTCTGTTTTGATGATTACTTTGAATGTAAAAACCCATATTTCTGTTAAAATTAACCTATTTGAACACTTGAACTCTGCATGCAGAACGAGAGACGATACACCTAGTTATATACATGTATTGGCCCGAAAATATGTTCAATGTCAACACAGTAACGTCAACACAGTAACATTTTTGTAGTTACTGTGTTGATATAGTTTGAGTTACCTGGTACGTTCTTTAATCAGACAATGAATAATTTGAATGACTGTTTCGTTCAGTGTATAAGAACTAGAAATACATATTTCTGTTCCTTTTAAATCAAATATTCTATCCTTAGATTTAATGAATTTATGATTTAGAAAATTGTTAATGTGTTGACATATACACGTGTACGTTTTTTTTATGAAGATCAAGTACAATCGATACAATATAAAATTACCAAGCAAACATTTCCCAGACCACAATTAGATCACCATGATCACAATTAGCTCTCTTGAGAATGCCACCTCACTTGATAAACAAGTATAATCAACATTTTCTGGTGACAAGGCCTTAATCTAATGCGCACACTCATCCAGGCATACCTTAGATTCCCAATAATGTAGTATGTTACTTTGACATAAACCAACGTTGATTAAAATACTGTAAATCTCACATACACCGACTATACTGGGGCCCATTGTTCAGTTATGTTTCATTAAATCAAATATGTCGTAATATATATTTTGATTTTGATTTACGTCTATGATAGATGTGTTGTCAAAAAATTGAATTAACAAATGTGTGCACTTATGTTGATGTATAAGTATATATTGTATAATATTTTGAATAAAATCGTCCATGCATAAATGTGTCCTGCGCAATTGTGGCTGAATTTTAGATTGATATTCTTCCTTTCCCCTTCGTTTTCACTAGTCACGCTAGCGCGTCCGTCACGCGTCAGGCGTCACGTTATTTGAGTGGGCTAAAAAATTAATAGATTCTTATTTGATTTTGCGACCGACTTAACACAAAACATTTGCATAATATTTATACAATGTTGGACCAGCGTCGAAGACGTTGGGCCGACGTTGTATAAATGTTACACAACTGCTTTGTGTTTAATGGGGATTAAACACATTTCTAACAGCATTGACATTACTCTTTTAAAAGATAATACCAAGCCGTCACCAGTCAACATAAAGATGTGCAACTGATTAAAAAAAACCTTTCAAGTAAGAAATTATTCAAATTTTACAATAACAGTCTCAACACAAGACAAATCTTCGCCGCACGATCCTGATGGTAATCCGGATCATCCCCAAAATGTAATGGATGGTAAAAGTTTCATTCAAAACCGTTCATCGCTTTGTAAGTAATCCTGTTTACATACAGACAAACAAACCAAAAACTTAACCTTATGGCGGAGGTAAATATGGAGATGTGCAAAACATTTTTTCAAGAAAACCAAAATTCAAAACGGCCGCCATAGATTAGCTTTATATTTTATGTGGGCCTAAATTTTTTTTCATAACGGAAGATTCTATGGGCCTTATGTGTGATATACATACTCCAGAACAACATGACATTTCTTCAGACATAACCCCAGAGCAGCATCATTTGGTACAATGGTAGATAAATATGTCCTATGAGTAGCCCTGTAAATACTTAATTTGTCAAATCAATCAGCTAGAACATTTGGCTATCTTGAGGGGATATCCTAAAATAAACGAATTTATTCACGTTATTGATAACTTGCATATAGAAAATAATTCTCATATGTTTTTTATGGACAACCCATTGTCTCGTTAACATTATAATAATAAAATATAAACGTATGCGTAGATAAATTATGTCAATTGTGTAACACAATTATGTCAACACAATAACGTTTTTGACAAAAAATACCAACTTACTAAAAATTCAAAAAAAATAGTTTTGTACTACAACGTTAATCTGGTGCAAAATTGCTAAGAAACCTATTGATGAAAGTGGCTTGAGCTTAACTAAATGTTTTCTACATAACATAATATGATAAATCAGTTGGGAAAATATACATTTTTGTATGTTTTTATTAGGCCTATGTATACATATCATTATTTAGATATAGGCATATGTGTGGTATTGCAATAATGAATAAGCCGGTATTTAATTAGTGAATTACACAACAGGCTCTGGCTGATTTTGGCCTTATATTAAAAGTGTCGGTCTATAATCCAGGTCTAGTTTCAATTTAACCGGGGTAAAATAAAACGAACAAATATCAACACAGTAACAATTTTGCACATTGAAGAGTGCCATTTAGATCTGACATATTTTAAAAACTGTTGTAATCAAACAATTCACATCTACTTTAAACATAAATTCCTTCCCCAATTGTATAATTTCACTACTCTACGCTTATGAGTATAATTCTGATGTACAATGGAACATAACCGAATATGTTTGTGAAGTTAATGTACCCTGTGATATAATAATTGACTTTGGTAATGTCGTAATTTAAAAATAAATCAGTATCAAATAAAATAACAAATTATGTTGGCTACTCAAAATCCATCCCCAGAGATGTATGCTGAGTATGTAAAACTGTTAAACAGGACACCACCAAATATTTTTTTGCCAGGTAAACTGTTTGTTACTGTGTTGACAAAGGCCTAATTTATTTCTAGGAGGTTGTCTCAGTCAAATTGCGATAATTATGCAGCTGTTACTATTTAAAAACTGCCAATTAGTTTTCTGTATCCATACACGGTATATACATAAAATTAAATATTAATTTTGTAGTTCTGATATCTTTTATAATTTAAAAATGTCTTATCTTGGGATCACGAGTTTATAAATAATGGCTCTTCTACAGTCTGTCCGACGGTGGAGGATGGTCAAAAATGAAAGTTAGCTTTTCGGTATCCAGTCAGTCAATTAGCAAGCGATTTTTATCAAATTTTGTAAGCCCTATTTATTTCTAGTCATTTGGCATCGATCTTGAAAATTTCGTAAAAAATATTGGATAGTTCAAAAGGTAGACCATTTGACATGTATACTATTTATGACGCTCCTGTATAACATGTAAAAACCCACTAACTTCATTCCGGTTTATTCCTAGAATCGCGTTACATGTCAAATGGTCTAACTTTTAAAATACTAAATTGAATTTCGCGAAATTCTCAGGGTTGTTGCCAAATGATCAGATAGCCTAATAATGGTTGCAAAAATTTGGTAACAATCGCTTGAGAATTGACTGACTGGTGATTTAAGTAATAATTATGTGAAACTGACACAAAAACTTGCACACAATCCAAATCATAGGTTTGATTATTTAGTTGATAGTCTTAGGGGGGCGTTTTCAATTAAAAATATTTTTTTTTAGAATCGGCCAGGGGGGGGGGATCGTACGTGAGCAAATGACGTCATTTCAACGTTGAAACGACGTTGAAAAATGGCAAAACGACGTCAAAACGACGTTGAAAAAAAGTTTCATATGAAAATTGTTTCAACCTCATAATTTCAACGTGATTTCAACGCGATTTAACCTGATTTCAACATCGTTTCAAGCATGACGTCGATACGACGTTGTAATGATGACGTTTTTTCTTGTTAAAACGACATCAGAAATACAACGTCGATGCGACGTTGTATCAAGGTTAGCCAACGCTGCAACGTGATTTCAACCTCATATCCACGTTGAAACGACGTCGTGTGCCCACTGTACACGTCATAGTGCTAACATCTAACGTGCTAACATATAACTCATCATAAATCAGTATTTTTATTTTGGCTCCTAATATATGTCCATAATTAATATGTCAACATATGTCCATAGACTAGAACTGTATAATTTTTTTAAAATTTTGTATTGCGCATTTGCTAGTTAAGCAAGACATAAGGACGAAATTTAATTCCAGGGCTTTTAAATTATAAATGGGGCTTTCGGCACACTTCTACATTGCCACAGCAGCCCAAATTTTTTTAAAAAACTTCCGCAATTCTAGTCGATGGCATGTTCACATCTTATGGCCACAATAAAAAACCAAAATAATGATGATTTTAACCTTGATTGTGTCGCTTTAAAAATACTTCAGCATCCCATGAGTATTTGAAGGCAAAAAACAATGATATAATCATAATAATGTCATCGATATTTACCAAATTTTGCTAATATTATTGAACCAAAAATGTGGGGCTGCATATCCACCAGACCTCTTGTATGGTGATGATGTCTTTCGTAGACCATGTGTTTTTTCATCAAACATATATGAGAAAAGTTTGTCAAAACGATGCTTACATAATGCGTTTGATCAACTTATAATATTATTGAAAGAATGGTAGCCTACCAGGTGCAGTTACCGATAGGCCTACCCTAGCTGCTTGGCAGATGCAAAAAATCGCATTTTAGAGCTAGAGTATATTATGTTAGATCTAGATATGCCTAATATTAGAAATTTATAATACAATCTGCATATTAAACAAATTTTTGTCGATCACCCTGAGTTCAGCCCCCTTTCACCACATCACTGGATATATATAGGCATATAGACCACCAGCCTTTAACTTTGACCAGTTGACGGAAAACACATAGAAATAGTTGGAGGCCCGTTCCCAAGTGCATTGAACTTAAAAAGTTTCAAAGTTTAAAATTGTGTTATTTAGGCTTATATTATCGTAAATCTATATTATCTTTCTCCACCCTCCATTTGTAAAAAATTAGTACCCGATAAGTGTGTATTTCGGAATGTTCATACACTTTCGGATAACCATGACATTAATTTGATTGGGATTGACTATGAAACCTGCCCGCTGAGGGTTTAGATACAGGGTCTGACGTTCTTCTTTTCTTTGAAAGGGTCAACAGTGAGGAAAATTCCTTCATTTTTGTCACTACAACAGTCACGAACATCCCATGAATATTGCCTGTGTATTTTGGCGATATTCACGATGTCCCGCAAAGATCTAAAACATGTTAATCAACCAAGTTTATCTGTGTTGACCCTTCCTGTTTTAAATGTGAAGCCCATTACGAAAGCAGTGATTTTCAGATGACTTTGTAATCACACTTTTTAGAAGGAAATCATACAATTGGTGACTCATGTCCTTTTTCCTGTCAAATATGACGAGGTCCATTATAAAATGGGTCGATCTGAAAGACAAAAATGTAATGACTAGAGTGATTACCACTCTGGCCAGCAAATCAACTCTTTAACTCGAACGGTAATGCTGAGGCATCATGATGTGCAGTCTCAACATTGTTACACAAAAAATTGGTGCTGTTTTTCCTAGTAATGGAAAATATACTGAGTGCATTCTATATAGGCTACTTAACTTGCATGATCAAGAGATGAAAGCAATGTATCATTCATTAAAGAATGTTCGTAAAATATGAAAGAGTATAATGATGTTAAACTGGAATATTACACCTTAGATTCTGTAGGCTGAATAAAATTTCTGACAGGCCTTTAGCAGGTACAAATAGTTTTCACGCCTCATTGCTGTTTAACCAATGGATCATTCTGACGGGTTGTATTGACTAATAAATAACATTCACTCCACATATTGTGTAGGCTATCCTAGGACCTATATAAACATGATAAATAATATAAGTTTTAAAGACGATTTACAATTTTAAATGGGAAATTTGATCCTATCTAGCTTTTTTCTTCTTTGACCACATTAACACATGTTTTAGCGATGAATGGTCAAGGTGACGCAAAAGTTAATTGCTCCATCAGGTTTCATGACTGAATAATATATAGATCTTATATAATTTGGGGAAAGTGGAACTCTTTCAGATTATTTTCTGAAATTTCTGGATCCGCCCCTGTTATCCATACTATCTCTATAACGAGCGTGGTGCTTTATGGGTGTACCCGTATCCAGTTAATGATTAGGTTATATATATATATATATAATGCCCACAAACAGCAACCAGCAATGGTTAACTAGATGAGATGACTTAATGGCACATACCCAGGGAAATGGAATGTTTTCGTTTTAGCTCTGTTATATCTTTTTAAGTGTTGGAATGAGTGAAGGCAACATTTCGAGAGATTACAACTTTTAGAAACATCCGTTGGCAACGTAATCAGGTTTCGAAAAAGACGAATTATGACTAAATGTCGGTCATCAATTTTTTTACTTTCAGATCTACTCATTTTTTAATAATGTTGCCATGTTTCAATTGTTTGACAGGAAAGTATTATCGAGTGAATCATTTGATTATTTCCTTCTAAAGATAGTTGTTTTTTCCTAATTTACTAGCCGTAATCTATGACAAAAAATTCTTAACTCGTATTAGGATGAGTGTGTAAGGTCTCAGATGTATCACATCGTCAAAGACGTTGTTAGTTTAATTACAATGTAATCGGAAAACTACAGCTTAACGGTGCTTTTCCTACAGGTCTCACATTTACAAACACAAAGGCTCAACACTCTTAAACTTGTCCTTTTGACATGTTTTACATCTTTGCGGGACATCGTGAACATCGCCAAAATACACTAGTTGTCACAAAATCGAATGCCTATAGTAATCAAGGGGTGGACGACCGTTAGTGTACAGGCTTCAGAACGGCCCACACCCTGTTGTTCATGTGTTCAGCGTACAGGGCTGGCGCTGGTCAGCTATTCAACAGTATTGTGTATGCCATGTACTCACGTACGTTTTAGTTTTAATGCAGGTTCCGGGGTTGTTTCGGGTGGTGAGTGTCCAGACGAGGGGAGTGCTGAACCAGACGCCAAGGGTGATGGAGGTGATCTGACCATCCTGGCGCAGAGGCGTATAAAACCACATGGTGTGGTATCTGACTCGAGAGGAAGAAGACTCATGGAGAAGTCAAGATTCCTGCAGGATCCCTAGGGATGAAGAGAATCCGAGACGTGGACAGCTGGTGACAGCGCACCGGTCGAGGGCGGTCGGCGGGGCTGACGCAGACCACGCATGTAGCACTGGTGAGAGCCGAGGACACACGCTGATGGTAGACGGACGGCGGCACCCGGCATGGCATGGCCAAGAAGGATCATCACTGAACATTATTTGAGTATTGTATATAATAAATGTAAATCTGCACACATTCACTGAGTACGTTGTCTGTTATAGCTCCTGATCATTTTCAATAAATCAACTTTGGGACACAGGTAATATTCATGGAATGTTCGTGGCTGGTGTAGTGACAAATAGGAAGGGATTTTTCCCAGTGTTGATCCTTTCAAAGAAAAAAAAAATCAACATCGGACCCTTCACCTAGACCCTCAGCGGCTTGGTCAAAGCCATTATAATAAGGGGTCGATGTTATTAATTGTATGAACATTCCGAAATACACATCACTTATCGGGTATACATATCTCTTTTAAATGGAGGGTGGAGAAAGATAATATAGATTTACGATGATAGGCCTATAAGCCTATATAACACACTCTGAAACATTTTAACCTGGGTATGGGCCTTTAACCCTATCATCTGTGCGGTTGTTATTAGGTAAACGCTCTGTATCATGATATTTAACTGCCACTCCTGGTGAAGCATTTCAATTACCAATTTGGGTCCCACATGGTGGAAGTTTACTCTAATGAGCTTCCGTACGAATACATGCTGGCGCTTGAGAGTGACGAAGCCACCAGTTGGCAACCATTCGTCCAGCCAGACCCCTGGTTAAGTGGAAGTCCAAGCTGGGGAAGTCGCTCATCCACACTTAAATGCCCACAATCCACAATGAGCTAATTGCTTAGAATGTTTTGAGTAGCTAGCCTTTATGAATGAGAAAGGGTGTAGACGCATGTGATCTCTCCACGGGGGGTTGGAGCTAGTTTGTGGCAGATATGTTATTTATTTCAACCTGGCTCCGAAAGCTGGAAATTTTACATTTTTTTTTATATAGAACATATTTATATAGAACAGTTCTTTAGGTAAATTATGTATTTCACGCAGAGTCCGCCCGAAATGTTTTATTTTGAAAATACTCCAGCCCCCCCCCCCCCGCCCTGGAAATTTAATGGTTAGCCCCCTTTTTAATAAAGCAAGCCTTTTGGTAGTGCTTAAAAATAATTATTCTAGGGCGAGATCAGTTTTCATTCGATACAAAATCGGGCCATTCGAGTATTTTAATTAATATAAAAATCTCTTTGTTTATCTACTTTTAATCACGTTTTCCCACATGGTTCCATTTATGCTACTTCGCCACTTGAAAAACAAATGATACATTATATAATATAATAAAAGTGACATCGGAAGATAAACTAGATCTATTCAGAGGAAAAATATATATATTTAGCCATTTCATAGGTTGTGTGTGTAGACTACGCATGCGCACCGGAAGTTATATTTTGACAGAAGGTGGTTTTCTGCTTTGCAGCAGGTGTTCGCTCAGATTAGGAATTGAGTCTGGTTTTGTGCATATGGATTTAACTCGTACATGAATCATAGTTTGTTAAAATAACAAATATGAATTCGTCACGTGCAAGGAGTATGTCGTAAGTAAAGTGACTAAGTGATAGGCGTATACTGCTTTGGTGAAGTCTGAGACTGAGTGAAGAACGGGACGCCGAGTTGGCGAGAATCACCTGTCACACAGTCAAACACAGTCAGTCACACACACTGTGACAGTGACACAGACTGTCACAATCACATACTGCCAGTGGCAGTGTCACTCGGTCTCCGAGTAGGACTAGGGTGGGCAGTCAATTTTAAGAGTTGGTTTGATCTTATTGAAAATGCTTTAGTTGAATAGACTTACAATTTGCTCTCACGCCCAAATGATCATAAATGCAAAATAAAAATGGGTTCATTTTCAAAAATCGGTCCGATACTCGCAGTCTGTTTCACCAGAACCTGGGAGTAGCCTTTTTCTAATTTGCTCGGTCGTTCTTTAAAATTTGTTAACAAAATTTTTCTCGGATCATTTTTTCATGTTCCCCTAACATTCCTGAAAATTTGGTGCAATTTTGTTGTGTATTTAGGAAGTTAGACCATTTGGCATGTAATAGGATTTTTGTTTAGCGGCAATGGTGTTAAAGAGAGCTGTCATTTTGAAAAATTATTACATGCCAAATGGTCTAACTTCGCTAAAACACAAAAAAAATCTACCAAATTTTCAGGGATGTCGGGGGAAGGTGAAAAAATAATCTGAGAAAAATTTAGTTAAAAAATTTTAAAGAGCGACTGAGCTAATTGGAAAAAGGCTACTCCCAGGTCCTGGTGAAACAGACTGTAGTAGGCCTACCTGTAGTAATGCTAGTACTAGTGGGCCTAGTCCTATAGGTACATTAAAACCAGTCATTTTGGTGGGGGTTTTCGTGTTTTTTTCAGGATTTATGAGAGTATGTGATACACTGCAATAAAAGTCATTTTTATCTTCTTCTTATAGTCTAGTTATACTGGTCTCTGTTATCTGGGTTGGTTTAAATAGATGAATAACTATGAATAACCATGAATAACACGAAATAACTGTTAATAGCATTTATAATTGTTTTTTAAAGACAAGCATAACATTTTCATTGATGAGTGCGATCGTTACGCTGCTTGAATTATAATAATATAGGCTTTATTAATCAGCTAGATGGGTTTTAGTCGATGTTATTTCGGCAACGTTGCGGTAATGGCTACTATTGTTTACATGTTTCCATAACGTCTCACCAGGTGTCGCCGTCTACAAAGATAATTATCGATTAGTCACTTGGTGTCGCATACACCTCTGCGACGCCTGTCAAGCACCCAATAACTCATAATTATTTTGTGTGTTTGATAGGTTATATAATTGACCGGAAGAATGAAAAAAACTACAAAAGCAACAAAGAGTCTTTAACGATGTTGTCTTTGAAAGACAACATCGTTAATGTTATGTATGCATCATTTTTATTTTGACACTAATAAAAATAGTATCATCATAGCAATCATTATAATAAACAGTTATATCAATATAAACAGTTATATAAATCATCAGAAATGCATAATATAGAATTCTATCTAATGCATATTTGCAATCAACTAAACAGGGTTATAAGAATAGGCCTAACGTTACTTCACAAGTATCATAAATGATGACATCAAGTGTTAGATTTCATCAAATGACATCAAATACATATATAAAAATACTTCTATGTAATTGTCATTCAGTTTAGCACTTTTATTATGACAATAGTAAAAGAATTAACAGTAATAAAAGAATTAATTCGTATCGTGATAGGCCCTATCCTAACGGGATATACACATAGTTCACAAGTAGACTATGGTGCCTATACATTGTTCACAACCATTGTTATCAATTGTCTTTTTATTGTTTGTTTATGATTTAGGTACTTTGCTTTTGACAGTGGTAGTACGAGCATTTATTTTCCTTTTTCGTTGTTCAGGTTTTTTGCTACCATTAGGGGGCACAACCACACCCAGGAGTCCATCACATCAATATATCGGTTTAATTGGATCATTTTTCACAATACAAAATTAATAACGGAATAACCACGTATGTACAAAATAGATTGAAATTAATCGTAAATGATAATCCTCAATTGATTTACTTCTAAAATAGTTAGCTACACCATTAAGTAACGAAGACCGGCCATATAATCAACAGGTTTTTTTATTCAATTTTGACAGTTCTATATTATTATTAGACAGTCGACAGTTAATGATAAATCAATAAAGTAAACATCTTATTTTAGCATTAATTACCGATGGTAACTTTTCATCCGAAAAGTCATTCTGGAAAACTCTGGAAAATTATATATAAAAGTTTACATTTTTATCTTATGTAGATCTATATCTTTTTGGTAAAAAACTAAAGGAAATAATACTAAATGCACATAAACCAAAAAAAGATCAAAACAACATATCGCCAATAGCACCAACACCTCTTTCAAATTGGGGGTGTTGATAAGATCATAAGCGTCTGATCACACAGTAGCTGCCATCACTCAGTTGTCAAGCGGTTTCTTGTTGGGACAATATTTGAGGGGGGGGGAGGTCACTTTGATGACGTAACAATACAACAAGGTTAGTTTAGATTTGAATATAACAATTTCTTACAATGGACGCTAGATTTTGATCTAACTTTATTTATTTTAATTTATAATATTTATAAAAATTTCAACACTATAATAATAAAATGGTTCTAGTCAAATACTTTTAAAAATATAGTTCAACATAAGAATTGTCGGGTTCGTTAGACTATTCAGCGGTGAAAGGGTTACAGCTCGGAGCCACCTGGTGACTAGATGTTCAGGTAGGTGCACGTGGGAGACACCAAGTGTGGGAAATATAAACTACGGGCGATGTTGTGTTAAAGCCCCGCAATGCAAAATAATTTGAAAACGTTACACCCTAATTACAAGTTATTATTACGACCTAAGCCATATACTACTATCATAAAAATAAATGTATGTTATATTACCTACGTATACGACCATTTTCATACAGTATTGCCAGTTATTTCGTGTTATTTCGCGTTATTCATGGTTATTCATGGTTATTCATGTAATTAAACCTACCGTGTTATCTCTGTTTGTTTGTTCTTTTTGCTCAATAGTCTAGACTATTAGTGTTAGAAATAAGGCCATCATTGACATTGTAGAATTTAATAAGTTATTTGTTTTGAATGGCACTTTTATCACCTTTTCCGGGGGTTACCATCATTAGATTTCTAGCAATTACGAAAAAGGGTGCCAGCTCTTGCCTTTAATTCCGTAATTGTTGCCAAAAAAAAACAGGGGCTCATAAATCCTGAAAAAAACACGAAAACCCCCACCAAAATGACTGGTTTTATGCCCAAATTTCTGATTGTTATCATGGTTATGTGGTATATTTGCTCTGTTAGTGTTACAGGGTAGGTCTAATTCGTGTTACAGTATTGCGGGGCACTCATTGAGTGCCCTGATGTATCTTAAAACCTGATATCTAAATAGCACATCTCAGTAATTTTATTCAGCTGCTTCAAGAAGTCCTAAGTGTCTGGGTGATGTTTTGGCTTCTGTATCCCTGCTGGAATTTGCAAAATTATGGTCACAGCTTTTGAACGTTTTTATAATTAGCTCAGATTTTGATCTGGCACAGCATTATTTTCTTGCTCAGTGAAAACTGTGGAATGTGGTCAAATATTTCTTTTAGCATGTCGGCAGTTAGGAAAAAAGGCTCAGCATAATTTTATTGTACAATTTTAAAATTTATTGAATCTACCTACCACCCTGCAAACAATTCTACGTTGTAATAACGTCCCAACAACGTGCAGCATTCATACTTAGGACGTAACCCTGTGAGCTCCCATTTACGTCCTTAGAACGTAAAACATGAATGTAACTTTATTGGGACATTCTGGGGACGTTAGGGTTATTATGACTTCATATTTAGCACGTCCTCGTTGCGTTCATCCATGAATGACGAAAATGGGACCTTTACGAACGTTATATTACGTACAGTGTTTGCAGGGCAGTAGCCTAGATCTACTGAGTAAATCCAAAATCATGTGTAAAACAAAAAAAGGGTAAAAGAATGGCCTATTAAATAATTCATAATATAGGCCTACTCACCATGCTCACCGCCAAATTAAAAATGATCACCCAGGATCGCATGATTTTCGGCGATTTCCCCGTCAATTTTGAACCGTTTTCCTTAAAATTTTGCAAAAGCCATTTTCTATTAAAATATTAATAGAGGTAACAAGAAATTTATTTGAACAAAAAAAAATGTGGCGATGGGATTTCATATGAAACTATAAGTATCTTCACATACTTAGGACTAAAAAGAAAGAAACATATGTAGGCCTATAATTTTTAAATCTGTTTACTAAATTAGGTATCATATGACAATCCTTATTTCACAGAGCATTCAATATCATTCAATCGATTCATTTCAGCAGCAGCTAAAGTAGATCTGTAATCATTATATCATGATAAACAAGTAGTACAAAAACCCTAAGCAGCTTAAGTACAATATTCGAAGAATAATTGGAATGATAAATGTTCAACATTTTCAATAGCTTTTGAATGAAAAAAGGAAGAGAATATGTCAGCATATATTGTCACAAAAAATTTATATGCAGCGAATAGAAACCCCCTACTAATTCAACCACCATTTGAAAACCCCATCGGTGGGCATTCAATTGGCAGTTGCTAGCATATATTGTCACAAAAATTTAAAATGCAATGAACAAAAAATCCAACTAATTCAACCTCCATTTGAAAACCCCATTGATGGGCATTCAAATGGCAGTTGCTAGCCATATTTAATTCACACAAGATATTCATTCAATGTTGGTGTAGTGTGGTCTCTGACGGTGGCCCAACATAACTGCAGCATTGGGTCAACCTTGCATCTTTGTTAGTTATAACTGCCGCACGAATAGCCAACTACGTTGTTTCAACGTCGTGTGTTATGTGTGATCCCGATGCAGATGCAGACAGCTGTCGTTTGTTGTAATTGCCTGAGTGATGATAAACTGTTGGTAGGTGACGTCAATGTAAGGACAGCCCTGCCCCTATCAACGGCGGTAGCTTAACATAAACAATGTGTTGCTGCTAATGGGAAGAACAGAGCATGGACCAATACACGCTCACATGCAATGCTGGGAGTTCAGCCAGAAGTTTCATGCTGTCACAAAAACTCTGGGTCTCAGATCCGGTTCAATCTCCGGTCACTAAGTGTCCCCATCTATATCTCAATTGCTTACGAGCGTGGACCAATACTATGGTACCACTGTCAACAACACAATGGTGACATTTGTCTTACATTTATTCCGCATAGTTTATAAATATGCATTGTTATAAAGCCTACATCATGTACGACATCTGTGCTCGTACTTAGAGCCGCATCACCCAATACAGACTGCAGGCGGTTGTTTGGCCGGATGCACAGAAATCTCCATTTTGTATCGCATTCCTAATGTAAATGTTTGTATTTCGCGATTGGTAATTTTTGCGGTTGTTGCTCATACAACGTGTTCGTAGCAGGGGTCGCCTGTCTTCCTATTTATTTAGATCTACTCCTCAGTATGAGGAAATCTTCGCGTGCATGATGAATTAGCTTTTCCGTTGGTGATCGCCAAATTCCCAACTATTGTGTGATTTACAGTAGCCGTATGGTCTTATAGTGAAGCAACTCCGGCATGGTTGCCATGGAGATTGTAACTTTCGCAAAAGTCCACAAACCTCACTACACAGTGGCGCTCGCTTGTCACCTTAGCTAGAGATCAGTTCGTCTCCAGGTTGACACACGCCACAAAAAATTAGCAAAATCATATAAAATATTTTAAAAGTTAGACCATTTGCTATAGTTTAATGGGGTTATAGAGGGACGGCGGAATTTCAATTTACTACATGTATGTCCAATGATCTAATTTGGCGGATAAATCGCTGAAGATTATGCGATTCTGGCAGATCAGGCCCAAATAAAAAATAAACTTGTTTCAGATTTCTCGGCCGGGTGGTTATAAGTGCTGCGGGTGTTTTTTAACATGCAGTGATTGGGTTTCATCTAAAATTCCAATTCTTTGAGCAGTCCTGATGAAATTTAAAATATGGGAGTTTTAACCTGTTAACCCTTACAGCGCGGGGATCCACTTTAGCCGTCAGAATCTGACGTCTGTAGACGTCAGATTCATCCCTGCGCTGTAAGAGTACAATTTTCTAATAGCCGTAGACCCATAACATAGGTATTCAAATGAATCGAAAAAAGCTAACTAAGACATTTATGATGATTTCAAATTGGAAAATATCCTTTGGTTGCGATCTTTTTTACAAATTAATTTAGCTTTTTAAGGGTTAAAGACATATTGTTGTTGGTTACTTTTTGGTTTGGCAAGCCGTAAAAAAACAGACATATTTTTAAGGCTGGCCCCATTTTTAATTTGACGGCCAGTTTAGTGTTAATTATTTATTATTTGTCCGGGGCTTATATAACTATGGCGACTGGGAGCAAACACACAAACAAGCAACTTCAAAACGTGATTATTTTATTTTTTAAATTAAAAGGAGCCACATAAAGTTATTTTCACAGATAGGTATTGCCTAATGCTAGGCTATAAATAGTGGTACCGATACTCAAAGGCAAAGCATTGAAGTCACAAGACAAAAAAAATCATGCTGGCTGTGCTAATTTTTTTATTTTTTTGTGTCATTTTTGTGTCAAAATTTCCTGTGCTGGCTGTGGGGTAGCCTATTCAATATGCATTGTTGGTCGCGCAGCGAACAAAGCATAATAAAAACAGGCATAATTACTGGCGCCCACTGACTGCCTTTAAATGGTAATCATTCATATATTCATACATCTGTACATACCTCGCTCACCTGTTTTAAATACATCCAAGACACGAAAAATGAAATAATTAGGAGTAAATGTGCTAAGCCATTTTTGCACACCACTTTCCTCGGGGTGCTCAAAGCACGTCGTACTGCGAGGCGTGTGCAGCACGACGAGCAGCGTGCGCAGCACAACGATCGGCCAGGGGGGTACGGGGCATGCCCCCTTAGAAATTTTTTGGCTAATTTAGTCATAAGCTTCAAAAGGTGCCTTCTGGTGTGATTTAATCATGTCATTATTATCAAGAAGCCGAATATGTACTGTCCTGGGCGAACTGTTTGGTTTCGTTCCGGTAGGGGGGGAAGGGGGTTAAGAAAAAAAAGCCAGCAATGTCACTCTAATTCAATGTGTAAACTTTTAATTAGCCAACAATTACTAAAACAATAACAACAATCCGATGTGAGATCTGAATTCATAACTAAAAGTTTAATACTGTGTAGGCTCCAACCCTTAAATGTTGACAATTGTACTATCTTTGCCATGTCAACAGTAAGACAGTGGGATGTTGCCAATGACGCCGCTGTGGGAGTGTGGCCAGTAGGGCCAGTATCGCCATTATAGCACCAATCGAAAAATGACAGGGATGTGCGTACGCCACAGATACAACCGCTAACCTTGGGACGATTTTTGGGGGAATTCCCAGCTCATATTCAAATCCAGGCATGCATTGAGCATACATGTCGTGCGTTGGCTGTAGCCTACTACTACAGTAGTCCCCCTCTGATACGACTTTCATACTGCCAGAGAACTAAAGTTGCATCCAAGGGGTAGTCGTATCTGGGAGGGGTAAAAAAAACTCTAGAAAAAACGTAAAATAGGCCGAATTTGATGTTTAAGACAGCACCCTTTAAACACCTCCATTTTCGTTGTGACACGATCAGCGCAGTTGACAGCATGTGTTAATCGCCTGTTCTAACAGTAACACGTAGTTCAAAAGTACTGGAAGTGGCTTGTGTTTTCATAATTTCATAAGCATTGAGGCAGTCTTTTTTCCACATTTCAATATAGGCCTATGCTTTCCAGTATTCTGGCCCAGCATTGAAACAATGTACCCTATTATCCCTAATAAAAGTGTCAGGTAGGGAGACGCAGTTGGGTCTTGTTTATCATATATGTGCATCGATATGTGTTCAATATTACATTACCAAATAAAATTTTAAAAACAAATGTTATGAATGTACACTGTATTCTCATTAAAATATTCAATGGCAAACAGGCGAGGTAGGCGTCTTCTATGTTTCAAGACTAAGATGTGAAGTTAAACAGACAATACCGACAACACTAGCACAGATATTATCTTCACGTGTATACACTCTGATGCACTGTAATGTACGTGGTAGATAATACGGTCGGCGCGAGACGTTGGTGCAGTGTTGTTCTAATGCTGGGCCATCGTCGTCAATGGCGGCATCGGTTTAGCGTCTCGTGGCGGCATATCCCGTTTACGTCTATTCCCCATTCTAATAGACTGTTACACCTGCCTCATTTTCCAAATCAATAACTTCGCGAGTTTAGGAGCTATCATTATCTAATTTATATCATTATTTTCAGCCTTGAATAAGCTTTCTGGTGATATTTATTACATGTCCGTGCGACCATAATTAAAAAAGTTAGGTATTTGAAGTGGGATGTTTATCACAACTAGCCGACACACTGACACCGTTGACGTCCCCTGCTAATTAGTGTTGTAATGCACCTTGTAAAGCCGAAGGTGCACTTGATGTTAACTGCACTTTATGTTACAAATAAATATTTACAATGAAATCCCATTTAAACATGGTTTTAAATTAATAGCAGAAAAAGTATTTGAGATACAGTAAAAATAGTTATATCACCGGAAAGCATTTTTCAGCCACTATAATCTGAAATGCGTCCCCTACAATGTGACTAGAATATTGAAGTCGTTATACATTTAGTCAGCTGGAAACATTAAAAGGTCGTCTCTTGTCAGTGTGGGGCCGACAGACATCTGCAGAAGTGACACAGTCTGGGAACAGCTAATTTTTAAAAAAAATCGTATCTTTAGAAGGATATCGCTATCTGGTATGGTGATTTGAAGCTACCAGGCAGTACACATCTTCACGGTGTATTGACCAACATTGTGTCAATGCTGGCCCACTTCATACGACGCTGTACCAGCCTTAAGCCGACAGTGGCTTAGCATACGTATCTACTGGGCTGTATTTGACGGTATGTACAGACAAGCAATATCTTCAGACCGGCAGCTCATGCCAGGCTGAAGGTGCCGCTGAGCAGCTAATTTCAAAAAGTCGTATCTTCAGAGGGAGGTCGCTAGGTAGTGCCATGATTTGAAGGTCGCATGTCTTGGGAGAGGGGAAGTCGCATTTAAGGGGTGCTCAACAGTGTAAAGCACGTTGGTGATCAGAAAAAAAGTCGCATAATAGGTGAAGTCGGATCTGAAGGTGTCGCATCTGGAGAGACTACTGTAACATAATTCTAAAAAATAGTGGAAAAGGAGTTTATCACAGCAAACACCATACAGTGAAACAATGTTGTTTTAACGTCGATCAAATAAAAAATAATAACATTGCTCTCACTGTCGTCCTTCAAACATGTCGAGACCAAGAAAAAGTGACATTGCAAACATATATTTTATAATTGTCAGTTATAGTGTTTGTTTATAATTATTGTTTACAAGTGTGTGGTTATTTTTTTTAGCACTTCTGGTCAAAGTCTGTATGATGTCCTTAATTTAGAGAAGACCTGTCCTCAAGAAGATATCAAGAAAAGCTACAGAAAAGTAAGTTGGATAACTTTCGAACTTGGAAGAAGACAACATAGGTTGACAATATCGGGTATTACTGTATGGGTCACTTCTAAGTGGCTAATGGACAGGTTAAAATGCTTTTATCTCAAAGGGCTAATCTAAAAGATGCCTAGTTGTGCTTTTCATGTTATAGTGCATCTCAACCTAGATGTTGACCCACGGTGCTCGATTTTGAAAGATTTGAGAGCCAGCAGGGCACCCACGTAGAAAATCTACAAATCCATAATTTCATTTGAGTGCCAGAAATAAATTGACCCGTGTTAAATAGACAAAATCTAGTGAACCACAAGGGCACATTCATGCAGCTAATAGAGAGCCTGTGCACAGTAAATTTGGGAGCCTCGGGCACCCGGGCTCTCTTCAAAATCGAGCACTGACACAGCACTTGGGCTTACTTTATAGCTGTTATCACTTATCAGAACCTGTTATATTCAATTACTAGTAAAAGATTTTCTGTAATATATTATCTTTAAAACCGCTCAATATATACAGGTGAGGGCGATTCCATGCACAAAGTGAAAAAAACTTGATTTTGAAAACAGCTTGAAAGTTTTATGTTATGGGCTAATATGATACAAAACTACCTTAACTAATATGGTTGCAACTTTTTTTTAAATTATTTGATTGAAAAAATGTCCAAAAATCAACATATCACCATTGTTATTGTTTTTTTTTTCACAGAAGTTAATTTCCATGTTTCTTTCTATTTTTAACAAGATTTTTTAATTAGTGAACTGTTTATATTTTTTCTATCTTTAATTAATATTATAATATGTTCCTGCAAAATGTAAAATCAAAATATTTGATTATTCAAGCACATTGGTTGTTTTGTGCCAGATGTTTGCTCATGATGCTATTTTAATAATTTGTCCGTACGACATATGAAACATAATTTTTCCACAATAATTAATCAATTTTGCAGCCTTAATCTTGTTACTACAAATCCTCTTTCTTTAATTAGCAAAGGTTTGACTGGTTCTGTTTAAAAATTTTCACATTATTAGTTTTTACGCAATTGGCATTTCAATGCTGTCCGTACGACATATAAAATGTCGTTCGGACAGCATTTCTTGTACATTATATTGATAATTTCCACCTTTGAATATGTTCATTGGTTTTTGTATAAAACTTCACCATTTATTTGAAAAGGTTTTTCATAACTAACAAATCTATTGACTAACAGAGGTCACCTAGGGCTTGTTTGACATTGAATCAGAGATAGATACATGAATATTTTAGTGAGAAACACTGGTATCCAGCTATGGTAATATATATATCGAGTTTTGCAGCTATTAGGGGTATCCCACATATATTTTGGAATCTGCCTCTGCTTATACTAAAGATTAAACTATCATGAGTATCTCTATAATCTGCTAATAAATATTTTCAATGTGAAAGTACTATAATATTGTTCTAAACAATTGCATTTCCCTACAACATGTTCAATGCAAGCATTGTTTTATAAATTTATTAGATGTAAAAGGCTGTCTGTCTATTTTGTATTTTCAAGCTTTGTTTATATGATGAAACTTCATCTTTTCTCAACTCCAGTTAACAATTTAGATTCACAAAATAAATTAATATAATATTTTGGTCTCCAGTGCATACATCTTTTGTGCCATAACTCAAATGCATGAAATAATATTACATATAATGGCCAGCATCATGTAATATATTTTCCTGTTTTTGTCTCTTTTTGTATATATATATATTGGAAAAAATAGTATACAAATCATGATAATTTGCAACATTAAAAAATGTATTTGTTTAGTCCCTTATTAGCATATAACAGAGCAACATAGAAACATAGCATTCAACCTATATTTTTAAAATAATTTGAAAAAACATACATGCTATGATGTGTGATTTTTAAGTTTATACTGTGTTGTCCGTACGACATATATTAAGTGTGGCCCTCCATAAAGGACATGCAAAAGCCCTACAGAAATTTCGAAGAAGCTGCAAGATCTACAATATGTTAATCTGATGGGCACATTATTATATTCATGATAATTATCAGTATTCACATATATGTCAAATAAAACGCTCTAACAAAATTCTATACCACAATTAAGACCCAATATTGATTTTTTAAATATTTTTTGTTTTTAATTTATTTAAAACTGAAATTTCAACCCAGCTATAGATTATTATTCACATTATAATAATCTAAGCTTACTATTTCACCATACTCAATGAAAAATCAAAGTGAACACTCTTTTACATAGCCACAACTGACATTTTTCAGAGACGTCCGTACGACATATTCCAAACTATCCGTACGACATGTTTTTATTTTTCATTGTGACCTTGTCTATTAAAAAATAAATTTTCTGTTAAAATTATGTTTTCTCACTCATTATAACACACTGAGAAATTGATCGAACAGGATGTGGGGGAAAAATCATTGCTTAACTCACAGAGTTTTTGAACTAAACATGAATTTTCAAATGTTACTGTTTTTTGTGCGTCCGTACGACATCTCACGTTTCCTCCGATTTAGGACGATCTGTGTTATTTTCGGTCAATTTTTTTTTCTATATATATTTGCACATGAAGTCTATATGAAACTTAATAATATTTTTTTTTCTAGCCCTAAAATTATTTGCGTATGCTGAGATATAATCTGTGGATGTCCGTACGACATCCACGGAATCGCCCGTGACCATTATCCATATTACCAACTTTAAACAAAATATGAAACTTCTGGGAAAAATGCACCCTGAAAAATTTCAACTCCATCAAATTCAAAATGGCCAACTATTGCCCATCATTTACTTTAATCTACCTTAAATTTATATCTGGTAAACCGATTGCTGTGAAAGAATTTCCATGGCTTGGGTCAAAGAGGGCTGTTCTATGACTAATCATGCTAATTGACACAGCTGCTCCAATGCTAATTCTGGAGGGAAGCTTTGTTTTTAAATGCTATATATATATATATACATATTTTTTACTGCGAAGCTTAGGGATCGCAAAAAGTCTTTTTGTCATGGTGGACAATGGTGGACCAGACACAATTTTGGTGGACAGTTGTAGATTGTCAGCAATGAATGATAATATGAGATTCAGTTGTTTCCTTTGAAGTTGGCACAATTTGAAAAATAACGACAACATAACTTATTTCTACACTTTTTGGACTTGAGTTATCTAAACCATAATTTGATTCCCAAAATTCAAGTACCGGTACTGGTCATTTTGTCCACCAAAGACATGATACACCGGACCTGTCCATTTTTAACGAGAATCGCCGATGTCCAGTGATTTTTCGCAATGCCTGGAAACGTGTAACTATAATTGTTAATGGCATGAAAGCCTTCTTAATTTACCATTTTTCAAATTGCCTGTAACTGAGAAAACTGCAGGTGGGAAACATTATCATCTTTAGTGACATCTATTTGGTTTTTTTTTCAGCTTGCTTTAAAACATCATCCAGATAAAAATCCAGACAATCCAGATGCTTCAGAAAAGGTATTTATTTGAGAATTGAATTGCCAAATGTTTTACGTAACTTTTAACCAGATAATTTATTTTCTCATGTATACATTATAAGTTTTCTTATATAATCTTTAATCTGGTTTATGTGCCAAAATGTTTTATTTTACTTTTACCAATATAATTTATGTTCTCATTTACATTATGAATATTTTCCTATATAATCCTTAATCACTTTTTTACATTATATGTTAACTTCCTGCCAGCCAACCTGTTTGTTTTAGTTGTTATCTTTATTGTTTATTTTTCATATCACTTGTACTAGCTCACCAGAGCTAATGTTATAATTAAATTTTTTACTTTGTGCATCTTAAAATAAAACTTATCTTATCTTATATCTTGTAATAACACAACCAGAATTTGGTTCTTATTGATTCAACCCTTGTGATGCTGAGTTCATGGGAAAAAATGGTTCAGTATCGTATAGCAAAATGCTACGCAATTCTGCCTATTTGCTAATCAATTTTGTAAATGGTTAGCAAAATATTTATACATCAATGATAAGGATGTCTCGCAAGCTACAACTTGGAAGAGAAAATTGCTAAATCAATAATTTTCAAACAAATTTTACCCTGAATTCTTTATCTTTCAAGAATGTTTCAAACTAAATTAAATATCTATGAAAATGATAAAAAAAATTGTGATAGACGCTGTCAAATAATTCAATTCGCAGTATTCCTATTCTTCTGAAATAAACATTTTTTTGTCATTTGAAGCTGTAATTTGTATCAGTAATTCCAGCTGTCTAAGTAATTCAGCAACACAAGATTTGAAATTACTATTCTGAACAGTCTACATTAGTCATATATGTGAATGTGACATGTGGGTTCTTAACTCCTTCACCACTAAAATTATATTTTATATCGTGAAGGCTGTGGTATTCAGCATACAAAAGTATTTTTTCTGCTGAAAGAGTTTTATATCTAAAGTTTTTATGTGTGTGCTACATCCAGTTCAAAGAAATCAATCATGCTCACAGTGTATTGAGCGATACAGTAAAGAGAAATATCTATGATCAGTATGGTTCACTCGGGTTGTATGTTGCTGAACAATTCGGAGAAGAAAATGTGCACACATACTTTGTGCTGACCAGTCCATGGTGTAAGGTGAGTTGAAAAAATTGTCACTCAGGTGAGGACAGTATTTAAAGCTCTATATTTATGTAATATTTTGCTTGTATCTTTACATAGTAATGAGAACACTGCCTTGTACTTTATGGTTCAATAAAATTAATATATACATGTATTAAATATAATTTATGTTATATTTATTAAAATTTAATAAGACACCAATTTTCTATTTAGTGAGTAGTGACTTACTAGAGACAACAAATGAATTTAGCTTAAAACTGAATTTTTACCAATCACCAACTGAGACAACATTATATAACTTCTCCTCACATTGAAAGGGTTCCAAGGCCTTCAATGTATTACATCCTTTTAACCAACAGACACATGATATACCCCAGCAGACATAAAAATTTGACCCGATGTTGGCTTACTGTTTGCCCACTATCTGAAACATTGAACCAACATTAAGCCAACAATTGCTGTAAATCTTGTGTATTCTGAGTACTACATATATATTATGTAAGATGCGTGCATGAAAATTTGACCCCATTTTGGCTTACTGCTGACCCACTATCTGCAACATTAAACCAACAAATTGCTCTAAGTCTTGTGTATTCTGGGTACTACATATAATGTAAGATGCGTGCCAGTGTGATGTGTATCGACTCGGGGTTCATTGCACCAGCTGCACCCAGCTGATGCTTTAGAGATTATGAGTGGAAGCAGATGGTTTACATTGACTTGTACTTGAGATTCACAGGCAGATTAAACTGTATTTCTGCTTATAATGTGCGGTTTGTAAAATGCTCCTGTTTACCAATCTGTTCTTTTGTAGCGATTGATTCTATACTCTTAACCCTTAAAGCACTGGATATTTCTTTTTATAAACCATGGAGACCAAAAGGTTTTTTCAATTTCAAATCATCATAAATGTGTTATATAGCTCTTCCTGATTCATTTGAATACCTATGTTATGGGTCTACGGCCAGTAGAAATATTTTTACTCTTACAGTGCGGGGATAGACTTTAGTCGTCAGAATCTGAAGTCTATAGACGTCAGATTCTGATAACTAAAGTCGATCCCCGCGCTGTAAGTTATCTTTTCATATTGCAAATGTCAATGTTAGAACACACTTTTTATTCCCAATGCAAGTGATTTAATCAGCTGATCAAATGGAATAAAAGTGAATATAGCAATGCTTAGTGCAGGATTAGTAATCCTTTTATTGCTAAAATATTTTCAAGATTCTAAGCCCAGAGGGACTTGATGCCATTCTGACATTAAAAGGAGTCCTCACAATGTTTGGAGTAAATTGTGTTGAATGTTACAATCTGTTACATTCCAATAATATTTTGACCTTTTGAAAGTCTAATATTATTACCATTTTCATTCCAAGCAGATGGCAAAAAGATGTCTATAGTGATGGGAAATCAAAAGTCTTTTCAGATTGGAATTCAAAGAATACTTTTATTTCAATTACCGTATATAAAATTGTTTTTTTTCCAGGGGCTATTCGTATTCTGTGGTATCATCACACTTTGCTACTGCTGTCTCTGCTGCTGCTGTTGTTGTAACTTCTGTGGCGGAAGATGCAGGCCACGCCCCCCAGATGAGGATGGAGACTATGCCAATCTCAGAGTAAATATACTTTATTCAATATCTTATATCTAGCAAACTTAAACTCAATGTAGTTTACACACTTGATCGCTGCTGCTCCCAATAGTTTGAAGAAGGATAAATCATTTTGTTAAAGATATCCATAAATTATGCAGTCCTTAATCCTTGTCTCTTAAATGGCTTGAAATTTAATTCCTATGTGGCACAGGGGGGTGTATTGATTACATTTTTTGTCATATAATTATTGTTTCTCATTTTTTGTTTTGCAAATTTTGCATAAGAATTTTTTTTTAAAACACCTATCACTACCAGTTTATTTTATATATAACACTCTCTGATGTTGTAAACCAAAAGCGGCTCAGATGTGTGAATTAGCAACATTTTCATATTCAAGGCTGTATGCATAGATGTACGCTTTAACCCTTTCAAGCCTGCATTTACCATAGTCATCTTCATCCACTACAAGCCGCGAATTGCTGTCGCAATTCTCGACTTGTAACATGATTTGATGTAACATGATTTGATGATTTGATGTGGTTTAAAAATTAAAGAAAATTACCATGTATAGGTAAACCAGTTTCATGGAAATTTTCGTTCTAAAACCCTTGGTTTAAAGAAAATTAAGTCTGTTTTCAGGGATGTAAAATAATGCTTTAATGCATCGAGAGGGCTTAAAGGGTTAACTGGAATAATCAACCAGATTGCCAGACGTCAATATGTAAAGCTACATTCTTGGTCCTTGGCTGTATTGTGGATAATAATATGCAAGTAATCACGGACTATTGATGTTGATAACATTTTTGATACGGTGCCAAATAAAAGCTACAGCAGGTGTGAATGTGCCCATCAAACACTAGACATTGAACCAATGTTGGTTTAATGTTGGGCCAGCGTCGAAGACGGTGGCCCAACATTAACCCAACATTGGTTCATTGTCTCTCGGTAGCTGTGTATACATCAATTACTGAGTACATGTATGTGCATTATAACTGACTCTTCGATTGCTAATAATCTAGTTTTTAGAATTTTTCACTGCATATTGCGATCCACAACTACAAGTCACTGGTAAACAGTTGACTTTTAGCAAATGTTGTCTTCCTTGGTTTAAGGCACATATCTTTAGAGAACACTTTTTTGCAGTTCCAAAAATTATTTAAATTAGAAAAGTCCCTTTATTTCCCTGGAATGTAATCAGATGTGCATTTAAACTGTGATTGCAATTCACCCCTGTCACGTGAATACAAAATTAATTATAAAATTTTTAGCTCATCTGGCCTTTAGGCCTAAGATGAGCTTATGCCATCGTGTTGGGTCTGTCGTCTCTCCACAATTCACAAGAAATGCTTCTCCTCCCTCAATTCTTATCCGATTTCAATTCTGTTTGGTTTGTTTGAAAGAGGTCGGGCCTGTGCATTAAACATCCTCACGGATTTCAGAAATTTAAATTATTATTTAACTTATGACCTAATTAAGACCCAATAAGGGCACTCTGTCCACAATTCACATGAAATGCTTCTCCTCCCTCAATTCTTATCCGATTTCAATTCTGTTCGGTTTGTTTGAAAGAGATCGGGCCTGTGCATTAAAAGTCCTCACGGATTTCAAAATTTTTAATTATTAATTAACTTATGACCTAATTAAGACCTGATTAGGGCACTCTGTCCACAATTCACGATAATTGTTTCTCCTCCCTCAATTCTTATCCGATTTCAATTCTGTGCGGTTTGTTTCAAAGAGCTCGGACCTGTGCATTAAACTTTCTCACGGATTTCTGAAATTGTAATTATTAAATAATTTATGACCTAATTAAGATCTGATGTCCACAATTCACATGAAATGCTTCTCCTCACTCAATTCTTATCCGATTTCAATTCTGTTAGGTTTGTTTGAAAGAGCTCGGGCCTGTGCATAGAAAGTCCTCACGGTTTTCAGGAATTTTAATTAATAATTACCTTACGACCTAATTAAGACTCGATTTGGACACTCTGTCCACAATTCACAAGAAATGCTTCTCCTCCCTCAATTCTTATCCTATCCGATTTCAATTTTGTTTAGTTTATTTGATAGAGCTCATGCATGTGCATAAAACTGTCTCTGAATTTCAGAAATTT
The DNA here is from genome assembly GCA_964017125.1 of Flabesymbios commensalis. NCBI lineage: Eukaryota > Metazoa > Annelida > Polychaeta > Terebellida > Flabelligeridae > Flabesymbios > Flabesymbios commensalis. The sequence goes on along the minus strand of OZ024914.1, from coordinate 52,580,376 downwards.
TAATTTGTAATCAACTTGCCCTAATTAAGGATGAGCCTCTGTGTCATTGACACTCTGGTTTTAAATACTAAACAATATTGAATCTCAAACCATCCTTTTTGTGATGGTCTGTAGTATTTCTCTTACCACATTTTAATAAGAGTGCTTAAATGTTTTTATGTATTTAAAGGGTTAATATGAATAATTTGTTAATTCTTGTGTTTGAAAAACCTGTCCTTTACAAAATCATAAGTTACCTGGGTCATTCTCTTTTGCATGATAACACTACTCATGTTGTACATTTGTATTTCATCTCTTCATATGACAACATGTTGTTTGACATCAATTTTTGTAGGAATGTGACAAGTATAGAAGTTATAGCGATGTTTGTCGGTGCATGTCAGGGAAAAAAATAATGAATATCGCATAGCAAAATGCTATTCAATTCTGCTCATGTGCTAATCACTGTTGTAATTGATTAGCAAAATATTTATACATCAAAGATAAAGACGTCTACTGGTTGCAACTTGCAACGTTAAGAAAGAATTGGTAATCAATAATTTTCAAACAAATTTTTCCCTGCATATAATGTGTTGGTACATGTAGCCGAACTCCTGCAAACATTTCTATGCATGACAAATTCTATGGCTCTGTCTAACAATGGCCATTGTAAGACAAACGTAAGTGCATGTTTTTGGTGCTGTGGTAAAGGGAAATTTCAGCAATTAAAAGCCTTGAAAAAATCTTTAGATTTCATACTCAACATGGCTAGGTGTACGAAGCCTGCTGACAGTAACCATCATAAAAAAAATATCAAAAATTATAATTTAAGAAAAATAAGTGGTTTATCTTTTGAATTTTTTGGGGGAGCTATTCTTTTATGGACCGGGTAATACAATACCTATTATGGGGATGCTTTTAATGTTTTCGTGCTGATGTATATTTGCCATATATTATTAAGGCTGTAAATATTTTTGTTCTATAAATACATGTCTTGAAAATATCATTATCATTCAACTTAAGTAATCAATTAATTAATTTATACATATATTGATGTGGATTTATAATACTGTATATCTGGTAATATTCGCAAGGTTTTTAATTTTTACGAAGAGGATAATCAGAATCAGAAATTAGCGAAAATTTAAACACGCGAAAATTACCAGATCTACAGTAAATAAGGAAAATGCTATATCTGCAAGTTTCTTCAAATAACGCACTAATTTAACCAGTGTCCGCAGGATGACTTTAGCACACCAGAGTCCACACCAGAAGGAGAACAGCCACCAACCAAACCAGGTGAACCGATCACTGTGCAGCCACCCGCTGGTGCTAACATGTATGCTGATGCCGCCATTCCTGTCCATGGTAATGCCACAGAAAAGACCAACCTCAGCCAAGACCCGCCGCCTGCATATGGTGCAGAGGGCAGCGCATGATGACTGTTTCTCAGAGGATTAGACTTTGTCTAGATGTACAATTTTAACCATGTAAATGTCACTGATACAAGATTTCTCATCCACATTTTGCCCTGTTGGAGTTAAAGTGTTGCGTAAGTCTCTGCATGCGTGCTCCATGCAACACTTTCTCTCCAAGAGGTTGATTTATTCGGTCATGCTGTTAGGCAAATTGTTGAACTTGTTATTGCATACTAATTGGCAGTGAAGAGCTGCAAAGAGCATTGTACATTGATTATAACATGGTACATTTAATGAGAGATGTTATGTACATAGTCAGAAATATGTCTCAGTAAAATCTATTTAAAACAAGTTCATGGAGGATATTATTCATGTGGCATAATTATTTTAGATATTCTAGTCCCAATTGTCCGTAATCTAACTTAATTGTGTTGAAAGAGAAGGGTAGTGAATGTTGTAAAAAGTTATATAAGAATACCCTCTACCCAGATTAGGTGAGTGTTGACTTTAATTACAGACTTTGTAATTCTATACATTCAACCATATATATTTTGTTATTGTATAAAGTTATGCATGATCATTGCTGTCATCATTTGATACAAATTGAAAGAAAAACATTTGTATCATGCAATCATTTGTGTTATTCGGAGTGGATTTAGAGAATAAGGAATTTAACCCTTTAACCGCCAAATTAGTCAATTTGAATTTTCACCCACTTGAAGTTGCGTCTCGCTGACGCGATCCACAACTTTAAGTGAGTGAAAATTATTCAGATTTGACAAAATAGAGGTCAACTCTTTTCAAATCTTGCTGGTTGATGTCACATATATGCGGCACCGGCGGTTAAAGGGTTGATGCTTGTGTGGATGTTCGGAGCACTTGAACAAATTCACTCTAATAATGTAAATTGGATTGAAAATCAGTGTGTGAATGATCATCTGTTACTGAAACTCACATGTCGAATTATGCTTGAATTATAATTTCAGCAACAAGCAGGCAAAGGTTAACCCTTCCAGTGCGCGGACAGACTTTGGACGTCAATCTAAAGTCGATACCTGCACTGAAAATGGAAAATATTTTAATGGCTGTGGATCTATACCATATGTATTCAAAAGAAGCGATAAGAGCCCATTAACACATTTTTGACAATTTCAATTTGAAAAAACCCTTTTGCTCTCTATATTTACTGTAATTATTACGACGTTTTATGGGTAAATATAATTTTATAGAGTAACACTTTAAACCCATTTGTAATTAGAGATGATAGATAGTTGCAGGTTGATGAGGGATGAAAACTTTGTTTTGTTTGTAGAGAGACTTCGCCGCAGTCCCAGCAAACACGTATGAATTACCAGTTCTTTTATGAAAACACATGATCATTAATTATCCGAATTTATGAGTATCCATTTTGTATTGAGTAGGAATTAGTGACTAGATAAAACCTCTGTAAGTGTAAGGCATGAAATATACTGTAGATATTCCGGAAAAAAATCAGGCTATACTATTTAATGAAAGGCCAGTAATTTTGAAAAACAGCCGTCTCTTCATGCCGTATAAATTTCACTCTCAACTCTACCCCTGTGTCGGCCCATCTTCTCTGACGCGGGCCCAACTTTATAGAAACCCAGGGTAGAAATGTGGTGTTCGTTGGGCTATCTGGGCAATGATGGTTAGATTACGGTGTGATGATGATGAAAGTGTGAGACTGTATGGAAGTGGATAATCAGAGTAACCTTGTGAGCACCAGATGGTGGATTTAACCCTTGAAGCGCTAAGAGAGCGGAGACTATAGTCGTTTTTCAACCGTTTTATTAGCACCTGCAGGTTAACCCAGCAAACACAAAACATTTGTATAACATTTATACAATGTTGGACTAGCGTCGAAGACGTTGGGCCGACGTTGTTGCTGGGAAGTCACTGTCATTGGTAATGAAACGGGTGCTTAAGCATCAAGATTTGTAAAAGTTTGGTCGCAAATTAAACAAACATGAGTAATTTTCACTCACTTGAAGTTGTGGGTCCCGGTAGCGAGACACAACCTCAAGTGGGTAAAAATTCTATAACTCGGCGCTTTAAGGGTTATACTTCAGTCTAAGCCATGACATTTTGTCCCTGCGCTATGAAAGGGTGTATCTGTAACTTTGCAAAGTAGCAGATACACCCTTTCATATCAAACGTGACAACTAATTTGACTGAAAACATGTTTTTGTGGTAATCCAGGGTTATTGAAATATTTTGTTTTTAATAACAACCCCAATTATTTAACAATTGCATTTGCAACGAAAAAAAGGAATGTTTAGTTGCCAAGAACCAACTTTGTTTGGTTATTAACGGTGATTTAATTAATTCTTATTATATCCACAGCGGGCATCGAGCCGCCAGCTGCTTCACTGTTAATATTGATACATTCTTTGTGACTAGGTGAAGTGTCTCATTGATCAATGTTGTTACATAAACTGAAGTGTTAGATTAAATTGTGTTGTAGCAATTTACTATAAATGTGATGTGTTGCCAGCGCAATCGCTGGGGTAATTTATCTTGCAAATAATTTATATGCATTATAATTAAAACTTAATTCTTAGATTTGGATTGGTATTTTGATTCACATCACGAAACCTTACTTTTTTTATAAAATGTGTAATTTATTTAAAACAGTTTTTTTTCACTTTTTTTCTACTGAAATATAGGTACTGCTAAGTTAGGATATTAAGACAGATAGAATACATTCTTAACAGTCCAGGATTTGTTTTTCTGTAAACTAATGAGCCTTGTTGTGTTGTATTTCTGTGCAGCTTTCTGTTCCTCGATATCGGCACTGTTCCACCTCAGCATCCATTTCACAATCAAGCGCCCTATTTTACTTGCGGGCTGTCTTCATCGTAAAACATTGAACTGATTTGCGGCCACATTTTTTGAAGCAAACGAAAGCTCCTGCTATTACCATGATCTGATTAGATTTTGGAACAAATCCATTTGGTATTAGTCGAAGAAAACATTTGAGGCTTGTGCCAATTTGAAAAAAAAACTTAATTAATTATTGGCGTAGCCTCTCCAGCTTTTCAAATGTTTATCAGGATCATGACATTTTTCTTTTTATTGTTGGAGGGGGGATGCAAATTGTTATATAAAATCGCTTAGAAAGTGATTGAGGTAGGCTCTCCACCTTGCACACAATGAAAACTCATCCCTTGACCCCATTTCATCTATTGTTGACAGTTTAAACTTAATGACCTGATAACGACTGTCTATTCCCATTAGGCTTCGAACAAAATTATGATAATACTAATGCATGCTTAGAGACGCTAGGTAATCATGCACACATATGGTCACATATTTCAGAATTTGTGAAATCTGTGGATTATAAAAAAATTGTATAACATTTATACAACGTCGGCCCTCAACGTTGGTCTGAACATCGTATAAATGTTATACAAATGTTTTTGCGGGTGGGGCGAGAGCCCCACTCACATTATTGTCTTGTTCAGAACAAAGATTTGAGACAAAAAGTGACGTCACCCCATTCATAAAACCTGTATACAGGCGCATTTCATTCATTATTTGGGCATTTCCGGGGCTCGCGGCAAATTTTCCTGATACAATACAGAGCAGCTTCACACGGTTTCACATCTTACTGTATGGACTTTTGAAATGGTCCCTTATTATCCATAGTAGACCCTTGCCATATTTGGTTATTTGTGAGAGGCTGGGTGATCATGAATATTAATTAGCCTTGGGGAATGAGGTCAGCACCTCTACAGTCTGACCAAGCTCTGCAGTCTGACTACCCCTCCACGAGCCCACAATCCCAGCAGACACGAGGCGTTGATCCGGTGATGTTTTAATGTTGGCCGCTGCTGAAAATGCTGTGCCAACATTTAAACAGAAATTGGGTCAATCTCTTGTCAACAGGTCCTCATGTTAAGGAACTCAACAGTCACTGTGAGTGTGTGTGGGGGGGGGGGGGTATTCTTGTCTTACACACAACACTGAATACATACCCAGCAACTAGGATGCGTTGACCCGATGCTGATACAATGTTAGACCAATGTCACAGACAATGGGCCAACATTACATCACGTTGCGAGTCTGGTAGAAACGTCTTAGCAAGCACGGGACATTGGCGCAATGCTGTTTTAATGTTGGCCTACTGTATGCGACGCTGGGGCGACTTTAAGCCAGTATTGGTTCAATTTCTCTATCAGCTGGGATGTAGACTACATTATTACAGGCCACACACCACGTGCTCCAAGCAGTCTCTACTGCTAGACTGCTGTACATAGGCCCAGGTTTAATGTTGGGCCAGCCCTGTAGACGCTGGGCCAGCGTTCACACAGCACGGGGATAACCCAGCAGACATGAGACGTTGAACCAATGTTGTTTTAATGTTGGCCTAACGTCGAAGCAATGTGCTGTGTGTTTGCTATGTAATAGCAGACTCAATGTTGCTATAGGCCTAATACTGGGCCAGCGTCGCAGACGTTGGACCCACATTAAGCCAGTATCAAAACAATTGCTGGGGTCAAGGGACAGTTACTCACTCAATTTGTTGATCAACTACACAGAAGGAAAAGTAATGTAAAGTAAAGTAAAGTCACATGCATTGTCCCCAAGGCCAATCAAATTCGTGATATTTTATTTTCCTGATGTTTTGGGTGTCTGTTTTGTAATTCGGAATGAGCCCTATGGTGTAAACAACCTAGGGCCTAGTAGGGCCTACTATTTGGCTAATTTCAATATTGATCCACTGTGTACAACACAGGCCCGTCATTGAACCAACATTGGCTCAAGGCCTCGTCTTTGTATTGAAATCGTTACATAGGCGAAACCCTCAGCCCCAAACACATGAGGCCTTTGGCCCTAGTTTGTTTACTGGGTAAAGAATTGACAGTTTTAACCATTTGAAGCCTGAATTTACCATGGTCATCTTAATCCACTAGAAGCCGCGCATTCTCGACTTGTAGTGGATGAAGATGACTTGAAGTGGGTGGTAAATGAAAAAAAATATCGCTATTACTAAGCAGTTCCATTAAAATTTTCATTCTGAAACCCCTATGTGTAGGAAATCAAGTAATTCTTCACAGTTGCAAAATGATGCTTTTATGCATCGTGAAGGTTTAAAGGGTTAACAAGCTGTAACTTGGAAGTAACAGACAATTTTATTTTCTAATTAGCGGTGAAAGGGGTAAAATTCTAACGTATTTGTGTCATTATCGCACATCACACATACAAAAATGTAAATAAATCGATCTGCACATATACTAGTATTTACAGTCCTTAATTTTACACGTATATATTTGAACGACGTGAATTTAATGACAATGGTTAATTATTCTCAAGCGTATTGAATTTTTGACGATGTTTTTTTCATTCTGTTGATCGCGTTATTTACTTGATTATGTTGACTGGAATCAGACTACAGATTTATTAATTTGTCTAATTTACATGCCGAAACAGGTGAATAAACGCAATTACACTATCAATACTACTCTTATATTTTTTATTCAATTATTCTGTCCCCGGTTTGAACAGATTTATTTTGCAATAATCAGATAATTCAGTGTGGTAAAGCCAATTCAGGCTCTACCATGAAGTTTAACCTTCTAAAGTAGTAGTGTTCAATCTTAGTCATTGATGATAGCACCCTTCCTGTGATAAGAGTATTTAATTACCTTTATAGGTAGCTTTCACAACATTTAGTAAGTTGTGACTTGTACTTTCGTAGGGGCTATTATAAATTTTTCATCGAGAATACGTGTAAAGTAATGTTATGCATGGTAACCGGATTATTTCTTAATATATCTACTTTCCAAAATCAAGAATACTGCACGTAGAATTTGAAAAGATTGTATAATGCATTCTACTTTTTTATCAATCTCACTGAGTCATTTGCCACTTAAAATATATTTGACAGCTTGTCCTCTAAAACCCGTGTTTTTTCTTGAATAATCTAGTTTCTCATTGAATTATACATATCAATGAGATTTTGATATGAAAGAGCCTTGTGGTATATTAGTCATTATCAACGCTACCAAAGCAGCACTATTTTCAATGTTACTTTTAATGGTAATTAGAATTTACTCACGAATAATACTATGGTATATGTATATTATCTTTTAATATCAGGAATATATATTTAATCTATTTCTACTATTTCAATTATAAATTATTGATAATTTTAGAAATAGTTTAACCCTCTGCGTGCTGTAAAATAGAAATGTATTTCAGGCAGCGAAATCGCCACTTCATTTCCAGCAAACCTCCCATCAAACACAACATTCGTACAACGTCGGCTCAAAGTCTTCGACGTTGGTCAAACATTATATAAATGTGTTGTGTGTACTTGGTTGAGACGTAACCCCAGCAAACACGATACATTGGACCAATGCTGGGTTAATGTTGGCCCGCCGTCTTCGACGCCGGCCCAACATTAACCCAGCATTGGTCCAATGTATCGTGTATGCTGAGACCCTATTCTTATTTAACTCTCTTAGCGCTAAGGACAACGTAGTCGTTTTTTTAGTTATCAGCCAATCAAATGACTGTTTTGGGTGATGAGATGAGTGCTCAAACATCAAGATTTGCAAATGGTTGGTCTCGCATAGAGCAAATATAAGTAATTTTCACCCACTTGAGGTTGTGGGTCGCGGTAGCGAGACACAACTTCAAGTGGGTAAAATTTTTGCAACATAGTCGGTTTATAACGAGCCACTGTGGCAGACGTACTGTAGTCCACATTGACTCGTCACAGTGTCTACACCCCATCTCTGTGGATATTCTAACACTTGAGAACAGAGCACACCGTCTCAATGTTTATAAAAATATACACCGACTGCAATAATTCGTACATGAAATAAAAACAAATGGTCTAACACTAGTTATGTAAGATTCAATAAGTATTTTTACTACCTCAGTCCGCAGAGGGTTGATCTGCACGTCTCCCGCAACAGGCACAATTTCCTAATATCTCCTACATGTATATATATTATCATTGTTATTACCTCCTGTTGTTTCTATCGTAATAATGATCTTGTTTAAAAAGTCACCTGGACTTGAATGTATCGAATAAACCTCGCATTTATCTGAGCCGGTAATTCACACCGGCTCCCGAAAGTCTTTTTTCAGTCATTCACCTGTTGTGAATAATAGGCATAACCCTTTAACCGCCATGTTATTCTTTTTTTGACCCAAATTATGATGTAGGCCTACGGAAATTTTCGTTCTAAAACCCTTGGTTGTAGGAAAATCAGGTCTGTTATCAGGGATATAAAATGAGCCGTTAATGCATCTCGAGGGCTTAAAGGGTTTTAAACGAGTATAATCATGATTGGCGCTTAAAGGGTTAGACTAGAGATCACAAAACCCGAGACTGAACATGATAACTTAATCAGGTTAAATTATCATTGTGCATTGAATATCTGGAGAACACACATTTTTTTGCACATGACGGTTAAAGGCTTTTCATATATAAAGATATATTATATAATGCATTTTATAAATATATCAATATGTTCTCATGATAACATTGTCTTATGGCATGTTTTCAGATTGGCAGAATATTCCTTGCAACACCCGTTTAAATTATATTGGAAATATAGTTTTATTGTCTCTATATTGATGAAGTAAATAAATATCCCAACATAATATTGTATTCTTTACTCGTTTTTTCTCTCCAGAATAGGCCTATGTCATTTGTTTATTGTGCTAGTGTAGGATGGGAAAGGATTTGGTCGTTGTACAGAAACCGGACAAAATTTACATTTTAAAAATTACAACAGATTGTGATGTTTTGTGTACAGTGTGGTTTTCCGTTTAAATCGGTATTTATAAATACTATTGATGCATTCGGCACAGCGGAAATCATCCTATATCGGTATAATTAAGGGGGCTTTAGTAGTCCAGAGCACCTTTAGGCCATACAGCCTAAACTGGACCAGGAGCACCGCTTCAGGATGGTGAAATGAATCTGATGACACTGCCCTCCAAGCATGTCAGACCCTCACTTGTTATAACGGGCTTAATTTTATCAGGAGCAAGATAGACTCGTATACTTTCCCTTCAAGCCTCATGCCAAACATATTACAATGGCATTAACGTTTCAGCAGACGACTTTGAAAAAATGGCAAAAACTCCTCAAAGCAGGGATAGGAATTCACAAATTGTGTAGAAGTGTAGGCCTACGCTTTAACTTACAGGACGTTGAAAAAAACATCTCATCTTTTAGAGCTATCTTATCAAATATAAAGGCTAATGAAACATTTATGCTGTACAACATATTCCTGCTTTCCTAAATTATGTCGTTAAAAATATTGTTTTTATTTTGTGGGGATATTCTGACATGCAACCAAGCCCTTCACATTCAGTTTTATAATCACCACTGACAAATTAGTCCACCACCATATGCCCTTATACACTAATTCTGGTTCATGGATTGGTTTCACAGCTCATCTGTAGGACCTATGATCTCGTGAATTGGTGAATAACGAGGTCAATAAATAATCACCTAATCATACCTGCATGATTATGTGGCATTTGCATTATTTACGGTACCTCTTCTGTATAGCAGTGTGCATCGCAGACTCATTCCTCCTTGTTCGCGAGTATAGCTATGCTATCAGATGGCAGAGTCTCTGGAACGCCATCAGTGAGTTTGTAAATTTCTACATCTAGGGTGTGATTAATAAGAGGCTGCTGAGTACATGATCCAGCTGCAGTGACGTCACTAGCCTGATTTCATTATATTTGTTTATTTCAACATGTGCACATTATCCGGGTGCATTATCGTTTTAGTGCAACATCAACATTAATGCCATCGATGCGAGTTCAGTTACTGTTATTTAATCTAAAAAAAAATGTTCAACGATTCGGCGTTTTATATGCCCAGCAGAATAGACTGGCACTCCTTTTAGCATAAATTATGTGACAGCTGAGTGGAAATATTGCTAAATTTGACTAGGCATCTTCAGACTACGAGATGATTCGTAGGGCTACACAAATCAATTTCAGCAATTTTATTGACAGCCGTAAAAGAATGCATAGATTTTTGCTGGTATTTTGCTTAGGTGCTGCAAGAATATCACATGCAAACAATATTTTTGCTTTCATATTCACTGAAAGTTTATAATAGATATAAGAGTCTTAAATGTGTGACACAAACGAATTATCAATCATCTTGGAATTCATTTGTGTTAAATATTTTTTCGTATAGCCTGGTGGTAGTGGGAATTTTTTGGGAGAAAAAGTGAAGGATAAATTCTGATTAGTTCTCGCGAATCAGTACACCCATATAGTATCTCAAGAAAAAATCCCTATGAATTCCACTTGGGCAATTTTTTTTACAGCAGTTTGCATTTTGGTTCGAAATTGGGTTAAATTTGCATTAAAATTAAGGTGTATGGTTATAAAAAAGTCATAAACCAGATTTGTTAAATATATAAAAATACAAATGTTCTAGTAGTGTTATAAATACAATTGTTTAATACTCTAGTCAATGTTTTTTAAGTATGTGATTTAAGACAAATCCAAGATGGTGGCTACTTTGGGCGTAAGAGTCGAAATACTAGACTGATTATCACCTCAGAACTATAGCCTAAATACATGTAAAATACAAACTTCAATAAAATGTTAAATTGACACTTCAATCACCATTCCCTACAAAAAATATGTAAAATTTATAATCCAATATTGAGTTATAAATGTTACAAAAACCTTTAAACTTTTCGAACACTTATTTAGAATAATCGTACGAGGTGTATACCCGAGGAAAAAACATTTAAATGATAAAAAAATTGAAATAATTCTTTTATATCATTTCAATAAATTATGGGGTTTTTTAATAAAAACTAATTACAACTATTTTTTATACATTTTCTTATTGACTGTCGTTATTTTGACACTTTAATTACCATACCCTTTGAAAAGATTCAAAACTCCTATATAGCTGTATGTATGCACACATCTTACCTACTACCTGTACAAATTTGGAAATACGTTTTTGGAATAAGCCTATATGTGCATCAGGTAGACCTACATCATATTTACGAGACAAATCTAAAATAAGCGAACCATGGATCCATCGCTATTTGTAAAAAATTTATATGGTTCCGTTAGCCTATACTATAAACTATGAGTTGCTAATATACATGTAGTTTTGAATATCATTAGGCTGTTTAAGTCGGGAGACATTCGGCTTTATTGTCATTTGATCAAAAAGCACAGGTGAAAGTTGAACGACTACCATGCTATCAAACCCATTTTAGACAAAAGTAGACTACTTCTATGACAAGTGGAATGAATTGGATTTCTATTTGATGTAAGATCCAATGCATATCTAGTTGATCAAAGGTTGTGTTAAAGTCAAGTAGGCCCCTATGAAAAATATCAGTAATCTGAAGGTTGAAAACTAAAACCCAACTGTGTCAGAAAAGTTAAAGGGTAAAATAAAGTTATCTCTTCAAAGCTAACATTATATTAATTATAACGCCCTATTATATATCAGATGCAGTATCAAATTTCGTGTTTGAAAATTATATTGGGATGATGTACTTAATAGATAGACATATAAGATTTTATTTTATAGGTAGACTATAGTGATGCTTCATCCCCCTGCTACTCGGACATTTGGGGGTCTCTCACGTCACGCTTCTACATCCAGTTTCTACAGCATCCTGATCTCTCACACTGCCCTCTTAGATTCTAGGGACAATCTCTTCTTTGACTATTTATACATTTTTTTATGTCGGATTTGAAAGGTCATCAGAAGTGTCCTCCTGTGTTTCTATATAAATATTGTGTATCATTGCCCATCTCTCATGCCACATAACATTGATGGATGTCTCTACAATGATTATGGCACGTCCCTAGATAGCAGACTCCAATTACCCCTTAAACATACATAGAGATGTTACAATAATGATATACCTGGGTGCTATAACCAGATAGCAATCTCACATGTGTTCACATCAGTCTCATGAGCTTGTGGTGTGATCCTTTGGATGCCAATACAAACCTTTTTCACACCTGAGGCATTTATGGGTACATCTTAGGCTATTATATGAATCTGTGAGGTCGTAAAGAAGAATTTCGGTACTCATAGAAAGCTAAAGAACATATTTGTGCCAGCAATGTGTGCCAGCCTTTTGTACTGATATATCAACAAATCACATTCACTAAAAATGTCTTGTGACAACATGTAATTCAACAACATCCACTCTTCAATTCACACTCGTAACGTTTCGAGCCAATATCTTATGGGTTTTTTTTTATAATTATTCACAGCATAATAACACAATTTTAACAAGGTTGTTTGAATTATATAATTATATTTTTGGAACAAGTTTCCCACTAATGTATGGAAATAAAGATGAATGAAAATGTTAAATGGACACGCACTGAAAATAGTTAAAATGTATATGATGGTCATGTCGAGATTTCATTATATTTTTTATTCTATACACTTATATATCAGGCTATTGTTTTAAAATATCTTAATATGTGTACATGCAATGAAAATGTATTTTGAGCTCAATTAGCGTGTATTGGACCACAAGAAATTTATTTGCAAAATAAGTTAAGATTTATCTGTTTTGCGGGATAAAAGTATCGCTAAAAGTGATTTGTTTTCACATTTTTCATATTTTAAAGTTTCTATTTTTGTGATTACTAAGAGTTTTATTAAAGCTGCATAACTGTTTTGTTTTTTTCGATTAAAATAACCTAAAACGTCCAAAACAATCATTGCTATTGTTTTAAAGGCCTTATAAATGCACTAAAACTGGGTAAATGTAGCGGAATTAGTTCACCATGCGGTACACCATCAAGTATTATTAAGTAGTGATTCGGTGTGTGTACAATATTCATGTAATAGCGGAAAGGTTATGGGCCGATATAATGTTACATTGGCCAGCACGAAACCACCCCCTTAATAGCAAACACATACGTTGAACTGAATCGGCATAATGTTGGTCCAGCTCAGACGATGGACCGACATTATTCTGCCATTGGATCAATGCCTCGTGTTAGCTGAGATACAAAGCCCTCATAACCAGCCACAGATCTAGATGGAGGATACTGGGTCAAATCGGTTACAGTAAAATCTGATGTTTTTAAATATTATTTTATTTTACCGCATAGCGCGATGTATATCACTGTATGTGATGATTCACGATAAAATAAAATAAAGTCTGATATTGTCTAGTAGCATTTTGACTATATTTTGAAATGTCCATGAGATACCTAATAAAAAAATGCAAATGTTTTTCAAGAAAATCACGAAAATCCAAAGAGCGAAAACGATGATTTACATCACTGAATTTGATGTCAATTCCGAGTACAATTTCTCACGGTCTGGGGAGAGCGTCTTAATGGCGGGCCAAAGGCTCTGATGTTGGCCCACACTTAAAAGCACCTTACCGAAATAGAGCTCTATTTTTCAAATGCGTGACATTCTCAATACCGGTACCGGTATTTAAACATGACATCACATGCAGATATCATCCATATCACACAAAGTAATAACTTCTAGATATGTCTAACTGATATGAGACAATACACATTGCACTGTGAAATGTATGTATGATCACTTAAAAAATAACAGAGTCTTCCTCTCTTTTTTTCTATGATGACCGTTATCTGCCACTTGGTACTTTTAGTGTCCTGATTATATAGACAGTATGTCTTACTCCGCTGTGATCAGGCTTGTTTTGGTGGGGCAACAATTTAAAAAAATAACAAACTTAAATCCTTAATAACTCAGTAACCGGAGCAGTAAAAGAAAAAAATAAAACACCATTCTCCATGGATTAATCGTTTGAATAAAATAAACAAAACAGTTATGCAGCTTTAATATTCGAACAAAATACGGTATTATTTTTTCAGGTGTGTGTAATATTGTGATAGATGTTTATCTCGTTGCTTGATATCAATAATTTCAAGGTTATGGTGACGAGAAAGTTAACAAAAACATATAAGCAGAACATTATATTTTTTACGTTGGAGGGGGGATTGCAGCGATATTATACTGCACATACTTGCATTTTTATTATAAGTAGAAGTAATGTCAATAATGATAGAATTGTGCAGTTAACTGATACATGTAATGATTTATGTTGCAAACATTTTTTTACACTTCTAGAATCCAGTCGATTATAAATATAACTGTCACTTACGATTAATTGTATATGTAACTTTTGACAATACACACCATCTCTCTTAGCGTGTTTTGGTGTGATTCGCTGTATTTTTAACCATATTTTAGCAAAAAATTTGAAGGTCTGTCAAACAAATTGCCAAAAGTACATTGATAGGGATTTTTTTTTCTCATGCACTCTGGGGTATAGGCCTACTGATTCAGAAAAACGACAAAGAATTTATCCTTCACTTTTTCCCCACAAATGGTCAAATAAGTATTTCTACCACCAGACTAGCCTAGCTAACTTGGCCTGCATACACGTACATAGCTTGGCAGTGGAAATATCCGGCATTCAGATAAAATGAGATGTTAACAGCAAAAATTATGGACGAACTTTACATTTTGACCCCGATAGGGGGGTACCCCCGAACCTGTCTAAAATTAGGGGGTAGGGTTACGCAAACATCTGTCGTTGATGTCTAGCCAATCTACACCTGCGATATATGACATATATCATATAACAGCTAATTAAATTACCGTTCTAATGATATATCCCACAATGCAGTAGAGTATTAAAGTAGTCTTCTCTCCACATAAGCTCAAGCATGATTTTTTATTATAAAATAATCAAAATAAACAACAGAACAAACGGTTCAACATGGTGATAGAAAACGACTTAAGAAAATGTAATTATTGGATATATATATATATCTGGCCAATGTTTTCTAAACCCAGATGTGTCTAGGCCCTATGCTTAAAAATGAGTGTTATTTATTCTTATAAATGTCCTATATTTTTTTTTAAAGAAAAAATATTGAAACCTTACATGAAAATAATTATGTGTATTTAGCATGGGCTGAAACATGATTTTTTTCTCTGAATTTTTGTGTATAATTTTTTATCCGCCTGTTTTTACATACAGAGAGACCTCGATGTTCCGTCATCATCTGTTCCAAAGAAATATCACGGAACTTCGAATATGGCAGAGTTTCGGAGCAGCTCCCCCACCCCCCTCTAAACTGTGTTGAACCGAGGATATTATATATCTAATTCATACTGTAATGTTATTATATTAGTACGTGTAATGGTTGTGCGAACAAAATAACAACATAAATATGGTACAAATATAATTTTATTATTTCAAATATATAATTGCATGATTTTATTATTTCAAATATATAATTACATTATTTTTTATCTCCATTGAGGTCATTGCGTCGTCGTTTGCATGGATTCGAAGCCATGGTGAAACTGAATGACTACCATAAGCCTATTGTGTCTTTTATACACTTAATCTGTTTATCACAGTAAAATCTAACACATTTCACTGTGTATAGCACCGTGCATGTCATTACTCGGGCGGGCGGCTTACTGCTCCGACTTTCATGTTGCCAGAGGTGCGACTATTGTCCTCCTGTTATTGTAGGGCTTTGCATACTGTTCTTTTCACATTGGTAAACCATTCCACGCTCAAATAGGTGTTGACACTTCCTGCTAACCGAAACACAAGGTATTCACGGCTTAGAGTATAGGCCTAATCTATGAAATTGATATCCTCAACGTACTAAGATGACGGCATGAATAATTACGATCTGTTCAAATTTTTCAAACAAAATTAAACCGGTGGTTAACAAAATCAAACATTTCGGTACTGATATCTACACCAGACATATTGAAGGTCAAATTAATTAATCTCTATCGGCTTAACTAGCCGCTATATACACACGAAATTAAACATTGGGCCAATCAGGCCTAAGACTGTGCCAGACGTTTGCTCATTAGCCCCCCCCCCCCACTAATCCCTTACACGCTAGGTGCATTTAGCCAGCGTTGGGGAAATGTTTTGAAAAGGACATAAGCAATGCCACAATCACTATACAAACAAGTGGCGTTCACACAATTAGCGTGACTGACCGTGACAGAACAATGAGACGCTTACGTCATGCATTGATTTAATCTTTTCGTCACCGAGATTTGATGACTGAGGCGAACAACGTGACGGAACAACGGGACACTTATTCATTGATTTAACCCTTTCGTTCCCAAAATTTGATGACGGAGACGGACATCGGAATGACGGAACATAGAAGCAAAAATACATTGGGCAGATCCGTTCCCATCAAAACCAAGACGGATGTAGAAGAAGACGGAACATCGGAGGACGGATCTCCGAGGCCTGTCTGTAATTTGTGTGTGCTGAATTCGAATCTGTCGAATAACATTCTATATGTGATGACCTTCAAATTAGCAAAACACAAAATGGTGGCCAAAATGTAAAGAAATCCCCGTCTTTTCTATGTTTTTTCGCACATCTAAGCACAATTGATGGTTTCTGCAAGGTTTTTATTATATATATATTTTTTATCTTACAATCTGGGGGTCTCAGCAGCGCCAGAATGTGGGACTGGGGGTCTTGGCAGCACCAGGATCTGGGGGTCTCAGCAGCACCGAAATTTTCCAAAGGGATCTCAGCAGCACCAGAATGTTGGGGTATCAGCAGCACCAGAATGTGGGGGTCTCAGCAGCACCAAAATGTGGGGGTCTCGGCAGCATGCAGGGCTTCGAGCCTTGCTCGTAAATTCGGTCAGGATAATTGTGTAGAGCCTTTGAAAATTTACCACTAAATATATATAATATGGTCAATAATAATATCACCAACAGGGCCTACTGCCCCAGGAGGCTCGGCAATTATCCCCAGGAGGCTCGGTTCCAAAGGGTTAAAAAAACTACCCTTAAATCCGGTGCTAATGTGAACTCACCTACAGGTAGATTTTTTGATATTTTGCCACAATTTTTTCTTATGGACAATCCATGTATTCCTTAAGAAAGAAATGAATACGAAAGCAGCCAACCGCTACTGCTAGTCAGTCATTTAAAATAGATCAGATCTAGTAACTATCGCCCCGTCTCATTGACATGTAGGCCCTATGGCATCCAAAATTATGGAACATATTATTGTAAGTAATTTAATGAAACATCTTGAAATTCAGAACATACTCTTTCCTCTTCAGCATGGTTTTCGTCGAAATCATTCTTGCGAATCACAGCTTCTTCCCCCCTTTCAGGACCTGGCCATTAGTATAACTCAAACAGACATGCTTATTATGGATTTTAGGAAAGCTTTTGACAAGGTTCCGCACAAACGTTTAAGTTACAAACTCAACTGGTATGGCATCCGAGGGGATACACTTAAGTGGATCACAGACTATCTCTCTTCTAGATCCCAGAGGGTAGTCCTGGACGGTGGTACCTCTGACAGTGCTACTGTATTGTCGGGGGTGCCCCAAGGGACTGTCCTGGGACCCATTCTCTTTCTGATCTATATAAACGACCTCCCTGATGGGATCGTAAATAGTACAGTCCGCTTATTCGCTGACGACTGTATTATTCACCGCCATATCAGATGTAAAAAAGACACCGAACTACTCCAATCTGATATAAATTCTGTCGGCTCCTGGGTAAAGACTTGGCTCATGCAGTTTAATGCAGACAAGTGTTTTACCATGCGGGCCGGCAGAAGCAAAACTAAAATCGATGCATCTTACAAATTACATGACCAGCCACTCCAAATTACAGATTCTGTTAAATATCTTGTCCTAACACTGAAATACTTCTGATCTTAAATTTAACTCCCCGATCAACAATGTTACAGCAAAAGCTAATAGCGTCCTTGGCCTCCTGCGCAGAAACTTTCATCGCAGGCTGTCAAGACCCAAGCATATCAATTCTTAGTCCGACCTCACCTGGAATATGCCTCCACGGTTTGGAGCCCACATACATCTGATAATACCAAAAAAGTGGAAATGGTGCAGAGACGTGCTGCAAGGAATGTCTGCAACCGCTGGCATAACACCAGTAGGGCCTAGTGTTAGCGAGATGGTTAGCCACCTCGGCTGTGAATCCCTTGCTGTGCGTCGCAATAATACGAGACTGCACACAATCTAC
Organism: Flabesymbios commensalis; assembly: GCA_964017125.1. Taxonomy (NCBI): domain Eukaryota; kingdom Metazoa; phylum Annelida; class Polychaeta; order Terebellida; family Flabelligeridae; genus Flabesymbios; species Flabesymbios commensalis. The sequence goes on along the minus strand of OZ024914.1, from coordinate 52,561,908 downwards.
AGAATAGTGCATACGACAATGGGGGATCCCTGACAGAGGTGGCTGACCCTATCCCCCAGACAAACACGAGGGCTCCATCCGTGGAGGTATATTCCACTGAGCCAGTCAAATGACACGTACAAATTATCTTTTTTACCCTGCATTATACCAGTCTGGAACAGCCTCCCACTCATGTTGTCTCCTCTCCGACACTGGACTCCTTCCGCCAACGACTAAACGCTATGTAAACCGCAAGGTTTTCAAATTCACCTTTGTTTTCAATGCACAATTTTTGTTCTGCTGTAACCTCCTGTTTTCTTCCTGGGTTACAACTAGCACTTTAGCACCAGCATCCGACAGTAATTGGTGCACACACAACACGGCGTGTAATGCTCCAAGAGAGGAGCGGAGGCAGTCACACGAAGAAGAGAAAACTTTCTCAATGTTTATTCTATATTACCACTTTAGCTATTATGCAAGATTGCCGAGATAATAAAAATAAACAATTAAAAATGACCGCCAGTCGGCCTTTTTGGATTTTATTTCTGCGAAATTTGTGGGTTATCCTTGTGTGTGTCCTTACATTTTGTTCTCTATTCAAGGTCCAGCTATTTTGCTTTGTTACGAAATCATCCAAATTTACTCAAATTCAAAATAGCCGCTAAACGAAAATTTTAAAATAGTTTGCTTCCAGAAGTTAATCAGGTCATTGGCTGGTATTGTTGGGCATATTTGCCAATTTAAATGATCTGCTGGAAACTTTTTCCTGAAAAGCGCTAACAAGTATTTCTTTGGTAGTGGCCCCAGTAATTGAAGGGTTGATTATGTGAATTAAAATGTCACTAAAAATTCCCCGGTGGTATGTGAGGAAGTAGAATTTGATAGATCAGCTATCATGCAAGATCGAGATCCGAGAGAATGAGAAAAAAACAATTCAAATTGGCCGACTGTCGGCCTTTTTGGATTTTATTAGTGCGAAATTTGTCAATGATTATAATAATGTGATACCTTACATCTTGTTTTATAGTCATGGTTCAGCTATTTTGCATTTTTTTTCGAGTTACATAAATATCACAAAATTACTTAAATTACAAAATGGAGGCTAAACGGCTATTTGTATCAACGTTATTTTCGTGCAGGGCCACGTGCTGCACGTTCCTTCACTCCTTCACGGTGTGTAGGTGAAGCTGTTTTAACCAAAACCAAACAACCTAAGCAGGGCGATGGTGTGCTGTAGTTTTTTTATCGATGATCTAATCTACCGAAATCCATACGATCTTACACTACATGTATCATGATTATGTATGGAGGCGCAATCAGGTGTCATATTTTGCAATGATCCCGAAGATAAGTTATAGAAGAAATCATTATATGAATGTACTGGTTAAAATGTCTGGTGAACTCTGCCATCAGCATAATTTTTAAGATAGTCTCAGAAGACAGAAGAGTATCTAGGACAGGGCTAGGTTTCACCAACTGGCTCAGCTAAGGGAACAGTATATATAATTAGTTTCAAGCTAATTTCAGAGTAAATGAAATGGCACTTAAATTTTTAACATATCTTTTGGTAGATGCTCAATGAGTCAAATAATTCAATATGGGACATGTCCATTATTCATAAATAATAATATTTTTCCTTCATTTAAAGCTGGAAATTGCGCTAGCAATTCCAGCTTCAAATGAATGAAAAATACTCATAGTACAAGGGTTAAGTCTATTTGGTGCAGCCGGGGTCTGGATTAAGTTTTGCAACAAAAACAACATATTTATATGACTTGGTATTTTAATCAGACTAAACGTCATGATCCTTGCATTCTGGCACAATATATATACATTTATAAACAACATCTTAACTTAAGTCGTAGGACATCTCACAATAATTTGTTCAGCATGAGCTCACCACATACAAAATATTTATATTCAGCAGATATATAAATTAACATACTAGAAAAAAGGTGAATTTACAAGGCCATTTGTGCTTTGATACAAGGGAATTGATTCTTCTCAAATAATCTTGCTATACAATTAAAATAATAAATAAAAATTGATTGCACCCATATGCAAATAATTGTATATTTTCTAGTACCCACTTAAGTAATAGCAAACTGCTGGAAGTTACACACAAAACATCCCAGCAAACACAAGACTGAACTGATGTTGGTTTCCTGTCAGTCCCAAGTCTACAATATTAGAACCAACATAGAGTTGCTGTCAAGTGTTTTTGGGATATTGAAACCACTTACTGAGCTGCATCACTTTACAAATATACCCACCTGGTATAAGTAAGTCACTTCGCAAATACAAGACGCTGACACACTCTTAGTTTAATGCTTGACCAGTGTCTAACTTTGGCAACATTCAACTAAAAGGTTCAGTGTCTAATATTCTTTGGATAGCATTACTGAGTGGCTTCATATTTCCCATTAAGAATATTGTGGAGGGGAGGAACATGCTTTGTATATGTACTGCAAGATTATAGATAACAAACTTAGATATGCTGATAATAAGATCAGATCAACATAAGGACCAAGCATATTCCGAGCAGCCACGGAGGTCTTGGAGCAAGGCATGCCAGTACTCCCACAATCTCAGCTATTTAAAGCTTGCAAATGTAATCATTTATATGCATAAATTGTATGATTTGAAACGTCTGTAATCTCATAACTCAGCTGCTCAGGGTCATGATTGGCTGTTCATAGTCTTCTTGGTGAGCAATAAGCAGTAACAATGTACAACTAATGGCATCAATAATTCCATCAAAAACATAATGACAACATTTTACAATGTGTCAATTACAATCTTCGATCTCAACATGACATTATGTTAACAAATCTAGTTTGATCAATATTTCTCAATGGATGAGTAGAAAAAACAGTCACAAAATCTGTTTCTTGTACACATACATTTAAAGTAATATTTAAAAAGAGCCCATGTTGTAAATTTAGCCTGACAACTCGTGTATACATATGATGCATATGATGAATAATATTATTGCAGAAGCACACAGTTGTTTGTTTTCGAATGGACAGCTGAAAAGGTAATGAAACGAAAATAATTTACTTTTATTAAGTTAGGAACAGGACCATACTTTATCAACAACGAGGGTATTGAAGACTATCCACATCTGGTGGTGAGCCTAGTTGGTTAAAATACTATCACAAGTTCTGCTTTTTACAAAAATTATCACACATCTTGAGCACAACACATCTGCCAGCCATTTCACAAGTCCTTATTTCTGACTCTTTCAAGGTAAACGACTATAGTACTAGGTATCAAGCTGGAGTGAAATAACACAAAAGTAACATAATAAAATAGCGTTTGGTACATATCCAGAAAATAAAACAAGACATTTTCTGAGTATATGGAATAAACTCGAGGTGGTGAAACAACATGGGCTTAAGCAGTGTTAAGGTTGGGCCATAGTCTGCGACTCGGGTTCTATATTAATTATTTAAACGGACATCTTGTGTTTTCTCAGAACGTTTTTTCTGTCACCATATTGTCTGAAAATTCTTCAGGCAACACAAACTTCCAAGTCGAAAATATATCACGGAACAACTCCACGGTAAGGGGCTGTCGCAAAGTTCTCAATGTTCACTATTTCGAATTGGTAGGCAAGTGATTGACCTCCCCGTTCGTATTGAAATTTTGCGATTTAAATGCACTTTTTGTGTTTTGATATACATGTATATGAAAAATGCTGATTTTTTCATTTTTGTCTTTGTATATTTAGGAAAAGTTCACCTAGAGATATGTATATAGAGATATGTATACTCTTACTGGTATTTATATTCCATTTTAAATTATACAATGAGATCAAGATTATTTTTTATTGTTCGTCCTATTGATTAGAAAGCTCAAACTAAGACTGTTCAACTTCACAAAACTAATGACTGATCTCAACTGAAGATAAATTGTAAATTAGAAATAATAAATTGCAGTGACCACAGATGGATAATCACTACACAAAAAGCACATGCCTTAGATAAGGACAGAAACTACTGTAGCGTTTTCTACTAATAATTAGCCAAATGTGTGTCTTCAAACAAAACAAAACTTACATATTGTAAGACTTATATTATATATTATGCAGAAACTTCAAAAGGTGACATCTTTATTGTTGGTGTAAATGTTCCCCATTATTTAAGAAAATAATACATAACTATTTGTAAAATAAGGCTTTGAAAAATGGTTACAACAATTTGCATTTAATTATAACAATCGAAAACAAAATCACCACTGTTGCAATATCTGTAAATCATACACACAAAAATATTGAAAGCTGGAATGGCTTCTTTGCTGAGCACTGTATAGGTACATAGTGTAAATGTATCATGTGCATCATGGTAATATATTCTTCAAACTTCACAAAATCATTTCAAGAGAAGTAGAGGAATATTACTGCAATTGAGATTATCTTTTTTTAAATCCTTCTTTTGCGGAACAGACTAGTGTGTTACTATTTTTCATTCATTTGAAGCTGGAATTGCAAACACAATTTTAAGTTCAAATGTCGAAAAACATTTCTAACTCACAAATTTATTTATGGAGTAGTTACTATTTTTTAGTGGCACTTCACTTGAAAAGTTTCATACTTACTTCAAATATGTATACGACAAGAGTTACCATGTCATTGTTAAGGTTTTCACATTGAATAACTCAATGTGAACATAAGACAAATAAATTAACAAAGCCTTTAAATGCATTGTGGTGATGAGAAAAATTGTGATGTAGAAACTTCTGGGGAAGATGATTCAGTGAATACATATACTGATATATATATATGATAGTAAAACTAACAAAATCTGTTTGGAAGCAAAGAAGCGCAGCACTATATAATGTTCAATAGTGAGCAAACAGAAATGCATGAAATATAATTCCTCAATTCAAAACAAGACTTTGACAAAGAACAGCAAGGGATCCATGTTCAAATCATTTGGACAAAACAAATTTAAGTGGTGCTTTACGGCGCCACTCACAAATTATAACAGTTTTTAAATCAAGGTCATTAACCCTTAAATATTTTTGTACAAACCAGGGAGACTAAATTTTTTTTCTGAATTTAAAAACATCATACATGTCTTAGTCAGCTCTTTCCCCTTCATTTCAGTACCTATGTTATGGGTTCTTTCAGTGCGGGGGACCGTCTTTAAACATCAGAATCTGACGTCTACATGCTGAAAGGGTTAAGGTCATTAACCCTTAAATCGCTTAATTTTTTTGAAAACCTTGGAGACCAAAGGGTTTCAATCAATTCGAAATTATCATAAATGTCTTAGTCAGCTCTCTCTGATTTATTTGAATACCTATGTTATGGGGTTACGACCATTAGAAATATTTTTACTCTTTCAGAGCGGGTACCGACTTTAGTTGTCAGAATCTGACGTCTACAGACGTCAGATTTTGACGACTAAAGTCGGTCCCCGCGCTGTAAGGGCTGAAGATCATTAAGTACTGTATTGTACAAAACATTTTTTTCATCACTTGCATGTAGTTGCCTCATATCACAGCATTTAAACATACATCGTAAATAACAAAAGAAAGCAGAAGACTAAACTGATGTGGCTTTTCCAGTACACTTATTTTGTACCATGTATTCCTATGGCTATATAACACAAGGAAAGACAAGTATTCTGCTACTTTCTGTAGCATTTAAATAATTGTGAGCATTGTATCATGTAACATATGAGCTACAGCTTTCAATATGTATCTAGATATGTAGTCATGACAACAACGTTCTCCCCAGCAATATATTTGTCTCTTCATGCAATCCAAGATGACTAGTGTCTGCAATTGTGACAAACATGATGAGAATAAAACTGATACAGTAAATGTATTTGAATATAAATGTGTTCAATTTCGAGGAATAATGTTACACCTCATGAACATTTGAACTCCACCTTCTGACCTGTAACTTTCAGTGCCTGAGGCTATGTAAGAACTCAAAGGCATTGAAAATTATATTGGATTTTGAAGGTGTGTCAAAAACCTGGCCATGGCACAATGACAATTATCTGCAGATGTACAAAACAATAGCTAGCTAATTTTAGGTTTTCAACAGAATGGAGAGGCGGTGGGATCGATGGTTTTAAAAACATTTCGAACACATCGATCATCTGTTTCTTCGCCATTTTCAGTTTGTAGAGGCTTACTACCCAGCAACTCCAGCAATGGGGCTGGTGTTATTGCATTCGCAGGGATATACGAGTCTTTGATCTCTTGTTTACCTCTCCTCCGTGCCTGTTCTGGCACATATGATGGGTTGGGAGGCTTGTTGTACGCATCATATGATGGTGTTTTATTTTCAGTTTGTTCACTTTGACTATCGAGTGGAGAAGCATGTTCTAAACCTCGTCTACGAGGATCATCTATCACTGATTTATGTGGTGGAGAGTCCTCCTCTAAAGAGGACTCCATCGTATCATTCAATTTCGCCTTCTTTTTGAACCGTGGATCAAACCTGTGAGAGAAAGGCGTTTTGGAGTCCTTACTACATGAAGGTCCACTGTCATCACCACTACTAGCATTACCACTACTAACCTGTCTCATCATACGAGAGTCCAATACCTTTGGTGGTAGCAAAAGGGCTTCAGGCATACTGTTTTTTCTAGTGAATTCTGGTTGCCCAAAACCAATATCCGTGGGATTCGAGAGAGATCTTTGCACATTATGCTCAGCAATTTTTGCAGTAATTAGTTTTGGGAGTGCACTAGTTGTGGATATTTCAGGTATCCTGCTATCTAATGGCTTATGGACAGGCTTGATCCCTCCTCCAGGCTGTGAAAATGAGGAAGATTGTCTTGGAGAATGAGGTTCAGCTGGTTTATTGTTAGTCCCACCTGCACTTCCTAGACGCTGCATGCGTGGATCAGCAGAACGCTTCTCAGTACCTCCTGATGGTCTCCGCTCTGGTAACTTTGAGTTTGTTTTTAAATTGGCAAGTTTTTGGACACGAGGGTCGTCATTATATTTAGGGTCTTTTGGGTCTATGTGTGTGGGTAGCACAAAGACAACAGTAATACCACTCATGGGATACAGCATGTATGGGATTCCACCTGTGACATCTAAAGAAGCTTCTATGGGTTCCAAAACTAATGGTTGCGCAACAACCGGTTTGGTCTCTACAACCGCTGTTGCATGATTCACTTGTCCTGGTGTTTTTAAAGCTTGTCTAGGATCTAGTGATGGAGTAGAAGAAGTAGCTGCTGATGCTTTGCGTGGATCTCTTTTGCTCAGCACAGGTGGAGGTGTCGCGACAGGGACAGGAGGCATGCCCATCATTCCTCTGAAACATGAAATAACTTGTATTAACAAATGTAAGCATTTTCTGGGAGCATGGTAAATACCTAAACTATTGTCACTTGGATGTGAATAGCACTTTCATATGTAAATCACAGCTCATAGTGAAATTGCTACTATTCCATGATAGTTGGAAGGATTAAAATCATACATCATCATATATATCATTATTATATTGTTCCCTTAGATATAAAAGGGTGTATGTGGCAGATACACCCTTTCATATCTAAGGGTGTGATATAGTCAGGAAAAAATATTATCAGGGAATTTTATTGTACTTTTTAACAATAAATGAAAAAGAATACTTTTGAAGTGGAGCAATAATTCAAGCAGTTTCAGATATATAGCATCAGTATAAAAAATACTCAATAGTATTCAACAAAAACGGGAGTAACTTACCCAGAAGGTGGAGGAACAGACATTTTTTGTCTGATAGCTGATAACATTTGAGAAATGTTAAGAGATGGTGGTGGCTGCATTGAAAGCTCTGGTGGAAACCCAGGTGGAAACCCTGGTGGAAGTTGCGGAGTTACAACAGGTGGTGTTGGCAGTACAGGCCCAGGCATCATCGGAGGCGGGACTGAAGTATCGATTTTTAACATCTACAACAAGTCATGTGAAAATGTTTCACTGTTCAGTCAATTCTCTTACAGCAGAGACATTCATGATAATCAGATTGAAAATAATCAATTAGACATCTGCATATGTATACATGTCAAAGAAAATTGGAATTAATTGGAATGATACAAAAAAAAACATTCAAAATAATGTTTTATTTGAAAACAAGATTTGTACACTTCATTTGATCAGTTTCTGTACATAAACACATTTAAGTGCACTGAAACTGATGCATGTATTCATTTCAGTAAACATATAGACTGAAAAACTCATATACATAATGCAGAAATCAAATTAAGCATTTATCATAAATTATTATTAACCCTTCAAGCCTGAGTTTACCATTGTCATCTTCATCCACTACAAGCCGCGAATAGCTGTCGCAATTCTCGACTTGTAGTGGATGAAGATGATTTGATGTGGTTCAAAAATTAAAGAAAATTACCACGTATTGGTAAAATGAAAATGTTTGTTCTAAAACCCTTTGTTGTAGGAAAATTAAGTCTGTTTTTAGGGATGTATAATGATGCTTTAATGCATCTTGAGGGTTTAAAGGGTTTAGCTGATAATAGTATCAGTAAATGCTAACCATTACTTACCTCAGGTTGCATAGTCTTCTTGACTGGAGGTGTACGATGACTCCTTTTCTCCCCATTTTCTTCCTCGTCTTCACTTGAATACCAACTCGCATCCACAGCTGAAAAAAAAAACAGGTTTCAAAAAATATTCAACATAAAAAATACATCATATTTACAGACATGGCAGCTCACAAAAATTTATTGTGCAGTTTGTCACTGAGATTAACATTTATTCAGCAAAATCACATAGCACATTAAAGTAAATTTTGTGAAGTGTCATATCTTTACCTGGATCAGCTGCAGCATCATCTGCTGATTCAGCTTGGCTTTTCTCTTTCTGCTGCTGGCGAAGAATCCTCATGAATAGCTGACGTTGAGCAGGTGGCAGATGAGATGCTATTTCTTGCTGATCTGCCTGTGTTTTACCTGGATCATCAGAAGGAGATTGTGCTGGACTTTCTTGTGACGACGTCTCCTTTTGTGAAGCTTCAGGTTTCTCACTCACCTTTTCTTCTGTTTTTTCATTCTTCACTGTAAACATTTAATTTAACCCTTTAAGAGCCAATCCTGATGTGTTATTTAAATCCTAATTAATTACGACCGTATGTAAGACATTTGTGAGGTTGAAGGAATATCTTGAATGATTTATTATAAATTCATTTGTAAAAACAGCTTGAAGAGGGTCAAATTAACCTTTTAGGCTGTGAAACAGATTTTAAAGTTGACTATTATAGATTAGCATGGTAGCACTATATATCAATTACACTCACTGCTGATAATTTTAATTCTATCAAAAATTAGAAACAATAGGTTGCACATTTGCCAATAAAACTGTACAAAAACAGCAATAGAGGTGACTAGCATGAAGAGTTTTGTCCACGTCTTTTATTGAATCTATTTTTATTGACATTTTCCCTTTATAATCACCTGTGCTATCTTGTTCGTATGGCATATCTTGCTCATAGGCCACATCTGCCTCTTCTTCCTCTCCCTCCTGGTGCAGTGGATAATCATCATAGAACATGGATGGATGATATCCTGGAGGAGGAGGCATACGAGGTCCTCTCATCATCCCTGGAGGAGGTCGAGCCCCAAGAAGTCCAACATTTGGCATCCGAGGCATTGGGCCTCTCATCTCCCCATAGAAACCAGGCCTGAAGGAGAACAAACATTATGAATGTTGGGTTACATGATTTTGGAGGCAAGCAATGTTAACCTTTGAAGTGCTGAATTTTGTTATGAATCAAGGAGACCAAAGGTTTCTTTCAATTTGAAAACATCATAAATGTCTTGGTTAGCTCTCCCCGCTTTATTTGGTTACCTATGATACGGGTCTACGGCAAATATAAACATTTTAATTATTTTAGTACGGGGATCATCTTTATACGGGGATCATTTTTATACGTCAGAATCTGACGTCTACAGTCAGAATCAGCATTGGTTGTTAATAAAGAAATTGTTTGGATATGAAAGGGTGTATCTGCCACTTTGTGAAGTGGCAGATCCTCTTTTTCATATCCAAAGGAGCTAAATGTTACCTGATAGGGGGGCCATTAGGCATTTGGCCAGACACAGGAGGTGGAGGAATTGGAGGTGCATCAGATGCCGAGCTGGGTTGAGCATCATTGGAGGTTGGGCTTAAATTAGGTGGCCCTCCTGAACCAGGCTTTGCTGGTGGAAATACTTGAATCTCAAATAAAGATGGAATTTTCTTCAATCTCTCATTTTGATCTCTCAAGTGCCGTGGCGGTGAACCTGCAAGCAAATGTCAAAATACATAAAAGATAATCAATGACAAAAATTTAAAAATATTTTGCCTAGTATTTCCTGACAGACAATAATGTCAAATTCATACAAATAGCAGGCAGTGTGGGGACAAAATTAGCCTTCAGTGAAATTGAAGCTAAACAACTAATGCCACTAAATAGTTAGTCCAGCACACCTGAATAAGATGAAAATACATGGAATAGGTGAGGTCTAAATAACTTAAAGCCTGTCAACTTCACTGAGGACAAAGACAACTAAGAGAATAAACAGGTATCAATGTGTCTTCATGTATGATCAATTGCTGTCAACTATGTGGTGCTTTCTGAGTAAGCTTAATCTGATGTTGGTGCAGTGGACCACCACTTCCAATCTTTTCAAAGTTAAAGTATCCCACCATATGACAAATAAATATTACCCAACAAGCTCGGTCTTTTCTTTGGTGTAAAATCACCATTTTCATCAATGTCGAACTCTAGACCCTGCAACAACAAAAAGTCAAGTTGTAGATTAATACAGAAGGAAACATGTTTTATAACAAAGGAACAGTATCCCATTATATATCTTCCAGCTTCAATCAAATGTCTTAAGCTTCAATGTCCCATGTACCCCATATATAATATTCACTCCATGGCATATCACAATTTTTTTTAAACATTTTAAGCATCTGAATAACTTAGCATTTACTTACTTTTTCAAGGATTGCTTCAGTTTCATCAGTTAGCTCTTCATGGGAGAGTTTACATTCATCTCCATTAGGGCAGTTGTCCTCAACGTGATAGAACCTACATGGATATTCATCTATTACGAAGTTAAGTACCAGTACTTTATTTTTTTGTTGAATGATAAATTTACTATCATTGCTGCAATATCATAATCTCAATAAAAAACAAGACACTGACTTTGAAACCCTTCAAGTACGTTACCCTCATCTCATTTGAAGAACCATTGTCACAATAATGAACCACAGGGTAAATTAAAAAATATTAATAAAAAATGGCATATAATTATACTATAAGGTAAGGAGATTCTCAGCTTTAATTTGAGATATTAGACTTCAAGGGTTACCTTTTTCATCGACAGTCAGATTGGAAATCACAATTTGCTTTAAAATGAGGTAAATTATACAAAACAAAGGATACTGTGCATGTAAAGGCAGTTCAGTCCTTTTACACAAGCATCATGCAAGTAAAACTTGCAGACTTCAGTTTTTCTAGGTGGTTCACAATCATGGCTGAAAGCACAGTCTGACCCCTGAAAAATACAAGAAACAATAGTATCATTAACCCTTACAACGCTGAATTATTTTTGTATAAGCCATGGATTTTTTTTAATTTGAAATCATCATAATTGTCTTGGTCAGTTCTTTCCACCTCATTTGAATACTATACCTACGGTATGTTATGGGTCTACGGCCATTAGAAATAATTCAATTCTTTAGTGCTGGGATTGTCTTTATACATCAGAATCTGACGTCAGTAAAGACGGTCCCCGTGCTGAAAGGGTTAACCCTTACAGCGCCGGGATCGACTTTAGTGGTCAGAATCTGACGTCTGTAGACGTCAGATTCTGACGACTAAAGTCATTCCCCGCACTGTAAGAGTAGAAATATTTCTAATGGCCGTAGATCCCTAACATAGGTATTCAAATGAGTCGAAAAGAGCTAACTAAGGCATTTATGCTGATTTCAAATTGAAAAATACCCTTTGGCCTCCAAAGGTTTTCATAAAAATAATCTGCGCTTTAAGGGTTAGCACTGAAGTCGACTACAGTATTATCATGTTCAGTGGCATTCTATTTCGTTTGAAATTTGCTTTAAACCATACAAGATCCCAACAGCACAAGGGTTAATAATGAATAAGAAGGGTTTACAAATCAATAGCAACCTTGGCACATTTTCCGTCCATAAAGAATTTACACAGTGGTCTTCTCTGCATTCTTCTTCCCCCCCCTGGTTGCTCTCGGCGACTTGCACGTTGTTCAAAGTAGCGTCTCGACTTTTCTGCCCTTTTACGATTGTGTTGCATGTCACGAGAACGGCTCAACATTTCCTATAATATAACAAATATTTAAACAATTTTCATGAGTTCTGATTTACAACAACAGAATAATTGGATCCACAAAAAACATAAGCCCTGCAACATTCGTGGCCATAATTTGCTACAGACAGAGAGAGCTTAATATTTTTTCTAAGAAACAGTTTTCACCCATGGATATTCCAAGAAAAACCCACCCCCTGATTTGAAAATAAAACCCACAATCATGTACACTAGATATGATGTTTTAGAAACTAAGTGCCCATCCCCAGTGCTTGTCGTTTGAAAATAGTGGTGTGTGGAAAATCACACTCCTTGAATTAGCAAGGAGCGTGATCAAGGAGTGTGATTTGCACTTGACTAAGTGTTGCCTTTGTATCTGTACATTGTACGAGGCGTGCTGTTTTTCCTACACCTCAACTTTGTTTTATAAGTGTGATGGCGTGTGCGTGTGATCACACGCCTGATATCACCAGCACTGCATCCCCCCGTGATCTCAGGGGATTTTCAGGGTGTTTATAAGAATAAATACAGCATCCATGGCATAATTAACCAAAATGAAAGAATATGTACTAGTCCTAATAAAACTGTAGGCTACAACAGAATTAAACGTTAACTCACTGGTTTTTCATTTGCTAACACTCCTGGATCCAAATATTCATCATCCATATTCAGGTTTTTATTTTTTCCACCATAGCTTTCCATTCTGCAATATATATAGTACATTATAAGCCCTTCAAGTGATAATCACATCTGTAGCAGTTTTTAGCCCATCTGTTTGAACTTCTAAAACTAAAATGTGTGAGAGAAATTAAATTTGCAAGATTGTCAAATTGTACATGCATTTAGGATTTTACATTCTATTCTATAAATTATCACTGTAATGGTTAACATTCTGTCTAAATGATGTTCTTCAAAGTGTATACACTGTGTATTTACCATTTTTATTTAGGACTATATATACAAAAATATACAAAAAGTTCCTGGAATAATAATCACCGTTTTTCATGGCAGGAGCAGTGAACATTGGTATCAATATTTTTCTCAAGATACTTAGAAGTGACATGTAATAAATAAATATACATAAAAAGTTTGATGAATGTATTTATTTTCACCTTTGTAGTTTTGGAGGTGGTCCATACTCATCATCTGATGGGCTATCATATGGTCCAGGTGGACTGTCATACGGGTTGTCATAGGGTCCGGGAGGAGAGCGAGGAGCGTCTAAATCAAGCAGGTGTTCACGTGGATTGTCAAGGTCCAGGTATCTTGTGGGCCTTCTCTTTGATGATGGCTGACCTTCTAGAGAGTCATCAGATTCATAAGGCGAGTCATAAGGGCCGGGTAGTGGTCTACTGTATGGAGGCCACGCACCCCCTGGCTCACCAGCATATTCATAATCATCCTGCACACGATCATGATCCACATATCTAGCTGTTCTCTTTTTTTTCTTCTTCTGAAAATTAGATATAGAAAACAAAGTTAGAATGCATATGTTCGTAGAAAAAAAATCTCTAAAACATCAATTTGAAACAACAAAGAGTTGAATAAAATAGCTTGAATACCTTTTCCTTGTCTTCCTTTTTCCTCTTCTTTCTTTTTTTCTTCTTCTTGCCATGTTTTGCATCACCTTCACTTTCTTCAGAGCCAGATTTTTTCAACCCTTTCTTTTCTGCTTTGGCTTCTCCTAGAACGGGCATGCCTGATATGATAAGAAACAAGCAATTATGAAGGAGCCCTACACAATTATTCCATCAAAGGCAACAAAAGGTACATCATCCATCATGGGAGTAAATTGCTGTGGTGGAGGTTATAAAACTTCACCTATCTTTAAATTATCAATTGTTGAGGCCGGCATTTATGATAAATTTTCCTAAAAATACTACTAAATATAAAAGACATTTTTTAAACTTATGTTAACCTTCCAAATTCTGTGTATTTTCTGGCTGCTCTGCAGTACCCTCTTGCACAAGGGAAGGCGGCTCTGATTGTTGTCCCACATCATCATCGTCAAGTTCTCCATCTTCCAATTCTCCTTCGTCTATATTCATTTCTGTCATTGTTGAAAGCTCACTGAAAAGAAAATGCAGTATGAATACATGTGTAATATACATACATGTGTGTATTTTGCACCCCCGAGGCTATTTTGACACCCCATCGGAAAATGGATAAATCTTCTGGTTTTTAATAAATACCATAATTTAATGAAAATAATTATTATCATAGACTAGACAATATTGTCGGATTGTAGGGAAAATTTATATGTCTATTCACAAATTTTTAATAATATTTCAACACCAGAAAAAAATATTTTACCAAAGTGTTATTTTGTACGCGTTTTTTTTCTAAATTTACACTCTGGAATGGTATCCATTTTATTAACGTATGTATTCTTCTTTTATGATATTCGAAGGGTCCTTATCACATAAATGAAAAATAATTAGTGAAATTTAAATATTGAGCTCGTTTGAGCACTTCAAAGTAACCGGGTCTATTTTGCCACCCCATTCCGGGGCTATTTTGCGACCAATTCAAAATGGCCGCCAGAGCCTCGTTTTCTGTCCGCTATGAAAAGGAAATTGGCCACTAGATTTACTGACCCCTAAAAGCACTATTTATAAATCTTTACATACCAAGTTTGAGGCACTCATTTTAATAACTAAAGAAAATTCATGAAAAATAATGACTTTTCCACTGAATATTTTATGTTTATGTCTGTATGGTACATTCACCTGATCTATGTAATATATTGAATGGATTGATAAAAATGTCTACTGACTGTTCAGTTGATTTTATTTTCATTTGATCAGCTGCTTAATTATATTATTTTGACTTATAAAATTTTTATATGGCAAACTATTTTTATTTGGATTCTGACAAATGGTTTTAATTTCCGAAATATGATCCAAATTAGCTCCAGTGGCAAAATAACCCGGTTAAAGGTACCCTGATATTTCTACACAGCTGCATGTACAAGAAGAGGCCAAAAGCCACCATAATCCCTCTACCCACTCCCGTGACAGAACTTTTTCAGGGTGCATCCTTCCCTAAGTATCACTTTTTTTGTAGAAATGGTCCGAATATCTAGCACGTTGGCCAGATATGCATGCCTATTAAAGTCTATTTGCAAGGTACAAGCTCAAAAAAAAAATTGTGAGAAAATTATCATTTTAATAGAATTATATTGCAAGTTAAAAACCACTATTCTTCCGATAAAATCAGAGGTTGCAATGGCACCCCTGGCCTTTCAATAAATATAATCAATGACTTTAATATTGAATGACATAAATATTGTTCTCTCTCATATGTCATGAATCTCATTTTCTGAAAAATGTGTGGAGCGGCTGATTATGTGCCAGGGTTTATTACTGGTTCATACTTGTGGGGTTAGTGGGTTACCCTCCCCCGCCCCCAGGCACATCCCCCCTACACACAAATCCGAAATTTTGTTCATTTACCACTGTGCCATTGATATAAATACTGGGTTAAATATAGACCCATAGGGGCTGCCACAAAAGTTTCCAATTTCACAAAATACGAACACAGTAGGCCTACATGTATATTAGTGGGTGGGTGCTTAACGTTTTGAGACTGCTAACTTTTGCAACAGCCCCTTAGAAGGTCTTATATTTTTTTTAAATCCTTGTGCAAAGGGGTAAGAACCCCTCTACCCCAGCGTGACTGTAGGCCACATGGCCTGCAACCCCACCGTGGCCATACATCCAGCATGCTTCAGACCCCCCCCCCACCCACAATTCCTGAAATATTTGGACCTGTCAGTCCAGATGAATCACATATCATAGGCCCCCTAATGATATTTGAGGCTTTAAATACATTGAAGTTAACTTAACACAAAACAGAACAAGAATGTTTCAGAGATTGGGGACAGGGTTTAATTTCTATCTAATAATTTATCATGTATAGTACCATCAGTATTAATTCACTATAAATCTTCAGCCAATTTGAACATCTAACTTTGACATCCCAACCAATTTTGTCAGTGAATTAATTTAAATTTGTTTTACTGTCAGATTAATTTAATGCTGGTCAACATAGTCAATATGAACAGTAATTATAGTGAGTCTAGTCTTTTAACAAAATTACAGGACTCGCACACCACAACAAATGGTATTACAGGAGTACCGGTAGTAAAAATCACACTCCTGAATTAAGGGCACATTATTTTCTTTTTAAGTAGCACTCAGTGATGCTTGAAAAAACTTTGAACATTGCAAAAATACACTCATCAAAGACTTTTCCACACTAAGGCCAAAAAAATATATGTTTGTTTCCGATTTGTTATCATTTTAATCAGTGGGTAGGTAGGAAATATATTTTATTTTTTGCCACTTCAACCAATCGGTAGGTAAGATTTTTTTTATTTTACATGGCGCCAAATTCACTTCCATGCATGTCTTATGTGTACATTACGTAACGATATTTTTGTTTTTTAGACGCTTTTTGACTCCCCTCTCCTTTACTTAAGGTTAAAATTTGTAAAAATATATATTCAACTGTAAGGGGGTCGAAGGGTCCGCCCCCGGGGAAATTTTTGATTTCCAAAGGCTTTCTCATGCAATCTAAGGCATATTGGGCACTGTTTCTCACTCAGTATATCACCAAATCATAAGGAAATCCCTAAATAAGATGATGATTTTTTTTCTGAGGGGGGGAGGGGTTTAAACCCCCTAAACACCCCCTTGGATCTGCCACTGGTTTATTAGTCGAATAAATCACAAACATTGGGAATGAAATGTGTGTCTTAGAAATAAACATCAAGATTTGCCAATATTTGTGCTCAAATCTAACAAATACGAGTAATTTTCAGCCACTTAAAGTTGTGGGTCGTGGTAGCGAGACACAACTTCAAATGGCTTAAAATTAAAATAAAATAATTTAGCAGGATAAGGGTTAAACTTGAAAGATGTAAGATGATCAATATATCTCAGAGGCAAACTTACTTGACGGGTTTTTCATATATTTTTTTAAAAATATAGAGTGGAACATATGTGTTTAAGGCAAATCATGGGAAAATGATGGCATCTATTAGGTTAACACTTGTGCTGGTTAATTTGGGAGATGCATATTTTTCATAAATGATATTTTTTTTCATTCATTTGAAGTTGGAAATTGCTTTAGCAATTCCAGCTTCAAATGAATGAAAAATACATACATGTACAGACAAACAATTCAGCAGTACAAGGGTTTATGTAATGCAACATATGTTTCGTTTCATGGTGTGACAGTGAGGGGTGTCATCTTTTTTTTTGGAAGCGAGAGGAATTCATACAATGTGTAGGGCATACATAATGTGTATACACATTAAAAGATGCAGAGTAGACATGTATCATGTGTATAGGAGAAGTCTTGCATTTGGCCGAATTTTCTTCTGATTTCATCACCAATAGCCGTCGTCCCATAATATTTCCTCTTGTGATCATATAATCTTCAAATAATTATGAAGAAAGCTGATCATTCTGTTCATAGATCTATGTGAAAGTTGTGTGAGCTGTGAAGATACTTGTTATTGCTGCATTTTTTAAATGTATATTTACAAGAGGTCTAATACTTACATAATTTGACTAACATTATAAATATATTATCAAATTTTAATATGTCTAATTAACTAGTTAACTGTATAACCATAAACAAAAAAATTAGGATCATCTGACAACCACAATTTAGGCTGTGACTTTAATTCATTCAGCATGTTCAGCTGAACAAGTGTTGTAATTGAGGATGTAAATAAACACTTATGAGAATGTGAAAAGCTAGTTGTTATCACTTATAAATAGTATGGTATATGTCATTCATCCAATGACAGACCCTATTTTCATGTCATGTGGTGTTGAATTACAACCTGAACCAATAGCAGTCATTTAGTTTTGGTAACAAATGCTATATTACTATAGTCTTACTATTCTAGATAAGTTTAGTAGGCCCCATGGAGATGATTGAAAAAGCCTTACAATTTATTTACATTATATTTACCCAGTTTTAGGCAACCCAAGATAAGCGACACCTGGTGAATAACTACATCCATAAACAGGCCTACATGTTTCACTGGTTACACTTAGTTATCCGTGATGTGTACTATGGGAAACAATTATTGTAAGGAAATGGCATCTGGAGTTCCACATAATTGACAGTTGAAATCATATTTATTTTATAGTAACAAAATCTATTTCTAGGTCCTTTTTAACTTGATTTTTTCGCCTGTTTTATAATAGAAATTTGTCTTACGCTCCAGGGGTATTCCTTTGTATTTCAAATGTGAATTGCTGTCTCAATTCCAATCTCAAGGATGACGAGAATGACGTAGGCCTACCTGATTTTATGAAATAAAAAAATGTAATATAATCATATAGGGGTCTAGATGGCAAATAAAATCTCATAATGAGTAAATTAAACCACTTATTTTTTACTTAATAATATTGATGATTTGAATTTAAATATGGGTTAAGGGTGGGTGGGTCTCTGGCTAGATATGCAATCAAGGTCAAGCTCTAGGAGCAGCTCTGCAGCTGTATGAGCCCTAATCACCAAGGCTAAATTTTTCCGTTTTTATGGCTTCGGAGATCACCTCAAATGATCAACACCGGACACAGGTCATGCATCCTTCTATATGCCTAACATTTTAGCTTCAGGAAATGGAAAATAACATGGGAGCCTGCCTATTTGTAGACAAAAATTCCGTCTCTAGCCTAAGAGGACTGTTGCACAGGTTAGCCTATTTGTGGAAGTCGTTCATGTGTGAAACACTTTTTGCAGTGAGGGATAAGGGGCATAATTTTATGGCATTGGCCAATTTAGAGGACTTTTAAATAATTTGGCAAAAGTAGCCTGGCAAATTTTTTAAGGTGTTTTTCTTACTTTAGTAAGGCTTTAGTTTAGAAATAGAATATATGGTAAATTATTAATAAATCTAATAATTAGGATAACTATAAATTAGTAAAAAAAGTTTATAATATTACCGGTATCTGATTATGAGGTCAACAACTTTATCATGAATGAATCATAAACTAGACCTAGATGCAATATAATGTGTTGCAAAATACAAAAAAACACGAGGTCTTATGTGCCTCTATCATTCTGCCATTGGGATAGATTTGATATTAAATAATGTAGGAGAATGTAGACATAAAATTAGACCTAAAAGTTATTCAAATTAAGTCATGCAGGTATACAAATTCCATAAAATAGAGACGTCAGCCCAGCGTTTACTAACAGATGGACAATAGGCCTATAGGCATTAGCAAAACATCACTTGTTATATCGTGGGTGTGTACACGCCTATAAATAGCGGTGATACATGCAGTCGATACATGTCACTGGTAGTGCCTACTGTGGTAGGAGGCTTGATATTGCAGGGCCACTTTCTGCCACCTGGCGTCATGGCGACGTGCTGTGCGCCGACGCGTCATCGCCCAAAACGGCTGTTTTAATAATAGCCTTTTGTTTAGGCATTACTCCCATTAGGCCTACTCCTTCAGTCAAAATGTTAGTGAAGTCAGCTGACCCCCATCGCTAAGTTCAGTAGGCTCTACTGTTCAACGTCTATAAAATGGATTATAATCAACAAGATAATCTTGAGCACTGCAGGCCCATCCAACGGAAATAAATATGTATTGTCATGATTGTAGCCTAGGCTACAAGCTAAATGGAAGGTGTAACTTGTAATTGATTGGCAACTAAAACTCAAAAGGCCTGCCCACGCCACAGAATAATATTAAATGACAATTTTTTTTTACTTTTTCACTTTTGATCTGCAGGTTGTTACACAATGTAAAAATAAAATTTACATTGCCGTGTTTATCTGTTTATTTGAAAATTATTTTGAGACTAAATGTAGAATACGCCTAGGCCTACTGCTGAATTAAAAAATGATTATTTATATGTATTATTAGCTGTATGCAAACAGTAGGCATAGTCTACTTGTAAAAAATACAAGTGGATTTTTTTCTTATTGTCTTTGTGGACAATCTGCTCCCCAAGGCTAATTAAGTGGTGGTGGTGGAAAACACCCAAAGCAGGCCAAAGCTCATATTTCACATTCTAACTTTCATTTAGATCTAATATTTTTTTTTTAAACTTTAACAATGTTAGATATTTCTCGTTGCTTGTATTAGTTTAAAAGGCAATTTAGCAGTGTTGATTATTTTGTAAAATGTATCAAAAATAATAAAATATTAAGTATACTTTGTGGGCGAGTTCATTTGGTATAGGGAATAATGAGTAATGGGTGTGGTGAGGCCAATGACCGCTTTTTCCTGAATGATCTAGAAGCGATGCAAGGTTGAATTTTCCTCGTGTCCAATGTGTGTAGTTGGGACATAAATGTCGCATTGTTCGCAATTCCGTCATACAGAATTCTATCTAATATTGACAGTCTAATAAAATAAGTGATATCACACATCGTACTGTACTGTTGATCCAGTGAGTTAATCCAAATGCAGGCTAGCTAAAATGAGTGTTGCGAAATATCGTGTATGACCATTGGCAGTAGAGTAGAATTGATGCTGTGAACATTTAAATGTGTACACCAACACATTTCTCAATTCGTATCTAAAATATGACCTTCCATTGCAAAATTGTACTGACGTGTATCACATGATTAGGTCAGATAATAGCAAATCACTGGGCCTAAATGCCAGCCTCAGATAACAAACAGGGCAACAAAGACCAGATACAACGTGAATAATCGGCTCATCTAATATGTTAATGAGAACGGCAGGCCAGAATGGCAGTTAAGCCACGCCCCATTGCACCTGGAGTCATGCAATCTTGTATGTGAACACTATGCTAATGATCCACGTGACCAGCTTGATTGGCAGCTCATACGAAACTGCACCCCTCTCCTTGCTCAACTGGGAAACATGGCGACTAGGCTAATTGTAACCAGTCTATTTTGCTGTGTTTGTCATGAGGCACGTCATCTTTTTTACTTCCATCGCAAGTTTTCTCATATGGACTAGGCTATAAGATTAGTGTTTGAAACTAATTACTTGAAAGTGAAAACAATAAATGTTCATTTAATAGCCGAAATCTATTGTTTTGTAATGACCAAGCGAGGATTCCGTGGTAAAATAAAACCAATATGTCATGTATGTGGGGCAAACATGAACTCGACCAGCGAAGGGGTGATAGCATATAGGAAAGATTGAATGTTGGGTCTTCGATCTTGTATCATCTAGTGATATTACATTTATAAACCAATTTAATTGTATGTTTTGTTTTACTGTCTGCAATTTTTGGATGAATAATGAACTGTTAAAAAGTTGTTACCACCTGAAGATCTACTGCAATATGTAAATGCAGCTCTGTCTGGAAAAGTATTAATATCCACATCCTGTTCTTGAGTCCAAGCTTTGAAATATAATGATCAGGACTATAAACGTTAACATTCGACGATTTCAAAATATTAAAGAAAGCCAATGTTTTGTTATCAGTCACACAGCTCACGTGACTTTCAGACCATTACTAATATCAGTATTAAATAAGTTATCCTGGAAGCCTAAAGGACAGTAAGGGATCAACTAAGTCTAAGAAAGCCAACGATTTTAGTGAAATAATGCAGTGTGATTTTGTTCGCCTGTCCACGTCTTCAAAAGGCTCAGGCCTGCGCACCCAATCGTGGTGATAATGATTTAAATTTGCTTTTAATTCTGATAGAGGAGGCTTGAACATCTAAACAAGCACAGGAAAGTACACACCAGAAAACAAATAATGTGGTTAATTAACCTTCTGGGCTCTGTAAAATTGTAAAAAAAAGATTGTGACTTGTGTATCCCATTTAAAAATGGACTCGTCCATGTGAGAAAAATAGCTGCTGGCTTATTTGATTTGTGCAATGGACATGACGTGTCAAATGCGAGGAACTATTTCCAATATCTTTGACAATACTTTTCTGCAATCTACATCGAAAGAAAAACATGAATGTGACATGCTACACACACAGACACGATAACACATGCACAAACAGCTGATGCCAGTGATGGCAATTAGGGATTTTCACAGATTTTGCCGTTTGATTTGTCACTTTTTGAAGCAGCCACCTGCTCAACCGACAGTTGTCCTCATTATCATAATTTATGTGTTTCCACGTCCTGTTCGGGTTTCCCATTATTTTTACCTTTTTACAGCTTGCATTTGGTGAATATGTCTCCACTATTTGTTGTTATTGCGTCAGTATGTATAGGTGATAGAAAAAGAGCGAGGTAGAGTTCATTCCTGGCGGGTTACTCAACCTTTCTTTACGCAGTTTGTCTTCCTCCCCTGAAAATGGCTGAATCATTATCAGCTACCCCAACGACATGACTGTCATGAGGCGGTTTGGGTTTTGGCAAACACACTTTCAAGGGACATTTGAGCCCGCAGGCGGGATCAATGCACGACCACTAACGTGTCTAAATGGCCTTTTGGTCTTAAACTTTCAAATGAACCTAAAATTGTGTAGGTTTGTGTCCGTTATCCGAGGCGTTTCAGCCAAAATTTCTCCAGCAAATGCTTTGTACGTTCACATCATTCAGTGATGGCCGCGTCGCTATGAGCCAACAGCATGCTCATTATGACGTCACGTATACAAATTATTGGGATAATTAGCGACGCGTGACGTATTTGCGAATATATCAACCTTAATCACTGATTATGATATCTATTTTCAATCATAACCCCCTAACAATTACAATTTATTGGAAACGAAGAGCAAAAAAGAGGATATTTATTGTACTAATGATATGCACATATATTATTTCAAGTGTGCCTGAGGTCAACAGCAGTGGAGGGTAAAGGTCATACACCAGGAACAATTAACTAGGTCATCACTATAAATAATCATGATAGCTGTCAATAATATGTTGAAATGAGGATTTTAA
The DNA here is from genome assembly GCA_964017125.1 of Flabesymbios commensalis. NCBI lineage: Eukaryota > Metazoa > Annelida > Polychaeta > Terebellida > Flabelligeridae > Flabesymbios > Flabesymbios commensalis. The sequence continues at coordinate 52,538,760 of OZ024914.1, read as the reverse complement.
ATTAAATTTCTGTACAATCTATACATTTGAAAATATATGTTAAGGGGAATATCAACCTAGGTTTAATATTATTAACTTAAGAGCAATTTTGTGTAGACTGAATACGACGTATGCGGTAGACCCTATGCCCGAATTAATGTTTCCGGTTTACTTTTGGCCATGTTTGTCAGTGTGCTGTTGAGTGTGATGTTTTTCTTTGCTAAAAAGTTGCAAAACAGATAAATTATCCAAAAACAACAACAAATTTCAGTGTCACATACACTGCAGGTGTTAAATGTCAATTGTTGAATTCATTCTCTGTTTATAGTCGCCGCCACATTGATCTGTAACGTTAGACTATTTTTATCGCCGATTTCTCAGCCGTATTACGTATAAAACTTAAATTTAAAAAAAATCACCCAAAAATTCAGTCAAATCAGACTCAGTCAAATCAATCAATCCACAATTCAATTCAGCTGTTCAGGGGAAAATCACCGGTCATGATAAACAGCGAGAGACACGAGAGATAGAGCAAGGTGCCCTAAGTTCAATTAGATCCTAAAAAAGGCTAAGTTCGATCATTATTTGATTTTGGTAGTTAGCAAACGCCACCCTCCACAACGTGTTACGGGTTAGCAAGCATTCCATATCTGAACCGTAAAATAGCGTGTCGCCGGCGACACGCGATCGATTTAATCCCCATTAACGCCCTCGAAATACATTTTAATTGGGTTTACCTAACTTAGTGTCAGTGACCATTTATGCATCCACTCAGCTGATTTTGAAACATTTCATCAGTTATTTAACATTTGAGAGCATTTTCAAAAGGCAGTGGCTAATCGTACGTGATTCTTCATAATGTAACTCTATGGGCAGCCTCGTTTACGAAATGACTGGCTCCCATTGACTCCCATTATAACTTTCCCGTATGAATAGCCACTCCGTTTTCAAAACACCTCCGAAAAATATTTCGGCCATTTTAACCATTTGTGATGATGTGAGTATCTTACGTTTCAGATACATGCTGCGTTCTAACCCGAAACATAGTGGAGGGTGAGATCCTTCTAACTAGATTTTGGAGGCCAGCAAACTTCCACTGTGTCTGTGGGATTTATCTGGAAATTAAACATAGCATAGCCATAGGTACCGAAAAAACGGGAATGGGCGATAACATAGCACTTGCTTGGTATTAAAAAATCAGCAAAGTAAAGAGAAATTTTCTTCTAATTGACATTATAATATTATGAAAATGTGTTTTTGGGTCTTTTTATTTTTTCCATAACATTTATAACATCAGAAATAAGTTCATATTTCAAAGAGAATCATTTTTTTCCTCAAACAAATACTTTTTCGTGGCCATTATGCTTTGAGGCTTTGCCCTAAAACGTCCAATAGTGTTTGGCATCCAAGCATTAAGCGCTGGTGGGGGTGCTCGAACTTGGGAACAATTTTAATCACCTGTGCCTAAGTTCGATTTGTGTTCAAAATAACTTTATTTGGAAAATATTTAGTTGCCATTATCTCTATTTAGTTTTGTTCAAAATGTGTTTATCTTATGTCTCTTTCAGGAAAGAACTGTCTGATGTCCATCTCCATGTTTTAATAGCTTTGAGGTGAATATGTTTCAGGAAAAAAGGTTTTCAAAATGGTTTTACATACAGATTAATAAAATTTATAGTTAGTAAAAAGCAAAAATAATGGAAAAAATATTGATTTTCCAAATTTTCAATCTCACTGCCTTATTAGTGAGTCCGAGTGAATAAATTAACTATAAACTATGAATAGTCTGGAAATATGGCATGGACTGGTCAATTGTCAGTTTTTCTAAGGGCTCTGGTCCTCATGGAAGACCTTCATCGAACTTAGGCACACCCCACTCGAACTTAGGCACTTGATTCCCAACGTGAAAAATTGATTCCTCTCTGGTCGTCCTAAGCACTTTTTCATATTTTCGTGTTTTTTTGGTTCCACATTTATATGTTTTATCAACACAGCGACCACAAAACTATTTTAACATGTGTATGTCTGGATAAATTAAAAAAACTGCTTAGGTGCATGAACTTAGGGCACTTTGCTCTAGGAGAGATAAGAGAGAGCCCATAAAATTATGTGATGAAAAGCGAGAGACATGAGAGAGGTTCCAAAAACCTAAATTTGTGAAGTTATATTATTGAAAAGCAGCAGATAAAAAAGCAATATCGGGCCGGCAAATATAGGCATGACTCTTATGCCCGTAGACGTAGTTTAGCCGTGGGCGTGGACGAGACCAAATCGTAAAACAATGTTTTTCAATACGGAGTGGCTATTCCAGGGATCGACACTAACACTGGCCTGTTGGCCCGAGGCCAGTAAAAATCACTAAGGGCCAGTAAATTGCCTGAGATACTGGCCCTGGGGGCCAATGAAAAAATCACACCCCTTTGATACAGTGACACTGAGGACTCGAACGATAACGCTAAGGGCCAGTAATTATCTGAACCTACTGGCCCTCTGGGCTACTACCTGGAATCAGTTAATGTCGACCCCTGCTATTCGTACGTGAAAATTAAAATGGGAGTCAATGGGAGCCCGTCATTTCGTAAACGAGGCTGCCCATAGAGTCACATTATGAAGAATCACGTACGATTAGCCACTGCCTTTTCAATATGGCAATGAATGAGAAAGATCTCAACCCCATGCAATGTCTGAAAAATGCTCATAACTTTTTAATGGAGTTGCAACAGACGAGCTGAACATGGGATCATGGAGATGAAATGTTACAGATTATAATTAAGCAATTGTTAACCTGATTAATCTGGGAAACGTCTTAGATATGACCGCCCAAAGGAATTTCCCACGTTTTGATCGGTCACAATATGTGGCTGAAGCCTTCAGCTACGCTGTTGTCACTGGTGGTTTTAGCCTGTGGGCGATGTCTAGACGGGTTACTCTACAAAATGATAACATTTGTTTTTCCTGAACTTTTTGTTCTTTGAGATTTAGAATAAAATTATTGATACAAGTATACGCATATTATTAGTTATCTGACACTAATTCTGCCGAAATAATGCACATAATCATTTTAACTTGTATAATTTGTATTATCAGTTGTCTGAGCTTAATGTATTTTAGTGTCAATTTATTCCACGACAATGACGTTAAATTTGTTGAGCTGAGAACATATCTAACGTCATGTGTCTGTTAAAATGAACTTTCTTCATTGGAACACGAGCTCCAATTTTGAGATTTCTATCTAGATGCTCAGATAAACACAGTTAAATATCTGTCTTTCTGTGATTTCATGTCAGCCTTTAGAGATCACGCATGGGCCAGTAAACAGCATACAGGTCAACCAAGTGAACCACATGTATATACAGTTCACTGGGTCAACAAGTCCTCCTCTGTCCAGTTGATTAATTAGGTCAGTTCGAGGACGTCACGCGTGACCCCGCTGCGAGGCATTAGCTGTGGACCAACAAGCAGAGTGTTTGTATGCACGGCACGTACTTTATGCCTCTACACAGTGACACCGCCCAGCAAACACAAGGCTACACAACCAATGCTGTCAACCAAAGCATTCAACCAATGCTGTTCCAATGTTGGCCAGCATCGCCGTAATTGGCCCAACATTGAAACAGTATTGGGGGAATGCCTCGTGTTTGCTGGGAGGACTGCATCATATTTCTACAGATCTGTAGAAATAAGATGCAGTCATCTTACCTGCCCAGAAAACACAAGGTAGTAGGCCTACATCATCATGTATCTGTATCCGGGATCTGTATCTATGCAGATACAGTCATGTTATAATTATGTTTTTATAATATTCTGCCTCCATTCTCTGTCTACGTGAAAAGCGCGACAAGCAGTTCATGGGGGATATTTTTTTGCTAGGGCCAAGCAAACACTTACACAAGACATTCAATCTATGCTGTTTCAATGTTAGGCCAGCGTCGCCGTCGTTGGCCCATCATTGAGAAACTAATAGCTCCAACAATTTGTTGGCCAGCGGCTCCGGTTATGCTGGAGGTGTCGGTGACGAAATTTTTCTGCACTTGGGGAGGGGCTGTCCAATTGAATTCTGATCAATATAATTATAAATAGTATAAATTGTATTAGAGGTAGGCCTAGTCGTTTGTATATTAAATACATGTAGCCCTACACGTGTGTTTGCATTTTATATTGTTTGTTAATTGAATGTTAGTCTATATAATCTCATTCTGAAATATTATTTCACCTATTTATATATTTTGATGATATGATCTTCGGATAAGATTGTAATATAGAAGACCTCGAATAAAAAACGGAGAAATGAAAATTTGACTAGGCCTAAAATAATTATAGGAATATGCAGGCTTATCGGTACAATTGGCCTGCTATTGTTATAATTAATCTACAAACACACAACATATAATACTGGTATTGTATGACAAAGTTATAAATTGCAAAAAACTTTGAACTGACTTCAGATAGACTTTTGACTTCAGACTTTCAACTTCAAATTTTGGGCGTTAGACTCTGGACTTCGGTTTTAGACTTAGACAACATACAACTGACAGACTTCAGGCTTTGGTTTCACACTCGGATTTTGGACATACTTTGGACTTCAGACTTTGGACATAATTCAGACAGTTTTCGAACATCAAACTTCAGATTTCGTCAGACTTCGTTCATCAGACTACAGATTGTGGACTTTAGACATCAGTTTTCAAACTTTGTATTGTGGCGCTAATATGTTATATCGTGATCATTTGTGGTCAAATCAACATTAAAACAAAAATAAATATAAGACTCAGATAGTTCTTCCTAATTTTATATCTTTATATTGTTGATAATGTTTCTTTTCCTCAAATCATTTAATTTATTTTATATAATCTTTATTAGCGAATCAATTATATCCTTGTGTCACCAGCTGAGTTGAACCACATTCTGAATGCCTTGAGTAATAAAGACATACCACACACACACCCCAGACAGACTGTGTAGATACTCACCACCCTGGTGCGTACTATCCACCGGTGCGTACTATCTGTGTTTTTTTGTATAAATATTGGTACCTGCGTACTATACACAGGTGCGTACTATACCCCGCGAAATACGGTACATTACCTTTTAACATAATTATATCAACCAGTAGTCATGAACTTCAATCGACAATCGCAACTCAGACGGACATGTCAGCAGTCCGGCTGAACATGCGAGTCACAACTCTGAAATATATGGTGGCAGGAGTCAAACCTCATATTGATTGTGTCTGCTTTCTGCAAGCTGTGAAGTTAAATTGACAATAGCAGCTCAAAAGTGGTGACAGAAGTCACACCTCACTGTCTGCAATATATTCTACATCTTTCGTGAACAGCAATTGAAGATCACAGGGCTGCTGTACATAGTAGATCTAGACGTGTTGACAGGAGTCACTCATCATGTTAGCAACTGTATGCTGCTTGCAAGCTGCGATAATTTTACGAAAGACACCTAACTATCAAAGTCATGTCACAACATGTTGCCTCTCAATTGCTATCAAAATCGATCTCATTAATATCCTTCATTTAAATTTAAATGACATACCTTGGCAATAAACTACCGGGTACTATATTATCATTAACATTTCCCACTGGGCACACGATGTTGTTGCGTTGAATTAACGTCAATGACGTTGATTTAACGTCGCAACAGCGTCATGTGCCCAATAGGTTTGTTTACCTACGGTAGTTTGAAAAACAAGGTAGGCCTATAAAATGATGAACAAAATAGCAGTTTTAATTTAAATAACTAGGGCATAATAGTGATTATCAGCATGTTTTTAATCTTATTTCCACAACGAAACCTAAATTAATTCTCTTAAAGGAAATCACAAGCTGCTAGATAAGGCTATGAGCACAAATGTATGGCCGACCAAAGAAAGCACCTTCTATGTCATAGACAGTCTGATCGACTGGCAGATATAGTTAGCTAGCGTCTTGATTTTGTTTGAAATTCTGAAATATTTTAAGTGTTCTCTAATCTCTTTTTTAAGCCTACTGAAGTGGCCAACTCTACACTGTGGCAAAGGGGATGCCTAATTTAACTATGTCTCATATGTATTAACCTTGTAAAGCATTCCCTGTATAAAGATCGTTAATATATAATCTAATATATAAATATATGTCAATGTGAAAATTATCGTTGTTATTCTAATAGGCCAGAAAACATGGCGGGGAATCTAATTTCCCACCATCTGTCTTGTTCTTCTTATTGGAATATTAAGCATCCCCTCATTTGTCTAGAAATGGATAGTATTCTAGCGACCACCAGCTGGGATATGGATTATACTTTGTAACCCATTGGTTAACATAATTCACTTCAAGTGAGTGCAAAACTATGTTTGTTACTAAAAACTAAGTATTAAAACCAAGTCGTTTTAAAAGAGAATTATATGTAAGTGTGGTGGATTGATTAAGACACCTTTGTGTGACTTTCGCTGCGTAGTCACTCTCTGCGCATGCCCACACAGTCACGTGACTTTTTGGCTTGTCAGGGATGCCTAATATATGGGGATGCTTAATATTCGTTGACACCGGTCAGCCGCCTCGCAGTTCAGTTAATTGTGTGTCCAGCCACAGAGCAACTTCGACTAAGGGTATGTCTAATTTGACAACAGCTTGCCAAGGTCTTGCCAGGGTGTTGGCGTGCTTGTACTTGTCAGCAATATTAAGCACCCCTCTGTATGCACTCTCACTGAACACGTTACACAATGGCGAAGGGATGCCTAATCTAACTATATCTTATATTTATTATAACATATAATAATACTTTATATTTCTTGTTGCCAAGGCCTTATAATATAAATAACACATAGTATGTTTAAATTACAGTAGTGTAATATAATAACGTGGTATGTTTTACTTAAGACTATCAATATTAATTTTCTGATAAATATTGGTAATATTCACAAGTGAAGATGTGTTAAACAATGATGAATGACATTTCCATTCCAATTTACTAAATAGTATGTATTATGAATTAAAATGAATTTGTGTATAATTTAATAATATTGCTGTAATATTAGTATGATTATGCCTGCTGAATTTCAACAAGTGTGTGTATTACAATTTGATAATACATTTGTGTCCTATTTATCATTGATTGCAATATTGCATTTGCAGAAGTCATGTAGGCTTTTTGTTAGCTCCCGCCGTCACCGTAGGTGAGCGAAGGGAGCTATGGATTCTACCTCCGTTTTTTTTGGCCTCTTCTTTTGCCTATAACTTAATTCTCTTAAAGGAAATCACAAGCTGCTAGATAAGGCTATGAGCACAAATGTATGGCCGACCAAAGAAAGTACCTTCTATGTCATAGACAGTCTGATCGACTGGCAGATATAGTTAGCTAGCGTCTTGATTTTGTTTGAAATTCTGAAATATTTTAAGTGTTCTCTAATCTCTTTTTTAAGCCTACTGAAGTGGCCAACTCTACGCTGTTGCAAAGGGGATGCCTAATTTAACTATGTCTCATCTGTATTAACCTTGTAAAGCATTCCCTGTATAAAGATCGTTAATATATAATATAATATATAAATATATGTCAATGTGAAAATTATCGTTGTTATTCTAATAGGCCAGAAAACATGGCGGGGAATCTAATTTCCCACCATCTGTCTTGTTCTTCTTATTGGAATATTAAGCATCCCCTCATTTGTCTAGAAATGGATAGTATTCTAGCGACCACCAGCTGGGATATGGATTATACTTTGTAACCCATTGGGTAACATAATTCACTTCAAGTGAGTGCAAAACTATGTTTGTTACTAAAAACTAAGTATTAAAACCAAGTCGTTTTAAAAGAGAATTATATGTAAGTGTGGTGGATTGATTAAGACACCTTTGTGTGACTTTCGCTGCGTAGTCACTCTCTGCGCATGCCCACACAGTCACGTGACTTTTTGGCTTGTCAGGGATGCCTAGTATATGGGGATGCTTAATATTCGTTGACACCGGTCAGCCGCCTCGCAGTTCAGTTAATTGTGTGTCCAGCCACAGAGCAACTTCGACTAAGGGTATGTCTAATTTGACAACAGCTTGCCAAGGTCTTGCCAGGGTGTTGGCGTGCTTGTACTTGTCAGCAATATTAAGCACCCCTCTGTATGCACTCTCACTGAACACGTTACACAATGGCGAAGGGATGCCTAATCTAACTATATCTTATATTTATTATAACATATAATAATTATATACTTTATATTTCTTGTTGCCAAGGCCTTATAATATAAATAACACATAGTATGTTTAAATTACAGTAGTGTAATATAATAACGTGGTATGTTTTACTTAAGACTATCAATATTAATTTTCTGATAAATATTGGTAATATTCACAAGTGAAGATGTGTTAAACAATGATGAATGACATTTCCATTCCAATTTACTAAATGGTATGTATTATGAATTAAAATGAATTTGTGTATAATTTAATAATATTGCTGTAATATTAGTATGATTATGCCTGCTGAATTTCAACAAGTGTGTGTATTACATATTTGATAATACATTTGTGTCCAATTTATCATTGATTGCAATATTGCATTTGCAGAAGTCATGTAGGCTTTTTGTTAGCTCCCGCCGTCACCGTAGGTGAGCGAAGGGAGCTATGGATTCTACCTCCGTTTTTTTTGGCCTCTTCTTTTGCCTATAACTTAATTCTCTTAAAGGAAATCACAAGCTGCTAGATAAGGCTATGAGCACAAATGTATGGCCGACCAAAGAAAGCACCTTCTATGTCATAGACAGTCTGATCGACTGGCAGATATAGTTAGCTAGCGTCTTGATTTTGTTTGAAATTCTGAAATATTTTAAGTGTTCTCTAATCTCTTTTTTAAGCCTACTGAAGTGGCCAACTCTACACTGTGGCAAAGGGGATGCCTAATTTAACTATGTCTCATATGTATTAACCTTGTAAAGCATTCCCTGTATAAAGATCGTTAATATATAATCTAATATATAAATATATGTCAATGTGAAAATTATCGTTGTTATTCTAATAGGCCAGAAAACATGGCGGGGAATCTAATTTCCCACCATCTGTCTTGTTCTTCTTATTGGAATATTAAGCATCCCCTCATTTGTCTAGAAATGGATAGTATTCTAGCGACCACCAGCTGGGATATGGATTATACTTTGTAACCCATTGGTTAACATAATTCACTTCAAGTGAGTGCAAAACTATGTTTGTTACTAAAAACTAAGTATTAAAACCAAGTCGTCTTAAAAGAGAATTATATGTAAGTGTGGTGGATTGATTAAGACACCTTTGTGTGACTTTCGCTGCGTAGTCACTCTCTGCGCATGCCCACACAGTCACGTGACTTTTTGGCTTGTCAGGGATGCCTAATATATGGGGATGCTTAATATTCGTTGACACCGGTCAGCCGCCTCGCAGTTCAGTTAATTGTGTGTCCAGCCACAGAGCAACTTCGACTAAGGGTATGTCTAATTTGACAACAGCTTGCCAAGGTCTTGCCAGGGTGTTGGCGTGCTTGTACTTGTCAGCAATATTAAGCACCCCTCTGTATGCACTCTCACTGAACACGTTACACAATGGCGAAGGGATGCCTAATCTAACTATATCTTATATTTATTATAACATATAATAATACTTTATATTTCTTGTTGCCAAGGCCTTATAATATAAATAACACATAGTATGTTTAAATTACAGTAGTGTAATATAATAACGTGGTATGTTTTACTTAAGACTATCAATATTAATTTTCTGATAAATATTGGTAATATTCACAAGTGAAGATGTGTTAAACAATGATGAATGACATTTCCATTCCAATTTACTAAATAGTATGTATTATGAATTAAAATGAATTTGTGTATAATTTAATAATATTGCTGTAATATTAGTATGATTATGCCTGCTGAATTTCAACAAGTGTGTGTATTACAATTTGATAATACATTTGTGTCCTATTTATCATTGATTGCAATATTGCATTTGCAGAAGTCATGTAGGCTTTTTGTTAGCTCCCGCCGTCACCGAAGGTGAGCGAAGGGAGCTATGGATTCTACCTCCGTTTTTTTTGGCCTCTTCTTTTGCCTATAACTTAATTCTCTTAAAGGAAATCACAAGCTGCTAGATAAGGCTATGAGCACAAATGTATGGCCGACCAAAGAAAGTACCTTCTATGTCATAGACAGTCTGATCGACTGGCAGATATAGTTAGCTAGCGTCTTGATTTTGTTTGAAATTCTGAAATATTTTAAGTGTTCTCTAATCTCTTTTGTAAGCCTACTGAAGTGGCCAACTCTACGCTGTTGCAAAGGGGATGCCTAATTTAACTATGTCTCATCTGTATTAACCTTGTAAAGCATTCCCTGTATAAAGATCGTTAATATATAATATAATATATAAATATATGTCAATGTGAAAATTATCGTTGTTATTCTAATAGGCCAGAAAACATGGCGGGGAATCTAATTTCCCACCATCTGTCTTGTTCTTCTTATTGGAATATTAAGCATCCCCTCATTTGTCTAGAAATGGATAGTATTCTAGCGACCACCAGCTGGGATATGGATTATACTTTGTAACCCATTGGGTAACATAATTCACTTCAAGTGAGTGCAAAACTATGTTTGTTACTAAAAACTAAGTATTAAAACCAAGTCGTTTTAAAAGAGAATTATATGTAAGTGTGGTGGATTGATTAAGACACCTTTGTGTGACTTTCGCTGCGTAGTCACTCTCTGCGCATGCCCACACAGTCACGTGACTTTTTGGCTTGTCAGGGATGCCTAGTATATGGGGATGCTTAATATTCGTTGACACCGGTCAGCCGCCTCGCAGTTCAGTTAATTGTGTGTCCAGCCACAGAGCAACTTCGACTAAGGGTATGTCTAATTTGACAACAGCTTGCCAAGGTCTTGCCAGGGTGTTGGCGTGCTTGTACTTGTCAGCAATATTAAGCACCCCTCTGTATGCACTCTCACTGAACACGTTACACAATGGCGAAGGGATGCCTAATCTAACTATATCTTATATTTATTATAACATATAATAATTATATACTTTATATTTCTTGTTGCCAAGGCCTTATAATATAAATAACACATAGTATGTTTAAATTACAGTAGTGTAATATAATAACGTGGTATGTTTTACTTAAGACTATCAATATTAATTTTCTGATAAATATTGGTAATATTCACAAGTGAAGATGTGTTAAACAATGATGAATGACATTTCCATTCCAATTTACTAAATGGTATGTATTATGAATTAAAATGAATTTGTGTATAATTTAATAATATTGCTGTAATATTAGTATGATTATGCCTGCTGAATTTCAACAAGTGTGTGTATTACATATTTGATAATACATTTGTGTCCAATTTATCATTGATTGCAATATTGCATTTGCAGTCATGTAGGCTTTTTGTTAGCTCCCGCCGTCACCGTAGGTGAGCGAAGGGAGCTATGGATTCTACCTCTGTTTTTTTTGCCTCTTCTTTTGCCTATAACTTTGTGAGAAAATAAGCTAGGATAACAATTTTTGGTATGTGGGTTACTTCCAGGTGGCTAATGGACGGGTTAAAATATTTTTAATCTGAATTCAATACGCAAGGTTGCAGAGGAGAAAATGATGATGTGACGGCGTTGGGCCGTCCGTAAACAATTCGTTTCCGGAGCATATCTCTGAAAGTACTTGTCCGATTGTCTTCAAATTTTACACACAACACCCCTAGGGGGTCTAGTTGTGCCTTTTGGGGTATTTGAACTTTGACCTACTTCTGGTTCAGAACTATGACCTATTTAGACGTTTTGACGCGCACTTCGTTTCCGGAGCAGATCTCGAAAAGTACTGGGCCGATGCACATACATGTTCTCTAAGGTCCCTAGTTGTGCCTTTTCAGGTTTTTGGACCTTGACCTTGGAGTTGACCCAGCACTTTGACCTAATTTATAACACCGGTAAATCCGACTGAAAGATTTTGCGGAATATCATGAAAACCGCTCAAGATAGCTACACCAATACTATAAAACAAATTGTGAGGTTTCAGGAGAGGATGCATCTTAAAAAATTTCAAGTCGATAAAATTAAAAATGGCCGCCTATCGGCCATCATTCACCTCGACAGGCCTGATATTGCGGAATATCATGAAAACCGCTCAAGATAGCTACACCAATAATATCAAATAAATTGTAAGGTTTCAGGAGAGGATGCATCCTGAAAAAATTGAAGTTGATAAAATTCAAAATGGCCGCCTATCAGCCATTATTCACCTCGACAGGCCTGATATTGTGGAATATCATGAAAACCGCTCAAGATATCTACACCATTACTATAAAACAAATTGTAAGGCTTCAGGAAAGAATGTATTTTGAAAAAAATCATTTTGTCAAAGTTCAAAATGGCCGCCAATCAGCCATTATTCACTTTCACATGACAGTTATTTGGTAAACCGTGCTAGATGGCTAGACCATTACTATAAAACAAAATGTGTGATTTCAGGAGAGGATGCATCTTGGAAAAATTTGACTCGATAAAATTCAAAATGGCCGCTTATCGGCCATTATTCACTTTCACATGGCCGTTATTTGGTCAACCGTGCTAGATGGCTAGACCATTACTGTAAAACGAAATGTGAGATTTCAGATGAGGATGCATCTTGAAAAAAATTGACTTGATCAAATTTAAAATGGCCGCCTTTTCGGCCATTATTCATTTTCACATTGCTGATATTTGGTAAACTGTGCTAGATGGCTAGACCATTACCTGATTACTATAAAACAAAGTGTGAGTTTTCGGGGGAGGATGCACCCTGAAAATTTTTAACTTACGAATTCAAAATGGCCGACAATCGGCATTATTTACCTCGATAGGCCTGATATCAGGTAAACCGTGCTAGATAGCTAGTTCAACTAGCAATTAAATATATAATATATACATCTGCTGATCATTTACCATGAGACACACACTAACATTTAGCTCGAATGTATGCCCAAGTTCATTTTCAATCAGTTTAAGTCTGTATTTGATGTATATATTTACATTAATTGCATCCGTAACACAATTTAATAGAATTTGACCACTTTTCGTGCCACAGGCCAAATTGAATTTGATGACCTTGGGATTCCAAGGGTCGTTTAAAGAAAGATGTGTTGAAATAAACCATTTGCTATCCTCGTATCTCTGATCTCCATCTCAACTATAATTTTATTCTCTGAATATGAAAAGCAGTTGAAATGAATTTTGCAGCTTAATTAGACTTCCATATGATTATATATTGTTTTGCAGGGCATGTATTTTTATGTGTACCTTGGCTCTACTAGTAGAGCAAGTTAGTGTCCATGCTTCTTAGGCGCTGATGGCCAAACTTTGAGTTGTACAGTAGATATTGTTCATGGCATCAAAGGCTTAACTCCAATTATACCAAGTATATATGGATTGGAATCTGATTATACACTGGGATATATTAGGTACAACTTTCTATCTGAATTTTTTTTCTTGATTTTAACATGTATTTATTTTGTTTTGCAGATTAATTAGTTAGCCATGTCTGACAGTGAAGAAGGCAGTGATTTTTCTGACGCTGAAAGTGAACATAGTTCAGGCAGTGAGGTGAGTTTTGTTTATTTATTACCAGCACTTAGTAAATATTAAACATAATCATGATTAAGTTTTACTAATATCCTGAGGGCTTACTAATTTGTAGAAAAATCTGGGCTTACTTGCCCATGGGGAAGAATGTGCTGTAAATTCAAATCCACTGATCAAGCAAAAATTGTTCTGCCCAACAAAAATTGAATGAATCAGCAAAATACAATCCATTTTGATGTATTTTGACCTTCATTATTTCAGCTAAGCTCTTAGGGTATAATTGTTTTTTTGTTAGTTTTTTATTATTAATCTAACATGTATAAGGCAACTCTCAACGTTGTATCAAAAATCACAAAAAAATAATGTATAATGTATTTCTATGGGTTTGGTAATGGGTATTGATATTTGCTACGCGCAGTGCTACTATCACTTTAAAACAGTGTTAACCCATCTCCTGCTAAATTAATCTATTTAAATTTTCACCCACTTTAAGTTGTGTCTTGCTACCGCGACCCACAACTTCAAGTGGGTGAAAATTAGTCATATTTGTTTGATTTGAGATCTATTCTTTGCAAATCCTGATTTTTGAACACACATTTTTTTTCCAATATCGGTGATTGATCAAAAAATAAAACAAATTGAAAGCAACAATATAGTCGTTATAAGCAGGATAAGGGTTGAAGAAGATGTTCTCATCGATATGGATAAATTTAGTTATTTGGCATTTTTTCTTTGAAAATGTCCGCATGTTTTCTTCAAATCTCTGACCTGTGCTCCACCAATTTGAATAGCCCAACCAGCCACTAACCAGTGTTTATTATGCAAGTATCCATCAAATGCATCTACAGGTTTTATTTTCAGCCACCATCACTGGTGCCCCACATGTAAATGTACAGTACCTATATCGATCCCTTGGATGTGAAACAGGTGTATCTGCTACTTTACAAAGTGGCAAATACACCCTTGCATATATCAAAGTGAACAAATATATCCTGTAAAAAACCTCAGACGAGGCACATTATTTTTTGTTATAAATGCACATCTTAATTAATGATTTGAATCAAACCCCAAAATATAAATCCTGAAAAAATTATGTACATCATTTTCACACTTTCAGGTTTTTTGTGATTTTGATGGAAATAATTCACAGTAATATTTATTTGATAGTTTATAAGAATTTTCTATTATCTTGCTCGCTAACTTTATTTTTACAACATGACTCCATTTGATCAGGGCCCTGGAAGTCCTGGTAGCCCTGGCAGTCCTGGCTCCCCAGGTGGAAGTGATCATGGCAGTCACAAAAGTATGGCTGAAGATGAGGCAGAAGAGGTGGCAGAAGGTGAGGAAGAAGATCCTGAAGGTGAAGAAGAGCCTGAAGGCGAGGATTTAGGAGACGAAGACGACTATGACTCGGAGGAAGATGAAGATTATGGATCCAAACGGGCAGCAAAGAAGAAAAAGACTGTTGGTTCAGGCTTTATTTTGGAAGAAGCAGGTATGAAAATCACTTTTTCCCCCCCCCCACGAAGAAGGGTGAGTGATATTGTCAGCAGCATGTCTGGCCGTTTGTCAGTGTTTCATTTACTGACAATATTTTAGAAACCACCGCATTGGCTGGATTGTTTTCCTATTGCAAGCACACATTCCTTTTGATGTGTAGATGTGCCTTCTGGGGTCATGACCTTTGACCTTCTTTTTACCCTACATCTCTCAGCCATCTCTCGGAGCATACATGTAACTTGGATACCCACGCGTGAATTTCTTTCATATTGCACAAGTGTACACCACACGTAGCCGGGTTCCAGATACCCACTCGTTTACTCGCCATTGGTCCTTTGTTTTTGCTTTGATAATTAAGGAAACCCACATTGCGAATATGAGCTGAACTGACCCAAAATGTATTTATCATGGGTATTTACAATGTAAGAAATTATTTATATTCTACAAAATCGTTGGGACAAATTTAGAAAATCTATATAGCTGCGTATACTTTGTAAAAAAATACTCCCTGGTTAATTTTACATGTATGAACTATTGACTACCTGAATTTCATGATTACCTTCTGAATGTGTGTGTCAAGTTTTTCATATTTAAATTTTATGTGATTGAGTTTGCACTCGGAATTTGGTGTGGGGGCCTACATCTCTGAATGACGGTACCATATACAGAGCATATCTCTCTGGGGTTCCTTTCATATTTCACATTTGCATCACCCAGAGGGTGTAGGGCTAGATTTGCCTGTTGTGTGTTTCTATCACAAGTGTGGGCGGTGATTATGGCTGCCTTTGGTCTCCTGTTATGTGTATGTATAGATCTTCCCTGAGTTACAAGATAAGCTAGTCCAGCCATTGCCATTTTATACAAAGTTATAAATTTGTGGTATCCTGTATTTCATAGAGGTGGATGAGGATGAGGATGAGGAGGACGAAGATGAAGAGGAAGGTTACAATGACATTGTCGACCGAGACGTGGTCTACCAGGATGAAGGACCCAGTGCTCGTGATATTGATGGACGTCGTCGTCTTGAGGAGATGATGAGGTTAGATTAATTTATAATACTGCCATTTACATGGTAATTTGTGGGTCTTGTGAATTACAAGATTATGAAACTCAAATAATTGAAAATTGTAAATTTTTTGTGATTTTTCGCTTTTTACATCTTTATATGGACGTGATAACTGCACAATTTTTTCCATGTATTCTGCTCAAATATGTTATGCATGCATGCTGCTTATAACCAGTTATCAGACAAGTTCGATAACGGCGGCGGTCTATTGTCGAATGTGCTCTTGTTTACAATATGATTTAATTGAAAGTTATACATTTTCAGCCACAAGGAGGATGAGATTGCAGATTATTTTCGGCGTCGCTATGCAGAAACCTCAGCAGCTGACCGCTTTGGAGAAGGAGAGGAAATGATGGATGAGATTACTCAGCAAGGATTACTGCCTGGCGTCAAGTAAGTAATGAACCTCAGCCGATGTACTCAGTGTTTCATCTAGCTATTTCGAACATGGCGCAGCATCAAGTTGCTTTTTGGGAGTGCCATGTTTCCTTCTTGAGCGCTATGTTGCCCTTCATGTGCCCATGTTGCCCTTCATGAGCGCCATGTTGTCCATCATACATGTGCGCCATGTTGCCCTGCTAATATTCAGACAATGAAGTGCCGAGATTTGAAGTATTGTTACGTAATATTCGTCCACCCAGGCAATGGTTACAGTGGAAAACACCCCGGTCACTGATGTCACACATTCATACCTTTGACGCAATACCTGATATTGGCGTGTGTAGGCCTACAAAGTGGTAACTGGCGATTTTTACACACTCATCTGCTTCTGTTTGTACCCTTACCAGGGTTTGACACAAACTTTTTTGGGCAGTGGTCCACAGGACCACCAGCTCAGAGAATCTGGTGGTCCTGTAATTTTTCTGGTGGTCCTGAGAATAAAGTCTCGGCACACAAATTCATACGAGTATATCATTAAAAAGTGAGTGAGTTAAAAAAAATTAACATGGCGATTTATAGCAAGGTTGATTTTAATATTACATTCATATCATTTTGATACCACTTGATCTAGATTTGGTAACCATTTCTTGTTTTAAAAACATTGACATTGGAAAATATAGGCCCAAGTATAAAATGTAGTCCCTATGCTGGTAGTAGCAAGGCATATGACTGACCAAGTCTGTCAGCCTCCCCCCCCCCCTCCCCTCCAGCCTGATACTCCACATAGGATGTGCTGCTGGAGTAGGCTAAAGCGTTTTGGCAACGCTCAGGGAAGGTACTAGGACCTTATATTTGAATGTGAAATAAAAAAGCTTGATGTTTTTAAAGCACCCTTTTTTATTTTTCATATTGATAGAGTAGGCCCTATGTCCTGATGATTACAAAATATATATGTTTATATAGGGGGGGGGGGGCTATAATTTTTCATTTAAAGATTGCTGGATCGAGGAGTATTATGTCTGGTGAGACAATAAACAAGCAAAGTTCAAGGTTGATGGTAGACGGGGCCTTTGTTTCCAGAGGGTGAGCTGGATGTTGTTATAGACTCCAGAAATTCAAACAAAATGGCCGCCGCTTATACTGTTCATATCAGCTTGATTGAATTTTCAACTGTTTATCTTTTTCTAACTTCACCTTAAAAACCTATTAAAAGTGGCGGGCAGACACTTTTTCGGCGTCACAAATTGATTGTACACCACTAGTCTGACTAGACAGTCAGATGAGGGCAGGCAAACAACAAGCTAGTGTTTCAGCCACTGGGGCTAATTGTGGAGGGTGGCGTTTGCTAACTACGTCAGCTGGGTTGATGGTCGATCTCGGCCTCAATAATTCATATCCCGCATGATTATGAACACATATCTTTAGTTCCTTAAAAAGGGCGAGAGCGGATGGTCAATCTAGACCTCAATAGTTCGTGCCCAGCATGATTATAAACACTTGTTTTGTTCCGTGAAAAAGAGCGAGA
Organism: Flabesymbios commensalis; assembly: GCA_964017125.1. Taxonomy (NCBI): domain Eukaryota; kingdom Metazoa; phylum Annelida; class Polychaeta; order Terebellida; family Flabelligeridae; genus Flabesymbios; species Flabesymbios commensalis. The sequence goes on along the minus strand of OZ024914.1, from coordinate 52,520,750 downwards.
GCGGTACTGTGTTTCTTGTATTAGAGTGGCGACGATTGCTTAGATTTTTTAGCCATGTTACGATTTTGCTTAAAGCCGAAAATTTCGGTGGTCCATCGGACCACTGGGTTTGAATGTTCTGGTGGTCCGACATGATTTCTGGGAGTCTCGGACCACCAGACCACCGTCAGTGTTGAACGCTGCTTACATGTAATTGGGGAGGGTGGGTGTTGATAAAGTGCCCTAAATGATAGGTGGTGCCATGCCCCTTCTGATTGCTAGATGAAACACTGGTACTCATTTTGTCCCAAGTATAAAATATTGTATACACACATAGCTTAATGATCACCTAATATTAATAAATCCTTATATTTTTTACAATAAAATGTTACAACCATTCAACTAAAATTTTTGTCTTGGACAAATACAATATTTAGGAAAGGTCTTATTCTCTCATTATTTCTATTTTATTCTCATTACATTTTCAAATCATCTTATCAAATCCTGTTAAACTATTGTTGCTTTATTTTATTTTATTTTTGTCTTCAGAGATCCTAATCTATGGCTTGTGAAGTGTAATATTGGTGAAGAAAGACAAACTGCATTATCTGTTATGAGAAAGTTTCTAGCTTACCAGTTTACTGATGAGGTATTTTTTTGGTTATTTTCACCCCTCAGCCTTCAGACCCCTTGTCGTTCCAAATGCCTCCATTGAGCCTACAATTTTAATTGAATACTCTTTAGGTTAACCATGACTAAGTTCACAGTTGGCCTTTAAAATTTTCAATCTGCAATTTTTCTCGCTAAGTATCACTGAAATTCATACCACACATGTATATCATAAATAAGTGTGAACTTGAGCCAAAGTCAGGTCAAGCCAGCCAGTTTTAATGACGCCATCAGAAAACAAATTAAAATGTCAGTGTATTTCTTTGTAATATATTTTAAACTTGTTTTCATTCTGTGAACTAGAATGTGGACAACCAGAAAATGTTGCAGATCTGAATCAAAATTGCAGTGTATCATCTGTTTTTGGGCAAAGACTTCAATTTTCTCTCATGTTATTTTCCAACATTGCTGTAATTTGAAATGAATGGTCATCAGATATCATAGTAAGATTTTTGTTAGCTTAGCTATAAAACTCACTTCAGGAATGAAACGTTATGGCACCTTTACTGGTAATCACAATTTTTTGGATCTATATAAAATGTTTCTGTTTATTTCAATAAGGCTCTTGCATTTTTGGTCGCTTTTCTTACTTTAGTACATTTTTCATTATATTTTGTTTTACATATATCGATATGTCATTTTATTTTCTATTTTAATGATAACTTGCTAACCAACTGCCTTTTTACAGCCTTTTCAGATCAAGTCTGTTATTGTAAAAGACTCGATAAAGGGATGTTTGTATATAGAGGCATACAAGCAGACCCACGTGAAACAGATTATCGAAGGTATTGGAAACTTGCGGCGAGGCCAATGGAATCAGCAGGTTTGTTTTAATACTTCTACAGAAATGCATTAGTTTTTGTTCATGCATGATCGAGGCTACCTTTCCAATAGAGTCTCATTGTACAACATACTAGTGGTGATTTTCCATGGCTCATTGCACATTGCTCAATAAACTGACAAGTGTCAGACAAATTAGGCAGTGCTTATCATATCTGTTGAATACCGCGCATGCCCTTCCAATTAAAAAGTAGTGTTGATTACAACAGTATGTCAGATATTGTGACTTTTCAGTCTCGCTTGTTGCAGTCATTTGTTTTTGAGCCTATTTACTGCCATCAGATAAATGTGATCATAATTATTATCTTGTTTGTACCATTCAAATGCTAAGACAAATTATTTTCGATTAACGGAAATCAGCTTTTCTTACTTCAAACAATATTTTATGTAGTAAAACTAATGTTTATGTATGCAATAGATGGTCCCTGTCAAAGAAATGACTGATGTAATGAAGGTAGTGAAGGAAACAGCTGATCTAAAGAGAGGGCAGTGGGTACGATTAAAGAGAGGTATCTTCAAGGATGATCTTGGGCAGGCTAGTATCAAATAGTACTTTTTATATTAACCCTTACAACACGTAATATTTTTGTATAAACCATTAAGACCAAAGGTGATTTTTTTAAATTTGAAATCATTATAAATGGCTTAGTTAGCTCTTTCCGCTTTATTTGAATACCTATGTTATGGGTGTACCTCCATTATAAATATTTCACTCTTTCAGGGTGGGAATCGACTTTAGACGTCAGAATCTGACTTCTATAGACATCAGGTCTAAATCGGTCTTCGCACTGAAAGGGTTAATAACAAACTAGTTGATACAGAATACTATGTTTCTTATCACTCACCTAAACTTTTTTACTTAGCACTTAATGCCATTTAACCCTTAAACTGCCGGTACCGATTATATTCATTTTTTTTATTTGCATATTGCATATCAGCTTTTAAACAAGTTGAATATATAAAGTGACATAATTCAGCAAGAATTTAAAAATAGTTAACCTGCATTTTGTGAAATCTGAATAATTTTCACTCACTTGAAGTTGTGGATCGCATCAGCGAGACACAACTTCAAGAGGGTGAAAATTCTAATTGAATAATTTGGCTGTCAAAGGGTTAAATATTAAGTAAAATTTGCAAATGTGAACTGATTTTAGAATAACTACAACTTGCACATATCAATTGATAATGTATTTGAATTTCAGGTTGACTACATCGAAGCATCCCAGAATCAGGTGCATTTGAAGCTTATTCCTCGTGTTGATTACACAAGATTAAGAGGTGTTCTGCGTACAACACAGACGGTGGGTTAGATCTAAGCTTACATGCCAGTAACATTTCTATTTAAATCCCTCATCTGAAATGCATTGTTGTTAGTAAGGATTAACCCTTAGAGCGCTAAAGTGAATATTTAAATTTTCACTCGTTTGAAGTTGTGTCTCGCTACAGTCATCCACAACTTGAGGTGCTTGAAAGTTACTCATATTTGTTTGCGACCAAACGTTTGTAAATTTTGATGTTTGAAGAATCATTTTATTCTCAACAACGGTGATTTTATCAGCCAACAAAATAAATTATCGTGCTTAGCAGTGAAAGGGTTAATTAGTGCACTTTATCTCTGAGAATCATATGTTCAGATAATCACTAATGTTTTTTTCAAAGTAGGTTTTAAACCAAGTGAACTATCCCCTAACTCTTACACCACTAAGTACAAATATAATCGTTTTTAACTGTTATCCTGCCAAGTTAATTTATTTAAATTTTCAACCACTTGAGGTTGTGTCTCGCTACCGCGATCCACAACCTCAAGTGGTTGAAAATTACGCATATTTGTTAAATTGGAGAACAAACATTTACAAATATTGATGTTTACACAGTCATTTCACTCCCAATAACAGTGGTTTAATCGGCTAATAAAACTGATTAAAAACGAATGTAGTTTTAATCAGTTATTGTCTGATCAATAACTTTTATTGGGAACAAAGTGAATGTTTAAACATCAAGATTTGTAAATGTTTTGGTTTCAAATTAGACAAATATGTGTAATTTTCACCCACTTGAAGTTGTGGGTCGTGGTACAACGACGACATATAAGATATGATTTATTTCACGGCCTTTCATCGGCTGGCTGGTCATCAGCCATCAGAGCACATAATATGATGATCTGCCAGTAGCTGACAGTAAAATTTTACTATAAAATAGCAGAAACTGAAAAAAATCTAACTTGCGAATTGGAGGAGGGTTTTTAGAAAACTGTAAATTATTGTCCCTAGTTGATAACACCTGGTCATGTAACATTTGACATATTTTTGACTATTGAAGAGTTATCTTTCGATGATAAACTGACATATTTGTAAATATTAAAAACTCTTAATTGAACAATCTTCATACATATATAATTGTTTTTGTTTGCAGGATTCTGAGAAAAGAAAACGTTTTCGTAAACCTGGTCTGAAGCTGTTTGACGTAGATGCTGTACGATCAATAGGCGGGGAAGTCACTACTGATGGTGACTTTCAAATATTTGAAGGGAATCGCTACAGTCGCAAGGGTTTTCTCTTCAAATCATTCGTCATGTCTGCTATTGTAAGTATTTATATTGTTACTTGAATTTTATGTTATATTAATATCACTAAGAATGTGTCCATTTAAATCTTACCCACAAAAAAGAGACATTGTGCATAGCCAATAAGTATCAACTAAAATGTATTAGAAAATCATGATATGGATGTATATTCACTTGATATTAACTTTTTGAGCTTTAAGCTATTCAATTAAATTACTGTGACTTGGAAGTTCTTTCTCAATAGAGCGCAACACGACTTCAAGTGACTGAAATTTATGTCATTTGTGAAATTTATTCCCAATATATTTCTGTGTTTTAACAGTTAGGACATATTTTTATGTGTAACAGCTGACTGTACAGGTGCGAATAAAAACAGAGAATGGCTATTGTAGTCGACATCAGGGCTCTAAGGGCTAATCACTGAAACCAAAAGGCAGTATCTGTTCACTTGTAAAGTAAGCGGATATTTCCTTTTGTCTTTGCATGGCAGAATAAGCGCCACAATTCCCACCTGAAGAAGATTGAATGAAATCATAAAATATATCAGATTTTAGAAAATCCATAAGTGTAGTACATGTATATCAAGTGAAAGCTTGAAATGTCCTTATTTGGATGGTTTATATCATTTAAAATGAGTTCAAGTAATATTATACCACACGGTCCACAGTTATTGTGAACGAAGTGATTGTTTCAACAGCACGTTTTGATAATGTTTGATCTCAAATTGAATAAATATGAGTAATTTTCACTCACTTGAACTTCCATGTGATTGAAAATTTAAATTATTTAATTTAGCGGTTTAAAGGGACTGGCCCACGCTGAAATCATCAAAAAATCGGTGATTTTATTTCGGGTTCTTAATATGACCATATGATGTAAACATGTACATAGACTAAAACTGCAAATTTTTATAATTTTTGTGTTGCGCATTCACCAGTTAGGCTAGATATAGAGACGAAATTCCTGATTTGTAATTATTGACAACCATGTCAAAAATAGGAAATGCGGGAATTTCGTCTCTATATCTAGTCTAACTGATGAATGCGCAGCACAAAAATTATAAAAATTTGCAGTTCTAGTCTATGTACATGTTTACATCATATGGTCATATTAAGAACCCGAAATAAAATCACCGATTTTTTGATGATTTTAGCCTGGGCCAGTCCCTTTAAGGGTTGAGCTCATCCCAGCAAACACAAAACATTTGTATAACATTTATACAATGTCGGCCCAATGTCTCTGACATTGGTCCAACTTGTATGAATCTTATACAAATGTCTTGTGTTAGCCGGGATTGCGAATGTGGATAAGTGGATTTTAATTTGGATTTTGGTTTTAAAAATTCTGTTTGATGCTGGATACAGTTTCCGCAATTCCAAGACCAAATTTATAAGTATATATGTATCAACCTATGTAGGCCTAAACTATTAAAACTATCTGTTTATTAGGTAGCTGAAGGAGTCAAACCAACTTTAGCCGAACTAGAGAAGTTCGAAGACCAGCCGGAAGGTGTTGAAGTTGATTGTATCCTTTTTGTGCCCTGCACCAATAATGTCTAGGTGTGGGATATTTAAATCAAAGCTGTCTGATCCTTAGTTACATCGTCTTATGTTCTCTGGCTATGTATATTTATAATAATTGTGACATTTTTACAACATAAATTTATTAATCAGCTTGATTGATAAACTGATGCCATTGATATTCGGTGGTACGTGTATCTGCTTTCCGTTTTTCTTGGTAAATGCAAAATTAGTAGAATCTAGCTCACGTTTTTATACATCCTTGACCTGGCATTAAATCATGTTCATTTTTTGTGATGTGATGATCACCTCATCATATCTGGTATTCAATATTACATAAGCCTTATTAAGGTTGGTTTAATCTTCAAAGATTATAGAACCGAAGATATGTGAATCGAAATATGTCAAAATATGCTATAATAAAAGGATAAATTATAGCAATCGACATTCCAATCTAGACTAAATTTCACTTGAAATGATTCTGCCAAGTACAGCCTAGTCTATCCTGAGATCAGCTCTTTAGATGATTAGTAAAATTAAAAAACAATACAAACAGTTGAAATTTAACTTAGCTGTTCATCAGTGGTACCAAAGTCTTCTGGCATGGAAGACGTCACTCACAATTTTGTTCCTGGTGACATGGTAGAAGTTGCAGAGGGCGAGTTGATCCACTTAAAGGGGCGAATCATGAAAACTGATGGAAATAAAATCACCATGTTACCCAAACACGAAGATTTAAAGGTACTATAAATATTTTGGTCTTCATGCTTATCTCTCAACTTATTTTATAAGAAATTAGATTTATCTTTTTAAACTTTGATGTCGATTTGCAATCCACTGATTTAGATATTTATACTTAGTTTGTACTTTTTTGTAATCTTCTGTATCTTTAAAGCTGTATTTTTTTTCATAATCACCACTTTCTTGTGTTAGAATCCACTAGAATTCCCTGCTCACGAGTTGAAAAAGTACTTCAAGATGGGAGATCACGTGAAAGTGTTAGGAGGCCGGTATGAAGGTGATACAGGTCTGATCGTCAGAGTAGAAGAGAACATGGTAGTTCTGTTCTCAGATCTGACCATGCATGAGGTAAGTGATGCTATTAACTCATAGCACCTTCTGAGGTAAAATATCTATGCCCAGCAAACACAAAACATTTGTATAACATTTATACAATGTCAGCATCAAAGATTTTGGGCCAATGTTGTATAAGTGTTATTCAAATGTTTTGTGTTTACTAGGTGTTCATATCCATGTGTGTGGAAAAATACCGGTACAGTTTTCCCATTGTTCAATAGTGTCTGAAAAATTAACAGCGCTGGACCTTGTTTTTTGACACTTTAATTTTTATGTGAAAGTATGTAAACAATAAACTTCACTCAAGTGTGGTTTTATTTTAATTGTTAAGTAATTGTTTGTCCTCTCTCAAATTAGTAAAATAAGATTTAAAAATAAAATATTTTTTTGCATTCATTTCAATCTGTACTCCCCAAGTTTGAAAGGAAGATTCAAGATAAATACCAATTTCTAGTAGTTCTTAATAGGCTAATATCATATTGTCTATTACATGTAGTATGTATCTAAGTTGTATCCCATTACCCAATCCACAATTTATTATTGATGAAAATTGTGTCACCTCCCATATTTTGCAGTTGAAAGTCCTTCCAAAGGATCTTCAGCTTTGTACAGAAATGGCGACTGGTGTAGATTCTATGGGACAGTTTCAATTTGGCGAAATGGTTCAACTTGAGTAAGTTAAGTTTGTAAACATTTTGTTGATCGATATTGTCTTCAGAGACTTAAAGGTATTTCAACTCGGTGACATTTGCTGATGAATTTGTCATTCTACTAAATTGTATGTTATTTTTAGAGTTATACATATTTAACAGCATGAATGTTACTACCGGACTCTTATAACTTAAACATAACATTAAAATAATTACCAATCAGAGTCTATATTTTTGCTCTGTGGAGCTTTCGAGATTATCCCAAGCTCCTCCTCAGCACGACTTATTAAATACTGTCACATAACCCCAAGGCTGGAGGTCATGTGACAGCAGCTCATTGAAGATTGGTGGTAGGTCATATCCCTGGTCGCGGTTCATGGATGTTTTTTCCTCGCGTATTTTTATTCATTCTCTGATCTTGCATCTCCAGAAATTGTCCTCTGTGGCGATAACTGTCACATTATCATGGTCAAACACATGCTGATGGTTGGAGCAATGTTCACTGACAGCTGAGAGTGTACAGGATTTTAAGTTGGAATGTCGCCGCACTGAAAGAATTAAAATATTTCTAATGGCTGTAGACCCATAACATAGGTATTTAAATGAACTGGAAAGAACTAACTCTTAACAGAGAAATGTTTGATGATTTCAAATTGAAAAAACCTTTGGTTTCCATGGTGTTTTCAAAATTATTTCAGCTTTGTAAGAGCTAAGGGTTAAAATGTATCACTCGTCTTATCTTTCAGTCCACAGACAGTTGGTGTTATTGTTCGTGTGGAGAGAGAAAATTTTCAGATTCTTAACATGTTTGGCAAGGTTTGTATATTTCTATAGCATGCAAGTAGCAGTATTCTTGTTTTATAATTGTAGTATTATTTAGTCTGATGATTTATATTTAGTACTGTTTTTCAGATCGCAAAATCGTTTTACAATCATACAATTTTTCATTTTTACTGTATGGTTAGTTTCGGGCTGTAAGGGTTAACCCTTTCACCACTGAAGCCAGTTTTTATGTGCTGAATGCTATGGCATTCAGCATATAAAAACGGGCTTCAGTGGTGAAAGTGTTAACCCTTACAGCCCGAAGAGAGACTTTAGTCGTCAAAATCTGACATCTGTAGACTTGAGATTCTGACGACTAAAGTCGATCTACGCACTGTAAGAGTAGAAATATTTATTATGGCAGTAGACCCAGGGTTCTAGAGTTTTGCTGCCGCTACGCTACTAATATTGCCGACACGCTGCCCATACGCTGAATAAAGATCAACAAGCTGCCGATACCCTGTAAATAATCAGTCTTTTTTAAATTCATTTGAAAATTGCGGGGCTGTTCAGGGTTCGTAATAGTGGTTGTCCGGTTTTCCAAGACAACCAAAAATCGTCACGGACAACCAAATATGAATCTTTGGAACACTTCGGCTGTCCGTACGGACAACCACGTTTATCCCAGAAACAATTTTGCCACTGAACATCCTGACATATATGCCGTACGATGACACGCAGCACACGGCAAAGTAGCGTCATATCAGAGACAGAGTTAACTTGAGTCATGTCTGCAGTCATGTGCGTCTGACTGTTGACAATGCTGTGTGGTAGAAACTCAGTATTTAAATTTTAGGACTAAACAGAACAATTAGTTTTCTTGAAAAAGTCCTAACATGCGACCGTTGCAATGAATCTGTGCTGAAGCCAAATGTAAACTTGTATCCATTGATATCGCAATGTCTACACACATTCCTCTAGTCAGTGGGGAATCCCCAGGTTTCCGTTTCCTGGGGCTGTTTCCTTTATCATCTTCCCTTCCCTGTCATTATGACTTGTGTGTTAGACTTCCAGGTATGTCTTGATAATCTACGTTTGATAGGGGGACTCGCAACAAAAAGGAACAGCCATGCACGTGGTAAGCAGTTGCTGTTCCGGTACATTCATATGGTAGCTATGATAGATCGTGAAATACTGATCTGCATTGTCATTCGCAATTAGTTTATGCAAATTGTATTTCATTACTTTTAAGTGCTCATGGATATAGTTTAAGTTATTATTCCATGCTTTAACCGATCTTATCCCAATTGGGATTGCCAGCCCAATGCTGATTCAACAGTGGTCCGGCGTCGTCTGTATTGACCCAACGCTGGGCCAGTCTTTTTACAACAGTGTAGGTCTATCTATGTCAACGTTGCCGCCGTTATCGCGTCAAATATAGCACTGCTAAGAATCAAAGCCACCTTTTGAAGACTGCAGTCATGTAGGCCTAGTTTGAATACATTAAGCGAATTATATTAGGTTACGAAATTGTACAAACTGCAGGCCTACATAGTATTAATAAATGACACTAATCAACTGCGCAAACAAAAAAATATGTAATAAAAATTAGCTTGAAGTCTGTTAATGCTGCTAAATTGTCAAGGTCGTAAGACGTGTTTTTAAAAACAGAAAGTTGGTCGTCACAGGTCGATAACAATATAGGCCTAGGCACTAAAAGTAATCCGAACTGAAAAGTAGTCTGTTGATGGCAAAATATCACTCTTTCCAGGATTAGGCTTAGCAGGAAACGCCCTAAGCAAAGCCTTCCAAAGGCATGCGGACAACCAGAAAATCGGGCGGACAACCACATTTTAAGAATGTGGTTGTCCGTTGGACAACCAGACGTTCAGCCCTTATTACGAACCCTGCTGTTGTACTCAGCAAACACGAAGTGTTGACCCAATGTTTGGCTAATGATGCGCCGGCTTCGCAAGCAGCGGGCCGGCATTAACACATCATTTGTTCAGCGTCTTGTGTTTGCTGGTTAAGCAGTCGCCGTAACGTCCACGTCGAGGCTTTGGATTGCTGTATTAATTTTACCCAAAAAAATCAACTTTTTTCAACATGGCAGTGAGCAAGAGTGATCTTGACACTGAGCTGTGAAAAATGTCCATAACTTTTTTATAACGCCGAAATGTTATTGATTCTAAAAAACACTAATTTCGACCTGATTATTTAATGCCCAGTCTTAGATATAACTGTCCAAAGAAATGTCCCACGATTTTGTATGGGGCCAATCTGTGGTTGAAACCTTCAGCCACGCTGGGGCTGTTAAGCAGCGCTAAATGCCGCGACCGCTTTTGGCTGATTTTCAAATTTCAGATGCTACATAGGCTTATACCGGGTTGCAGCAGAGCTGGCCTAATATCATTTATCAACGATTACGGATTCCTATTTGATAGCTGCTGTCAGGTGGTTTGTCTGCAAAGTAAATCTACAAAAAAAAATTTGAATCTATCGATACAAAATTGAGACAGGAGAACGAGATTTTTTAAAGTGTGGCTTTTTCCTTCATTCAATCACTGTTGGCACTGCGTTTGTCACGATCAATAGCAAAACAGTACAGGTTGATGAAAATCCCAGTTTTTGCACGGTTTATTTATCTTTTTACAGAAAAAATTTTCACAGCCTTTTTTCAGCTTTTTTATTCTATTTAGGGACTTTCCCCATTTTCAAAGACCCGTGGGAGCCATGTATCAAAGTGTAGGGAAATGCTTTAGAATGCATCTCAGAGCAGCTAGTATCCGCAAAATTTCCGGGGGCCTAGGCGGGCCCGGAACGATACACTTGTATTTCAGGCTGGTTAGAACCCTGAGACCCATAACATAGGTATTAAAATGAAACAGAACGCGCTAACTACATTTATGATGATTTTAAATTGAAAAACAAAACTTTGGTCTCCATGGTTCATACAAAAAATATTCAGCGCTTCAACGGTTAAGTAATTGGGACATACTTTACAGCGCCATTGAGTCTCAATATTGTTGAGAGATACTGGCGCTATAGAAGTCATTATACTTACTTACTTCAGTGTGGTTCATGTAGTAGATTTGAGGATTTTTGTGGTTTGTGCTCTATTCGCAGTAAACACGAGACATTGACCCAAGGTCAGTTAACCCTTTTCCCTTATGCTGCTGATTTTTTTCAGACTATTTTTCATTCATTTGAAGCTGGAATTGCTAACGCAATTTCCAGCTCCAAATGACTAAAAATAAATATATTCATGAAACAATATGCATCTTCAAAATGTAATTATTAGATTAACTAAGCATCTAGCACAAAACATTTCAGCAATTCGAGTTGAGTTTATTGGTCTGAAAGATAAGATAAGATAAGATTTACTTTAAGTCGCACATAAAAACATATAACATTAGCTCTAACGAGCTAGTACAAGCGACATGTAAAATAAAACAATAAATATAACAGCTAAAACAAGCAGGTTGGCTGGCAGGAAGTCAAAATGAAATGTAAAAAAAAATATATATTACAAATTATATAGAAAAATTAGCTTGAAAACGGATATATACGGCTCTGGCAGCATAAGGGTTAAGCCCTAAGCACGACTGTGATCGTTTTTGATCCATTTCCTCGGCAGATTAAATCACTGTTGTTTGGGAATAAAATGTGCAATTTTGTGTTCTCAATTTAAACAAGTATGAGTAATTTTCACCCACTTTAAGTTGTTGGTCGCGTTCGCAATCCAAGTGGGTGAAAATTTAAATTAAGATAACTTAGCAGTTAAATGGGTAACCCTTTAACCGCCAAATTATTCAATTTGAATTTTCACCCACTTGAAGTTGTGTCTCGCTGACGCGATCCACAGCTTCAAGTGAGTGAAAATTATTCAGATTTGACAAAATGGATATCAACTCGTTTCAAATCTTGCTGGTTGATGTCACATAATATCTTTAACATATTTAAAATGTGGTAATTATTGTGCTAATAAAAAATTAAAACCCGAATATATGCGGCACCGGCAGTTAAAGGGTTGAGGTTAGTCCACCATTTGTGACACTGGCCCAGACACAGACCAGCAATTGGTGCATGTACTACGTTTAACTGGCATTTTATTTCAGATTGTTGAAGTGATTTCAGTTAATTTAAATGGATTTTTTTTTTCTGAAAATGATACACTTTATTGTTTTCCCTGATTCATTAGTATTTTTTCACAGCTAGTTCATGTGAAGCATACTTCAGTTTCAAAGAAAAAGGACAGAAATGCAGTGGCCCTCGACTCGGAGAATAACAACATTCAAGTGAAAGATATAGTCAAAGTTGCAGATGGACCTCATTCTGTAAGTACCAAAAAATTATTTGATTGATTTATCGATAAAACCAAAAGAAAAGCATTTCTACATTTCATAATAATGCGTGATGTGACTGGTTATGTGTAGATGGTATGAATTACATAAAAAAGTTCCTGAAAATCAATGTATTTTTTAAGTTTTTGTATTCTATGGTTCCCCCGCCTTAATCACATTCTGTTGTCTGTGTGAAAAACCTGTGCAATCCAACTGAAGATGACTATAGTCAGATTCACATTAAATTCATCAACCAGGATTGTTGAATTTCACGAATTTCTCGGTCGATTCTCAACCAATTTTCATGAAATTTTACACACACTATTTTCAATTCATGTTGTGCCTACCCTGAAAAAGTTTTGATAAGTATTTTGGAAGTTAGACCATTTGACATGTACATGTAATTAAATTCTGAGACGAAGCTAATAGGTTTATAGAGGGCAACCATTTTTATTTATTTACTACATGTCAAATGGTCTAACTTCTTAAATACTTATCAAAACTTTCAGTGTAGTCACCGTCACGACATGAATGGAAAATGGTGTGTGTAAAATTTCTTGAAAATTGGTTGAGAATTGACTGAGAAATCGGCGAAATTCATACACCTTGCTTTATGTTAATCAGACTATAGACTACTCAAAGTTTAAAGAGGAATCATTTAAACCTCATTTTTCTGATGTACAACAACAGTTCAAATTAGTGCCATAGACAGTAACACATATCAGTCAGAATGTTGTCCTGGTTTTGGGACATATCTGGACATTAGGGATAAATGTGGACATTTTTGATTTACCCAGCAGTTATGCATAACATAAGACCATTAAAGATTCTGAGCAATTTTCTGTGGTGCTGAGTGGGCGGAAACCCTGAATGATTTTTCTCTTTATTTCAGGGAAGACAAGGAGAAATTCGGCATCTGTACAGACATTTTGCGTTTCTGTATTCACGCTTGATGACAGAGAATGGTGGTATTTTTGTTTGCAGAACAAGACATTTGTCCTTAGCAGGTGGCAGCAGGGTAAGAACTATAATTAAGCCTACTTTGTTTTTTATAAATATATGATAAAAAATATCCCATGATTATTTTCTAGTGTTCATTCAGCTTTGCATTGACCTGAGGCTATGTGGAGTTTGATAACGTTATGTAGCCAACTAATATACCTATCAAAGTAATCTTGACTTTTTTATGCTATTGAGTTTTCAAAAAAATCAATTTACTTTCTTTTTAAGATCTTTGCTAAAGTAAAGCAGCCGAAAGAGCTAAATTGGCATCACCAAACGCATCTCATTTGATCAGTGCTGTCGTGGACATGTCATGCGTAATGTCATCGACAATCACTTAGCTGTAACATCCAGCCACTATTGATGTAAGCTTTTATGAAAAAATGTTTGTTTCAAGCAATCGACCAGCAGCACTCCGGCTGTCGCAGGTTTTATGTCACCCAGAATTTCCAGCCCAGCGCATCCAAGCAGTGCAGGAAGCAGCTCACCAGCTGGCCGTGGTGGCCGGGGAGCTGGCAGAGGTGGTATGACCCGATTTGACCGTGCTTTGATTGGCCAAACTGTGCGTGTTACACAAGGCCCATACAAAGGTGAGGAGCTAGGTTATCTTATATGGACTAAATGATTATGTTAGGAAAAATCATTTGAGTTGTAAACTTTTATCTTTTATTATGAAATACACACATTTCAATATTTTCTTCAGGGGTTTTCTAATAAAAGTGAAATTATTTTTTGATGACATAGTCACTAAATCTACTTTAAGATGATAGTTTAAAAGATCATCATACTTGAATACTCAAGTAATTTTCATTGACAAATGTAGAACTGTACGCCAGAATATCTTTTCATTTGATGTAAATACACTCTTTGTGGCAATTAAATTGAATGTTTTCTAATTTTGACTTGCTTTCTCATGTAGGGGGTGTGTACTATCCACCGATGTGTACCATGTTTTTTTTTTTGGACTGTAGTTTATACACTGGTGTTTCTATACCCTGCGCAATACGGTATTTGTCCATACATTTTTGTATGTGGAACTTTTACTTATCTGACCACAAATTGAATGTTGCTCGTAGTTTAGTTATTTAAAAAAAAAAAATTTAATCCTTCAGCCACCATTGAATTTATACTGTTTTTCATTGGTTTTAGTAAATGTCCCCAAGTTAATAAAAAGTTTAAAATGACATTAGTATTTCTAACTTTGAAAACAATTTTATCAGCAATAGACCCTAGATATTTGTTCGGCACAGTAGCACTCATTTATTGTTAAAAAAAGGGGGGAGTAACACAGATTGTTAAATCTGTCTGCCTTCAAAATAGGAGCGTGCTAGTTTGTCCCGTGCTTTGGCATTCAAGTTTCAAAGTTTCTTCCTGCTCATTCGTAAAGATTCAGTATTGTGGGGAGCCTCTGTGATCAAGACGTAGCTCACTCAGACTTAGACCGCCAGGCCTCAAATTTTGAATTCTGTGCCTGGAGGGCAGTGTCGTCTGATTCATCTTGCCATTCTCAGGATGTCCTCTTCGCCCATTTGTGTACAAAGGTGGCCTATAAAGCCCCATTCATTCATTCTCATTATTTCTTTTATCAGGTTACATTGGAATTGTTAAAGATGCCACAGAAACAACAGCTCGTGTTGAGTTACACACAAACTGCAAAACTATTTCAGTGGATAGAAGTCGTCTTAATAGTATCAGGTATGTAATATTATGGTACATGTACCTACCACTATTTTAATCATTTTCTGTATATAGATACAAGTTGCGCAATCATTTTTGTGAGGTTTTTTTTTAAGAAAATGTGATTTGTTTATGTGACTGAAATCATCCTAAACTTATTGGGCTACTCATTTAGATACAAACTGTGAAAAACATCTCCCCCTTATTTTGAGGTTAAACTGGAGAAATATTTGCTGAATTTTGTGCTTTTTTCACAGATATGATCTATGTGCCTGGGTAATTCTTAACATATATTGGGGGGGGAGGGATCACCGAGCCATAAACAGCCATTTTCCAAGATGGTCGCCCCGAAACCTTGTGGGCATGATAACTTATGAAACGTTGGTTGGATCGCATTCAAATTTGATAGGGTATTTCTGATTAACTTTTGGGAAATATCCATGTGAAGTAAAATGGCTGATGACAGACATCTTGAAAAAAATCTTTGCATGATGAGAGGTGGGGGTAATTTTTTCTCTCAGATTTTTAATGTGTATTTTTTTTTTAAACTTATGATTTTTTTATTTAATAGGTTGGTTCTCTATGTATTTCCGATGATCTGATTAACTTTTTGGATGAATCCATTAAAAACAAAATTCTGGCAACAGTCATCTTGTCAACAAATCTAATAATTTTAAAGTCTCCAATTTTGAGAGGTTTTTTTGTGGGAAATTATTTCTGATTGACTTTTGTGAGGAATGCATTAAAAACTGATGAAAGCCATATATATTTTGATGGGACTGACCTGGGAATATCAAACGAGGATCTAACGGGTCACATCTAGTTGTAATTATGATTTGTTCTGCTATGTATGCTCTCTGAATCATGTACATGTACCTACTACTGCTTGTCAGATGGCTAGTTTTTCATTTTTTCTTCAATTTAAAGCATACAAATCACTGGAAAACTGTAACAGAAAACCTGAATTCTTTTTGTTATTTAGTGGATCCAAGGTGAGCTCAGGATCAGCATCTCGATACGATAGGACACCTGGATCATCTGGTATGACGCCCATGTACGGATCACGTACACCCATGTACGGCTCACAGACACCACTGCAGGATGGCAGCCGAACACCACATTACGGCAATCAGACACCTAGTCACGAGGCCGGCTATATGACGCCTAGCAGGGCAGGCGCCTGGGATCCATCAAATGCAAACACACCATCTAGGTAATGATTAGTATTATATTTTTGTACATAGATGATGTAAATTACTTTTTTTTAACTCTTTCACTGCGGGGTCTTTCTAGGTCAGAATCTGACATATAAAGACGGTCCCGCATAAAAGAGTTGAAATATTTGTAATGGCCGTAGACCCATAAAATAAGTATTCAAATGAACTAGAAAGAGCTAACTGAGATATTTATGATCATTTCAAATTGAAATAAATCTCCATAGTTTAAACAAAAATAATTCAGCGATAAGGGTTAACCCTTAAAGTGCTGAAATATTTTTATAAAAGCCATGGAGATCAAGGGTTTTTTGTCAATTTATAATCATCATAAATGTCTTTGTTTCTGATTTTTTTGAATACCTTTATTATGGGTCTACGGCCATTAGAAATATTGTTACTCTTACAGTGCTGGGTTGGACTTTAGTTGTCAGAATCTGACGTCTACAGACGTCAGATTCTGACGACTAAAGTCTATCACCGCACTGTAAGAGTTAAAGTAACTTTTCCTTTCTTGTCTTGTGTTTTCAGACCAAATAATTTTGATTATAATTTTGAGGAACCATCTCCGTCACCAACTGATTACAATCCAAATCCATCCACACCCGGTTATCAGCCAGAATCACCCGGCCAGACACCTTCACCGTCAGGCCCATTCACACCACAAACACCTGGATCAGCATATTCACCATATAATCAACCTGCACCTTCTCCTGGAGGCTTCCAAGGTAATTATTCTTTCTAAAAAGAGTGACATTTGATGCGCTCTGCATCATGAAATATATTTATATTTCCCAACATTATTTCATATTGTTTTGGTGCACTTGAATAACTCGGTTAAACCTAGTGGAAGATTAGAATCGTCTGGTTGACTTCAAATTACTTTCATTGCAAAATTTTTGTTTTAATGAAATCATTTCTTTATTGTTGTGTGTAAAAAATAGTGCTGCTGATTTACTATTTTGTATAGTACATGTATGGCAAAATATGTGTCTTATGTTTTTAAGATACTATATTTTCATGTCTCCATAATAATTTTTATGTGATGAGATGTTAAAATCTACTATACCTCGGAAATCAGCAACAGAAATAGCCATTTTAAATGAATACATGTTTTTACAAAGCGGTACATGAACCTTTTAATACTGAGGTGGCAATCTCACTGTGTCCATTTGTATTATCATGTTACAGCACCCAGTCCTGGTACGTATGGTACGCCCAGCCCGTCTGGTTTTGTAGACGGTACTCCCTCACCATCAGGCTACGGACCAGGCACACCGTCACCTATGGCATATAATCCTATGACACCAGGAGCTCCATACACACCACAGACGCCAGGCGCAGGCCAGTGATATGATTACTCAACTCTGACGTGCAGAGACAAAATGCATTATCTGCTACTTTACAAGTAGCAGATACTGCCTTTTGACTTCACGGAGGAGTATATATGTTTACTAGTTATTTTCAAAGTAAATAAAATATATCTGAAAGTTGTTTCTTGTAAATGACCAGTTAATAAATTAGGTCTGTTTCTCATAAATAGATTTTTTTCTTTTATTGAAGATAAAAATTGTGTAAGTAATTTCAAAAGAAAAATAAAAGGGGACAAATCAGCAGGACAATGGCTAAAACTTACCATAGATAAACTCCACATCGCTTTAAAAAAAATGAATGTGTTGTGCTAGATTCTGAAATAAAGTTTAGAAACTAGAAACAGTATTATTAGTATTTTTTCATAATTGATAAAATTATTAATTGTTACGATATCATTGAATGTAATAGGTATGGACTCTAGTGCTGGTGACTGGGTGACGACAGAGATTGAAGTTAAAATTAAAGAGACACATGATGACTCCAATCTAATCCACCAACTTGGAATAATCCGCAGCATCTCAGTGAGTTATTTGTTCTGTGTGCGGTGACACACATTGTCCCCCCACCCACTTGTTGTTGTGTCTCACTGCAACGTCCAACAACTTGACGTGGGTGTAAATTTCTCACATTTGTTTAATTTGAACCAAACATTTGTGAATCTATGTTTAAATTCTTGTTAGCTTCCTAATATTTGTGAATGTAGTCGTGCTTAGCCATGTGACGGTTAGACTGACACTAACATTAAAATGACATGAGACATTGTCTTGCATTTGCTAGTTGTTTACCCAAAGCCTTTTCATGTTAAAACACAAGTTGCTCTTTTCACCTACTTCCAGTTGTGTCTGCTGACAGTATCATATAGTCGTCAGATTCTGCCGCCTGAAGTACTAATTCTTAAAGAGTTGGAAGATGTAATTAAGAACCGTACATGTAGAAGGTTTCTGTGCCCAGATATAGTCTTTATATATCAGTGCAAGATTTGGCACTGATGTGTTAGTTAAAGACTGTTATATAAAAGCATTTAATTATGAAGGCATGCTATTTTTATTTTTTTTCAATATTACTGGTATGTTGCTGTGCGGAAAGTGACTAAAACGCACAATCGCCCACTGGCCCCATTGCTTTGTGAAATGAAGGTAGAAAGAAAGATACAGCTGAAACCTGTTATTTACTGTGTTACGTTATAGGGTGGAATGTGTACATTATTCATCCCAGAGGAAGACAAAGTTGTAAGCGTGGCGGCTGAACATCTTCAGCCCATGATACCAACAAGGGGTGACAGAGTGAGTTGATCAATACTTTTGTATTCTACCCTTAACCCTTAGAACACTGATGTCAACTACAGTAGACATTATTTCTTTTTATAATTAACTGTATAACCAGTTGTTAAAAGTCAAATAAGCCTTCAAGCTTAAAACCCTGATGTATGTTGGGACTTAAATTTCACAAATCACATAAATTTTCAGTCTCCTGAAGTTGTGTATCGCGGTAGCGAGACACAACTTCAAGGGACTGAAAATTTCAATTAAGAAACTCGGTGCTTTAAGTGTTAAATATTGCACATTCATGTTATTCATGGTTTAGAGAAACAATGTTCCAATGTTTACTACTACCCTTAATTAGTTTTAGTTGTAATCAAAAGTTCATATTAACAAAATGTTTCCTGGTGTTCCTTTGTGGCACAAATTTTACTGTAGCCAAATTTTGTTGCAAATAAATACAAGTGCTGTGTGATTTTATCAGTAATATTGAATTTTTAAAGTTATGGAATTTAATTTTTTACCCACTTATAGTTGTGTCTCGCTTCCGTGACACACAACTATAAGCAGGATAAGTGGGTATGTACAATTTCAATCAAAGCATTTGCCAAATCTAGACAATTTAAGACTCATTTCTCCTTTAAATTTTCTTGTAAGGAGGACTAATGAAAAGGATGACAACTATTGACGTAATTAGCACTTTAAGCCCTCACAATTTTTGTATATACCATGGAGACCTAAGGTTTTTTGTCAATTTGAAATCATCAGAAATGTCTTAGTCAGCTCTTTCTGATTCATTTGAATACCTATGTTATGGGTCCACGACCATTAGATATATTGTTCCTTTTACAGTGCTGGGATAGACTTTGTCTACAGATGTCAGATCCTGACGACTAAAATCTATCCCCGCACTGTAAGAATAAACAAGAATTCATGTCAGCATTTAAAACTTACAAATATATATGTTCTAACATCATGTTATCTAATCAGTGTAATCATACTATATATGCATATTTATTTATTTGGCACACTAAGATGTACTGATAGCATTCAATAGTAAAGTCTGTTTGTTTTAAATGGATTGATACTTAGTGTAAATTATTTTGATTTTCAGGTGAAGGTGGTAGTTGGTGAAGAAAGGGACTGCACGGGAGAGCTGATGAGTATAGACGGCAACGAAGGTGTCGTCAAACTGGATCGTGGTAACCTGAACCTGCTGCCGCTCTCACAGCTCTGCCGCATGCCAAATGATATAGACTGAGCAACATTATGCCATATTCATACTCCACATACCATTTCCATTTGATGAACTGGTTTCCAACAACAAACACATGATGTTAGCCCCTTGCCGGTTTAATTTTGGGCCATTGTCGTTGACGGTTGCCAACATTAAACCAGCATTGGCTGATGAAAAGAAACAGCAGTAAATGCTCGAATTAACCTTTGTGCTGAGGAATTGTTTATTTTTATTTTTCATTAATTTGAAGCTGCAATTGCTAACTCAATTTCCAGTCTCAAATGACGAAAAATATTTATATTATTGAAAAAATTAACATCTTCAATAGCGAATTATTGGATCATTTACCATAATTTTTTTTATCAATTTTAGTGATATATACGGTTGCAGCAGCGCAAGAATTAATAGCCCACCACTCCCTGTTGTTTGCCTCAGCAGTACAGTGGTGTAAGTTAACCCCGGTATCAGCGTAACAATCACAGATAGAAACTATATATCCAGACAGTAAAGTGCTTTTATACTGACACCAGATCTGCTGTGAGGACTCCAAATGATTTGATTACAGTGCATCCAGCTATTAGAAACTGACCCTTATCATACTCGTGCATTGTGATTGAAAGTCGCAGGACAGGCTTTGTATCGTTATAGGTTAATTTACATGTTTCTTCCGGGAATCAGAAATTGCTGATCCACAAACTATGTTCATGAAGGAATATATAAACCTAAAACTAGAGTTCTACAAGAAACCTACAACTATATAATTATATATAGGTAGTATATTTAATGTTGAGTACTGAAAATAACAACAAAGCTGTGCATACTTTGGGTTCATTGTTATTGAGAAACAATACGAATATTTTCACCCCTTGTCGCGAGCTGATAATGCCAAGTCAAGTGCTGTTCATTCGCTTATGGAACAGCAATAAAGTCATTTCATTTTTGTACATTTACTTCGTTGTTTTGTTTTTCATATAGACCACAAATACAATTAGGAACGTTTGTCCAATATCAAGCAAACTGTGTTCACTGTCCTAATAGGCCGACTACAATAAATGTTGTGAGAAGGACATTTATTTTCATCAGGTTTATACAGTGTTTTTTGTTGACATAGCTGCCTTTTCATTATCTGAACTATGCTTATCAATTTGCTTATTGAATGCAAGAAGTAGAACTGTGACTGCATTGCTTGCATTTAATTCAGCTTGGAACCAGCCCTGGCATGTAACTTGAAAAGAAAACATTTGATGTCACCCCAGAAGTAAAAGTTTTAATTAACAGTAGCACATTTATCATAAGAACAATGATGTCGACTAGAGTTGTCTTCCATCATCTTTGCAACATTTCAAAAACCAAGTAAATCCAAGTAATTTTCAGTGACTAAGTTTTGGATCGCGGGAGCGAAACACAACTTCTAGTCACTGAAAATATAAATTTATTAGTTGGTTTTAAGGGGCTTAAGTGTTTCACAAACGGTTTTTTTCAGCCCAATGAGCAGCTGTCATAGCCGGAACCTTTGTCTTGTATCCATGTAGCTTAGGCCATCATTTCGGAGGCTATAACAACATTGAAACAATCTGTCGGCGCCTGCCATCTCAGCAATGATGGCCTAATGCTGTTCCACCTGTGATGCAACAATAAGCCTACCCTGGTCCTGCGTTTTATTTGAAAGTAGGTTTTCCTAATGATAGGACGGCGTGGGTAATTCTGTGAAATTTGTCCATAATTATATTTCTCATTATTAACAATGGCTCAAATGTAAAAATACAATTCTTGATATTAATTACTAAAGCTGCCAATACAATGTTCTCCGGTCCATTCGGTTATCAAATTAGAAATGAGCGGGGACCCTAGGGTAGTGGTTAGCACCGCTGCCTTTCACGCCAGAGCTCTGGGCTCGTTTCCCGGTCTCGCGGTTTGAAAGAAACAAAAAATGTTTTTTTCCCATCCACTCGTAAAACTGAGTATCGCGGGGAGCCTCCGTGACCGAGAGGTAGCGTGCTCGGCCTTAGACCGCCCAGGGTGTGATTTTCGAATCCTG
Organism: Flabesymbios commensalis; assembly: GCA_964017125.1. Taxonomy (NCBI): domain Eukaryota; kingdom Metazoa; phylum Annelida; class Polychaeta; order Terebellida; family Flabelligeridae; genus Flabesymbios; species Flabesymbios commensalis. Next base: position 52,498,546 of record OZ024914.1, on the reverse strand, counting down.
TGTCTGGAGGGCAGTGTCATCTCACCATCCTCAGGAGACTCTCCTGGCCCAATTTAGCCTGTATGTGCACAAAAGTGGCCTAAAGCCCGATTAATTTCATTTTTTATCAAATTAGAAATACACTATATAATTTGAATTTTAAATTCAAAGGAGTTTAAAGATTACCGAATTACATGACCACGTGGTTCTTGTTTTATAATAATTTATTCATTGTATTTAATGTCAATCATTTAACTACCGCACCCATAAGTCAACAAGATTTGTATTCTGACTGTCAAATGATCAGACTTCACCAACGTTCACGAAGATGCCATAGGCCTATGATTATTTGAATATTAATCATATTATATCACTGCATTATTACATTAACAGTTAAAAGGTATAATTTACCCTTTTAACTGTAAATTATACCTTTTAATTGTAAATGTAGTGACTTTAAGTTGAAGAAGCTTTTTAATTAACTGCTAATTGAGTGTAATTTACACTAATACCAAAAGGACGGGTAGACGCCCCCCCCCCCCCCCCAGCTAAGACGTTGCCGGCCAGGCGACAACACGAATAACCCCATCTCTGTGAAAACAAGTCCCGGCAATAAATTACAGTTAGTCGGCGACTATTCCTTCAGGAGGGACAACTGGGCTTTTATTTGCATTCATTTATCCACAACATTTCTGACTGAGCTGGACATCAAGCATAGCAGACCTAACGGAAGCAATAATCCATCAGACAGATCACGGATTTTGGTAGAATTTCCAAGGTCGGGCAGGGATGTCGCCGGATGTGTATAGGTAATTATGATGCCGAAAGAATATCCGGCAGTGGAAAAAACAACGATCGGTGAAGGTCTGTCACTGACCAGCAAACACGATATATTGACCCAATGTCGCTTTATTGTTGGGCCTCCGTCTTCGACGCTGGCCCAACAATAAACCAACATTAGGTCTACACACTTGTGAAAGGGCTGAGCTTCCACCATGTCATTGTAGTCTTGGTCTACCATGTCATTGTAGTCTTGGACGTAAATACTGGGTGTCTCAAAACTCAACGTAAAATAATGAAAAAAATGAGCTTATCTTAGATTATTTTATTTGAGTTCGAAGGAACCAACAATCAGATATAATGTAATACGAGATGTGATGCCGTCCAAGACAAATGTTGAAGTGGCACACTTTACCGATGTACAAATCTTTATTCCCAACAAAACCTAAACCTAGGTGCGAAATCGCGATGGATGCGCCGTATGAGAAGATGAGGTGACATAGAGTAGACCGTGCATAGACGTTCTGTCTGCCAGCCAGGCTTCTATATCTGCCAGGTTGTCTTGTGCCCAGGCTGCGTTCTCCAGTGCCGCGTCCACAGCCTGGTCGTAGGTACTCTGTTCTGATGGTGAGTCTGATGGATACGTCTCAATGAAAGAGTTCAACTGAAATAAGGAAAATCTTGTTAACCCTTATTCAACGGTGAATTATTTTTGTATAAACCGTGGAGACCAAACGGTTTATTTCAATTTGAAAGCATCATATCTTAGTTAGCTCTTTCGTTACATTTGAATACCTATGTTATGGTTCTGCGGCCATTAGGCCTATAAATATTGTAAGTCTTTCAGCGCGGGGACCGTCTTTATACGTCAGAATCTGACGTCTACAGACGTCAGATTCCGACGTATAAAGACGGTCCAAGCACTGAAAGAGTTATTCTGTTATTTGTAGAAAAATATATCGGTATATGTAAAATAATGAAAAAGTGAAATCCACCTATAATAGAACCAGCACAGCAAACACAATACATTGAAACAATGTTGTTTTAATGTTGTGCCACCGTCGGAGACGGTGGTCTAACAATAAAACAACATAGGCTCAATGTATCGTGTTAGCTGGGAGATGACATTCAAAGTTAGGAGGTGAAAATATACGTAGAGCCAGTTTTCTATTTTAAATATATTTTATGGGCATACTGTCTGATAATGGGTGTTTACCAAAGTTCTTATAATTGAGCAATGTAAATTGCTTTGAACAGGATTTTCATTAATGGAAGCTGGCATAGGCGTACAGCTCTTACAATACAAGAGAACAAAGATCCGGGTGTTACCTCTTGCAAGTCCTCTTCACTTGCAAACACTTCGGTGGCTGTCAGAAAAATGTTGTTCTTGTTGACACTGAAACACATCATCACACCGTATTAAGTGACTGCCAACACAATAAAATCGTGCAGATATTCACTATCATAACAGAAAAACATAAATACTAAATTGTAATTTTCTTAGGAGCATATCTCAGGAACTATATGTACAATTGTCTTCAAATTACCGAACAACTGGGGGGTTTAGATGTGCCTTTCAAAGTAACTACTTTGACATATTAGCTGTTTTCCCATGCACTTTTCCTGAACGTATCTCAGGATCTACTTGTCCGATTTTCTTCAGACTCCTAGGGGTTCTGGATATATATGTCTTTTTGGGGTAGCTGTAACCCCACCTACTATTGGTTCTGAATCGGTACTATGATCCAATTAGATATATTGATATACACTTCTGGAGCATATCTCAGGAACGACTTGTCCAATAGTCTTCAGATTTTGCATACAACACCTCTCTGGGGGTGGGGTGGTGGCTGGAGGGGTATCTGGGTGTGCCCTTTTGGGGAGATGTACTTTGACATACTTTTGGTTCAGTACTATGGCCTAATTAGACGTTTTGACAAGCACTTCATTTCCAGAACAGATTTCTTTAACTACTGGTTGGAATATTGCCATATTGCACATACTTATTTTTTTGACAAAAACATTGACCCATTTTAGTTTTGATTTGTTAATTCATGCTTAATAATTAGATATTATTAAATACGCAAGTTTAATGATGGAATCATTATCCCATTTTATCGTGGTTGAATTTAATTTAGAATTATACAATCGAAATACGAACAATCTTAGTTTTTTAAAAGTTTTTCACGTTTTAGAAATGAACTGAGCACTCACTTTGACGGAAATATATCTGGATCTCTCCAATTGGCTTTCATGTGTTCCCAGATAAACCGACGTCCGGCATAGTCACATCCTGCCATCTGATCAATGGCACGCTCAGCATCACTCGATCGAATTAAGGTTGTGTCAAAAGTGGCATCCAGGTATCTAAAAGTGAAATAAAATTTCTAATTTGTTCAAAAATGTATTTTGTTTACTTAAAAATAAGCCAATTCGACGAGAAGACGAAACACACTTGTTTATTTTCTCGCAAATTTAATAGATAGGCTGATGTATAGTCTTTTGACGAAGGGAAGTCTATGTAGACTTAAAGAGACTCTGTGGGAAGATAATTTTATCAATTTTGAAAATTTAATTTATATGAAGCTATATAGCTTATTGAAATTAAATAAAATACAAAAATTAGAAGAAGCTGTTAAAGCAATGAGAAAGACGAAACTAGCTCAATTTCCAACACATATATTGCCATGCCCCACAACACCGATTGCCTACTCAACGCTGGGCCGACGGCATCAACATGTGGCCCGATTTCGTGGGAACGTTTAACTGACCTTTAGCAGAAAATTCAAAAAATAAATAAAATTATGATCTGTGGAATTCGCTACTTCACCACAAAATTAAAAAACAAAATTGATGTCATCCCACGGAGTCACTTTACATGCGGCATTAAAATGAACACAGTAATACGTATTATGTTATACAGTGCATAATATAAAATAAATAATGATGTAAAGAATAATTAAGTGCTCAAAGAATTATAAGAAATATAGATATAGGCCTAATATAAATGTGGAATAATAACATGTCCATCAATTCTGACAAAGCTAATACATATAATTCTAAAGTTTTTTTACAGGTGTTCAAATTATTTTACCAACTTTTGCAAAACATCCAGATCTACTGTGTGTGCCATTGCTTCCAGTAGGCGGTTTTTCTCTGACACTTTGTTACTGTGATCAGAATCCACTGTAAGTATGTACGCCTCGTGAGCGTGATCCCAGTCCTCTTCTGTACCCACACGTACAGCACTGTTATATACAGTCTGACGGTAGTCACCACCAATACTATAATGAACGTACCGGTATGTCAATAGTATACATGATGAATTACTTGGGTAAAGTGATCTAAGTCCGCTTTTGCTCATTTGCTGTAGAATGCTTTAAAGTTAAACAATTGACAAAACTGCATATTTTCGTTTTTAGCTAATCATTGCTACATCCATAATCATAATCATATGGGAAGTTATGCACTTTTATTTATTATTCATTTCTACTAATAGGTGCGCTGTTCTGCAAAGCCTAAAGCAGTATCTGCTTACCTTACAAGTAAGCAGACAATGACTTTTGCCTGGCAGTAACAGTAGACTCTCATCTAAGGGTCAGATCACCATAGCGGCCAGACCGCCATAACCAGATCACCATAGCGGCCAGACCGCCATAACCAGATCACCATAGCGGCCAGACCGCCATAACCAGATCACCATAGCGGCCAGACCGCCATAACCAGATCACCATAGCGGCCACACCCCATAACGCCATAACCAGATCGTCATAGCGGCCACACCCCATAACGCCATAACCAGATCACCATAGCGGCCACACCCCATAACGCCATAACCAGATCACCATAGCGGCCACACCGCCATAACCAGATCACCATAGCGGCCACACCGCCATAACGCCATAACCAGATCACCATAGCGGCCACACCGCCATAACGCCATAACCAGATCACCATAGCGGCCAGACCGCCAGAACGCCATAACCAGACCACCATAGCGGCCACACTACCATAACGCCATATCTAGATCACCATAGCGGCCACACCGCCATAACGCCATAACCAGATCACCATAGCGGCCACACCGCCATAACGCCATAACCAGATCACCATAGCGACCACACCGCCATAACGAGATCACCATAGCGGCCAGACCGCCATAACCAGATCACCATAGCGGCCAGACCGCCATAACGCCATAACCAGATCACTATAGCGGCCACACCGCCATAACGCCATAACTAGATCACCATAGCGGCCACACCGCCATAACGCCATAACCAGATCACCATAGCGGCCACACCGCCATAACGCCATAACCAGATCACCATAGCGGCCACACCGCCATAACGCCATAACCAGATCACCATAGCGGCCACACCGCTATAACCAGATCACCATAGCGGCTAGACCGCCATAACCAGATCACCATAGCGGCCAGACCGCCATAACGCCATAACCAGATCACCATAGCGGCCACACCGCCATAACGCCATAACCAGATCACCATAGCGGCCAGACCACCAGAACGCCATAACCAGATCACCATAGAGGCCACACCGTCATAACGCCATAACCAGATCACCATAGCGGCCACACCGCCATAACCAGATCACCATAGCGACCAGACCGCCATTACGCCATAACCAGATCACCATAGCGGCCAGAACGCCATAACCAGATCACAATAGAGGCCACACCGTTATAACGCCATAACCAGATCACCATAGCGGCCACACCGCCATAACCAGATCACCGTAGCGGACACACCGCCATAACCAGATCACCATAGCGGCCAGACCGCCAGAACGCCATAACCAGATCACCATAGAGGCCACACCGTCATAACGCCATAACCAGATCACCATAGCGGCCACACCGTCATAACCAGATCACCATAGCGGCCACACCGCCATAACGCCATAACCAGATCACCATAGCGGCCAGACCGTCATAACGCCATAACCAGGTCACCATAGCGACCACACCGCCATAACGCCATAACCAGATCAACATAGCGGGCAAACCGCCATAACCAGATCAACATAGCGGGCAGACCGACAATACCATAGCGGCCAGACCGCCATAACGCCATAACCACATCACCATAGCGGCCACAGCGCCATAACGAGATCACCATAGCGGCCAGACCGCCGTAACGACATAACCAGATCACCATAGCGGCCACACCGCCATAAGCCATAACCAGATCAACATAGCGGGCAAACCGCCATAACCAGATCAACATAGCGGGCAGACCGCCATCACCATAGCGGCCAGACCGCCATAACGCCATAACCACATCACCATAGCGGCCACACCGCCATAACCAGATCACCATAGCGGCCAGACCGCCATAACGACATAACCAGATCACCATAGCGGCCACACCGCCATAACGCCATAACCAGATCAACATAGCGGGCAAACTGCCATAACAAGATCAACATAGCGGGCAGACCGCTATCACCATAGCGGCCAGACCGCCATAACGCCATAACCACATCACCATAGCGGCCACACCGCCATAACCACATCACCATAGCGGCCGGACCGCCATAACGACATAACCAGATCACCATAAGGCCTATATAGCGGCAAAACCGCCATAACCAGATCAACATAGCGGGCAGACCGCCATAACCAGATCACCACAGCGGCCAGACCGCCATAACCAGATCACCATAGCAGCCACACCGCCATAACGCCATAACCAGATCACCATAGCGGCCAGACCGCCATAACCAGATCACCATAGCGGCCAAACCGCCATAACGCCATAACCAGACCACCATAGCGGCCAGACCGCCATAACCAGATCACCATAGAGGCCACACCGTCATAACGCCATAACTAGATCACCATAGCGGGCACACCGTCATAACGCCATAACCAGATCACCATAGCGGGCAGACCGCCATAACGGTTAATATAGGCCTAAGTGATTTCGACCAGAATTTATATATTATAGTTATTGATGTCGTAAAACCCATTTCTGAAGAGACTTTTATCTCACTTTATTATAAAAAAAACTTTTGAAATTTAGAAATATCAAGTTCTTTATAAAAGTCATAAACTAGTATAAAACTGCCTAGTGTTTCATAATGAGGGAATGTAATGTTATCGTCCCGAAATTTGTAATAATTTTAGTTTTAGGCCTGTTTTTATTCAAACTGTATTTTGATAGTTCATTTTGACAGTCATCTTCATTATATGATTGCGGAATTTGTTACGTTGACAATATTTTGGATGGTGTAGATCCCCAAGCTTGTGATTTCATGGCGACAAATCTTACATGATGACTCACGGGTTGTTATTGATGTCCATTTTCCACTGATCGTAGAGGGCAGTTGATTGTTGGAGACAGTCCAGATTACTATATGCACAGCTTAAAAATAATATCAATCGCCGTAGCTCACTGTGACAAAATAAAAGCAGTATATATATATTATGTATGTTATGAATGTGAATTAGTTTAACCCTTTAACCGCCAAATTATTCAATTTGAATTTTCACCCACTTGAGTGAAAATTATTTAAATTTAACAAAATGGAGGTCACCTGTTTTCAAATTTTGCTGATTAATATCACGTTTTATATTTAACAGGTTTAAAATCTGATATGTAATGTGCTAATATAAAATGTAAAAAACGAATATGGACGCACCGGCGGTTAAAGGGTGAATCACTTGAGACTCAGTTATTTTTTTTTTTACATTGAGATATGAATTGCTACCTTAACTCCCACTTTAACCCTTTAACCGCCGGTGCCGAATATATGCGGGTTGTCATTTTTTATTAGCACATGCAAGATGAAATGTGACATCAATCAGCAATATTTGTAAACAGTTGACCTCCATTTTGTCAAATCTGAATAATTTTCACTCACTTGAAGTTGTGGATCGCGTCAGCGAGACACAACGTCAAGTGGGTGAAAATTCAGATTGAATAATTTGGCGGTCCAAGGGTTGACTCCCACTTTAACGTGAATGCTAAATAATAATTTATAACAATAGTAATAACAATCATAACATTATGATATATATATTCTAAAAAAAACACGCTATTTAAAATATGACATCACACATGATCATGACATTGTATCATGACAGTGTATCAATATAAATGATCACAATGATGCAATCATTACTATTACCTGTGAAGCACAGATTGTGTCCGTTTTTATTTTTTCATGAGCACTTAAGTAGCGCCAACACTTGTGTAAAAATATATAGATATATGTCAGGTAAGCTACCAAGGCCCGCAACTTTAAGGGGGTAGACATTTCGCGGATTAATGGTCAAGATGTTTATGTAATGCAATCTAATATACAACTATTACCCACGTTATGTCAAGTGGTTCGGCTTCTTGCACCGTCCACCCAACATTTGCATAAACTGGATCCAGCAAACCTCTCATGTAAGGCTGTGGAAGAGTAATACATAATCATAATATATGGCCATAATATATATATATACTTTTGTATTAGCAAAGTGACAAAATCTTCATATTCCAACTCCAGCGCTATCACTACGACGTTGAAATTATGCAGCCACTAGTCTGACATCTATAAAGACATGTCATAGGTAATTGTAACAATTCCACCTAGATGTAGGTCTTACCTTTCCGCATAGCGGGTCACATATAGGCTAAATTGGGTAAGGTACTATCTTAGTATTTTCATTATTTTAAACTAAACGAGAAGAAAATGAAGAATGTATTGCATTCACTCTTGCAAGGGCGTTGCCTGTAGTAATGACAAAAAAAACAGATACATTTTTGTTTCCGATACAAGAAACACGACATATCACTAAATAGATTTAGTATTTTGAACGGAATCACTCACCGCAAATAATGCATACGTATCAAACCTAGACATGATGAGAGCTGGGTATTCCAGATGGTCATTGGCTTCCATCCATGGTGCATACGTCACGTCATCGCCGAGATGCTGTGTGTAATCGAACCCGATCACGTAACCATGATAGCCTGCCCTGAGTGACAACAAATACTGTGGGTTATCCTAAAGAAACACGAGACGTTCACCCAATGTTGGTTCAATGTTGGGGAAGGGTCGCAGACGATGGGCCAACGTTGGGTTTGCTGGGAATTATCCCAGAGAAACAAGATACATTGAACCAATGTTGGGTTACTGTTGGTTCAGCGTCGCAGACGGTGGTCCAACAGTATCGCCCTTCGTTGTTTTACACTGTTGTGTTGTCGTTTCTGTTTCATTGGTTTGTAGTTTGTTGGTCTGCAATTTTAGCTGTTTTGCAATTTCTTTGTTTCATATTTTTTTGGTTTCAATCTCATAAACTTGTGCTCGCAAATTCTCTGTTTCGAGTTTTGTTGTTTCGTACTGTCGCTGCGGAATAAAAAGAGAACACCTCCGAAAATTTGTGTTGTTTTTGCAAAAAAATAATATACAACAAATGCACGAAATAACCAAAGGGCAAGAAAACAAAGAAAAATGTATTTTTGCAATTCCGTTGTATTCCCCTGTCCTCCTGTTGTAGTAGCCACGCGAAGAGGAGGTGAATATAAAACGTACGAAACAAGCAATGTACGAAACAGCCCACACTTGTGCGAAACATGATTTGTTCGCAATTTCTCCAGCCCCTACTAGTTTCAATTTACAACGAAAGTACGAAGCAGTAGACCTACGAAATGCCAAAACAATAAAAATGTGAAACAACCAATGGGCGATGAAATCGCGGACAGAAATTTACATATATTACACACACTGCACACATTACACAGATATTACCGGTACACATGTTATGCGCATTATACATAGACACATTAATACATACTACACTGATAATAATAATGAGTTATTACATAGCGCACGATTATGCGCATCACATACATTATCTTTGGTCACTGAGAGGTGCTCATTTGTGTGTCATTTCAACTCCCCGAGGAGCGTACTGCCCTGCGGCTATTTCGACGCTAGGAACGTAATCCCTTTTACCTCTGTGCTTATTTACACCTGAATTAAGTGAAGCACACGATAATTAAGTGTTCCGCCTAAATCGTCAGCATCGAAATAGCGGTGTCTAAACGTTGAAATGAGAGAAACGTGATATGTCTCTCGTTTTGCACTAAGTGGGGTTTGCACCCGGGCGACACACTGCAGTTATGCTAAAGAGGACGCTCTGCCAATGTGCGTCACACTCACACGTACATGTATATACATAGTCATTTTAACTGAATATGGTCATTATATAATTATAGTAGAATGATACTCACTCTGCCAATGTAAATGTGTCATAAATCAATCCAGCTCTATTGTCAACCGGTATTACCTGGGAAAATCATTTATTATTCGCATTTTTTAGGGAAAATTCTGACAATTATCAAATAATTAGGATACCTCTTTTTCATGAAGTTTCTCAAAAGGGATTTGTAAAAATATATATAAAGAAATTTCAATAGTGTGATGAAAAATATGCCAATTTGGCAACATCTATACAGCCAGACATTTTCTGACAGCAGTGAGACGCAACTGATTCGTCAATAATTCAGATTGCAACCATATGTGGTTATATATTATACATAAACTTATAATCACCTGAATTAAAATCTTCTTTTTCCAAATTCCCCACAAAAACGTATTCCTCGAACCCAAGTTTATTTTTGAAAAATCGTGATGTAATATTTCAATTAGACCCTCGTAAGCAACCAGTAGATACAACATAATTTAAAACACAACCATAATTTATAACTATCAGGGCTTTAATATGACATAGTTTAAAGGTCATTTCAGGGTAATTTAAAGGTCAAATAATGTATGAAAATCGCATTATTGCGAACTTGGGTGAAAATTACTCATGTTTTCAATTTGAGTCTATTTTGCAAATATTGACGTTTAAACACACATTTAGTTCTCAATAACAGTGATTTAATCGGCCAATAAAACTTATTAACCCTTTAACCGCCAAATTATTCAATTTAAATTTTCACCCACTTGAAGTTGTGTCTCGCTGACGCGATCCACAACTTCAAGTGGGTGAAAATTATTCAGATTTGACAAAATGGAGGTCAACTTTTTTCAAATCTTGCTGGTTGATGTTTTATTTTATCTTTAACATACCTAAAATGTGGTACTTAATGTGCTAGTAAAAAATGAAAACCCGAAGATATGCGACATCGGCGGTTAAAGGGTTAAAAACGACTAGAGTCGTGGTTAGAGGTTTAAGGGTTAAGACACTGAACGGCAGTATCTGCTTACTTTACAAGTAAGCAGATACTGCCGTTTGGCCTCGATAATAGCGGTATGTCTGGAACGTTTTTTTTTGCTGTTGCACATTCCCACCTGATGATTTGACAATAGCTGATCGACCAGGGCTTCTCTTCCGTTCTCATCATAACGAGTAATGAAGTAATCCATGGCTGCTACGTTAATGAGGACCCACTCATTGGGTGAGGATGGGATGCCATCATCCACCGTTTCTACAAAACAAACCACCGAATTTATACAGCACAGCCCCGTTTATGGTGTGAAAAATAATTTGTGCAGAATTATTGAACAGATACGAAAACTATGACCTCAAATCGGACTGATTGCGGTTGTTTTGATCCGAATAAGAAATATAAAACATTCAGTGTGAGTAACAAATACAAATATTTACGAAACTGTTACTGTGAATCCCAGCAAACACGAGACACTAAGCCAATGTTGGTTTAATGTTGTGCCAGCGTTGTAGACGGTGGCCAACATTAAACCAACATTGGTTCAATGTCTCGTGCTTGCGGGGTAGAGCGAGTTCACAATTTTTCACAATTTCAAGGCCCAAAAGCCTTGGCAATCGGGTGTATTCCCATGGAAGGCTAAAATGCAGTATCTGCTTACTTGTAAAGTAAGCTGATACTGCATTTTGGCTTTGTACGGCAGTATAGTTCAGTTGACAAAGATAATGCTATACTCAGATACTTACAAGTAATAATGACCTGACTTGACATTGTATAAAAGAAAAACCAAAACCTACCGTTCGTTCTGTCAAGCCATAGTTTGGTTGAGAGATCCCAGAGGGGCTCGTCTTCAGTGGTAAAGGTTATCGGAACATGCCACGTGTATCTGAAAATAAAGTACACTATTAATTAAAACAATGAGATTATTTATTGCGTAATATATATACCTGTATAATTGTAACATTTGTCCGCTGAGATATGTTTCACCCACTTGATGTTGTGTCTCGCTATACCGTGAGCCACAACTTCAAGTGACTACTGACTGTACAGAGTGTCACATGTGTCACTCAAATTGCACGGGCTGCAAGATATAGACGACATTGCCGCAACCTTTGTAAAGATACCATAGTGATGATAACGGTGGTTGCGGGGTTATTGTTGGATTTTCATCAGTTTTTTTCACGAACTCTTTTTTTATAAAATTATGTAAGAAACTGTAATAATGTCCACATAACGCGCGATTTTATCATTGATACTGGTCACAGTTCCGTGTATTTTCTTCACGTTTTACATTAAAATTATTTTCTGTGTAGCACAGTAAGTAAGTAAAAATCCTTTATTATAGCATTTTATCAGATTGAAAAAACTAAAACAAACTGTCCTAGAGAATGAGGCTTTGATTTATCCTACATGTAGGCCTAGTAGGTAACAACAAATAATATGGTGAAGACATGGTGTAAAAAATTATCTGGTTTAGATCTCACCCCCATTCCGAGTCATCTGGAACCTGCTGATCTGGGGGATTGATAAAGTAATTCTGGATCAGGTCCACCTCTCCCCCGGGCTGCCTATCCACAGAAACCAGGGGGAATCCCCTCTGGAGAACGTAACCGTCCATCTTCTCTTTGATGTTCAGGGGGGATCCATCGGTGTCCGTTATACCCACTTGATCGGCAAACTGAAGCGCAGGATAATTGCAGCTAATTGTTTTGTTAACATAATTATTTCCCTAGCAGACAAAGTGTCGTATGTACCAATTATTTGAGTGGCCCATACGCCACTTTGGATGCTAGGGGTGGTATATAAATGACAGATCTTGGATGCCCCATGGCATTCGATTGTGTATTGTTGGTTAAAATTTCCTCACCTGTCAGTTAAAGTCCGTAGGACTACTATTATTCTACCACATATTGCTTGTAGGCCTATTGTATTACGTCGCTTTCTGCACAATTATAGAAAAATCGCGACAGAAGGAAGCCCTATTAACCCCTTGCGCTCTTGAGTTATTCACTTTATAGTTGAAGCTGTGTCAAGGGACACAGGGGACAGACTTCAAGGGACAGACAGTGAATTTATTGGCGTTTATAGATTTCAGACATTCTGCACGTTTAGTGACATGTTCTTACATTATGCTCTTACATAATACAAACCAACAAAATGTCACCATATTTGACATCGGTGATCAAAGGGTTACAAATAAATACTCTGCGGTGTAAAACCAAACAGCATGATCTGCTTACTTTGCAAGTAAACAGATACTGCCTTTTGGCTTTGCAGAGCAGTACTTACCTCACTTAGAGCTGTCCACAGAGCATCTGTGTTCACACGCTCGAACGCATGCTTCTCCTGGTAATACTACAACACAAAATCAGGTTAAATCACTAATGTCCCAAAGGTGTTTTTAACCCTCACCAAGTTTTTGTGTTGCAATTTACACCCACTTGAAGTTGTGTCTCGCTGACGCGATCCACAACTTCAAGTGGGTGAAAATATTTGATAAAATGAAGATCAACGATTTTGGAATCTTGTTGATTGATGTTTTATCTTTAACATGTTCAAAAGCTCGTATTTGATGTGCTAATAAAAAGTAAAAAAAACTAATATTATCGGGACCGGTGGTTAAAGGTTTAATGTATGCTATATGTTTTGCATAGCAATACGTGTAGATTTACCTAACATTATTGTAGGGTGGCTCTTTTAATATAGTAGCAGCACATAATATAGGCTATAAGTCTAGGACAACTTTACTTTGCGGCCTAGATACATGTAGGAGCATCACATAATCTAAAAATTGAGATCAATGACTACCTGAAGTGCTTGAGGAAACGTGTCTCCAAAGATTTGCTCAAGCATTCTTACAACACATCCACCCTTTCAACAAACATAGAACATGCGTTATAATATGTTAATATCTATGAATCACCACTAAATTTCACCAAATATTTTGGTTAGACTGTTAGTTACAAAGGCATCTCAAGTGTTAAAAATTGTATTTAGGCCATTGTGACCTTTTTAAAGTGATATCATATTATAGGCCGAAAAAAAACAATATATATACACTTACTTATTCTGTGGACCTAATTGTCAGAAAGTTTTTTTGTTTTGCCTGGAAATGTTAAAACATCCGTAGAGACTAATATGCAATAATATTTTTTTAGCATCTAATGTTTTTTTCATCTATCAAAGTATTCCAACATAAGGTTCATAGGTAATGGTAGTACCGCACTACTGTGATCTCAGATACTTGCCCACAGCTTGCATAGCATATTTGTTATAATTTTTTTCAGGATTTAAAGAATTGTTAGCGACCAAATTTGACACACGCGAAAAGTCTCTTTCGATTATGCTTTCTGTCAGGTGGGACTCTTCAGAACGGATTCCCATATACAGCAAGCACAAGATGTTGATCCTATGCTGGATTAATGTTGGCCCACCGTCTGCGACTGCGACCCAACATTAAACCAGCATAGGGTCAGCGTCTGCGTTTGCTAGAACTGTAATAGTGTGTAATTCTAAGCAAGAGCGTTGATTCCAACGGTCCCTCCACCATTAATAACAATCAATAATGGCCACAAAGTCGAATGTTAAAAATAGCTCAATGGCTACAACCCAACAGGCACATCCACACCCCCATATGGGATGTGTGTTTGTGATGTGAAAACAATTCAGCTAACGGTTTCCGAGATCGCCTGAAAACGCAAACTGCCATTAAATAAAATCAATAATGGCCACAGAGTCGAAGGTCAATAATTATGTCAAAGTTCATAACCCCCAAAAGGCACAACAACACCCCCTAATGAAGGGATGCGTATGTGAAATATGAAAACAATCCAGCAAAGGGCTTCCCGACATTAATTAAAGTCAATAATGGCACACAATCGAAGGTAAAAACGCAGAAACTAGGTAAAAGGTCATAACCGTCATAAGACACATCTACACCCCTTAAAGGATGTGTGTAATATGAATACAATCCAGCTAACAATTTCCGAGATATCGTCCGGAAACGAAACATGAACGTATGGCCGAACGACCGGACGGCCAGACATACGGCTGAATATATATCCCTCGCCCTACTTCGTGGCCCGGAAAAAAATATATAGATTAAATCAGCCAGATACCTTCTGATATGCGAACAATGTGAAGGCGTCCCATGCCTCCTCTCTATGTCCTATGTCTGAGTGCACTGTACCACTGGTGACAGAAGTGTCCCAGCCCATGATCAAGTGACGATCATGGTAATCATGAAGCTCACTCTAAAATATAACAGAACAAGAGGTAGTATAGTATACAGAATCATGTCACCATCCTAGAAAACTACTATATGCCTACCCGGATTCATATCAACCCTTTAAATCCTGACCATGCATCAAAGTGTCATTCTGCATCTCTGAAGAATGACCTAATTTCCCACATCTAGGGAGTTTCGAACAATATTTTGATGGAACTGTTTTCATATTAACGATATTTTTTTTTCATTTGTCACCCGCTTAATGTCATCTTCATCCACTACAAGTCGAGAATTGCGACAGCAATTCGCGGCTTGTAGTGGATGAAGATGACGAATGGTAAATTCAGCCTTAATAATAATAATCATAATGATACACTTCTATAGCGCCTGAATCCTCGGTGATCTGAGCTCAGAGGCGCGTCAAACATAATCCTTGAAAGGGTTAACCAGGTGAATAAATGTCGCTGATTTCTCTGTCAATTATCAACCAATTTTCGTGAAATTTTACACACACTATTTTCTCATCGGCGACTACCCTTCGACCCCCATTATGTTGTACAACCTCTATTATAATAATTAAATAGCAAAATATCCCGATGCGCAGAAACCTTTTAAAAAATATTTTAAACTTGTTTGTTATTGTATATATTAGCATCATGGTTAATCTGTGCTAACTCAGCAAACATGTTCACCCAATGTTGTATTAATGCCATTGACCGATGTGGAATATCATTGTTAACGCAATTGTGTGGTTCAAATAACGAAAAAATATTTTTTTATCTTAAAAAATGTATATCTCTCAATCTGAATTCCTTGATTTACTGACTATATATATATCTGAAAATATTAACAAAAATGCCAAGGCAACTTGTTTGATTTTAAACTTGTTTGATATCGCATAGATACGGGACTATAGCATCATTAGGGTTAATATCTGCTATCTCAGCAAATATGCTCACCCAATGTTGTATTAATGTTGGGCCGGCGTCTACGACGCTGGTCCAACATTAATGCAGCATTGGGGAAATGTCTCGTGCTTGCTGGGATATATGCCTGTACCCATGACCAGCCAAAGACGTCCTCCGTTCCCCTGTTTTTCAGATAGCTTGAGAATCCCTCGCTGACCCAAGCGTAGTCCCACCACTCATATCCAACACGATTACCGAACCACTGAAAAAAACCAATAACAATTAGGCCTACTCTCTAGTTGTGAATCGCGTCAGTGAGACACAACTTCAAATTAGTGAAATTTCAAATTAAATAAGTTGACGGTTGAGGGTTTAAGTCAACGACACATAGCATTACAATAGCATTACATTATGCCATGATGATCACTGTTGCATGTAATTCTTTTTATAATTTGTGACCCTACCCGCCACACGAAAAGGGCAGTATTGTCCAAATTTTTCAAATTGATTTTTTTAGTTGACTTCTTGTTTTATTAACCGAAATATTTTTTGAAAAATCTTCATTAGATCTACTTTCTGTTTTATGAGATTTTAAAATGTTAAATTTATTTATGTAATCAATAAAATGTTAATTGACGTCATAAATAATTTTAACAAAGCCGCCGGGCTATACCATTTCGCATCGCGGGTCTCATTTGATCTTATAGTATACGATCTGAATTGAATCTCGCCCCGCCGACAGACTTAAAACAACCTCTATTATAATAATTAAATGACAAAATACTCCGATGCGCAGAAACCTATTAAGTAAGGTGTCATCCCACCTGGGCACGGGGCATCGGGCGTATGATATTTTGGCGTGGCCATCTGGGCGAAGCGCATCGGGGCGTATAATAGTGTGACCCACCACGCGAGAAGGTACTTCCCCGCGGCTTTATTCAAATTATTTATGACTTCATTTAAAATTTAATTTAATGATTACATACCTAAATTTAAAATATTAAAAATCTTATAAAACAAAAAGTAATAAGGATTTTTCAAAAATTATTTCAGTTAATGAGACAGGAACAACACGGCTATCGTATCAAATGAAAAAAATCAATTTTGAAAATTTGGAGTTTATGGCCCTTTCCGCGTGGCTGGTCACATATATGTAACTAAAATAGCTGTAAGTAAAACCTATGGAAATTGTTATCAGTATCACGGTGCGTATTGCCACGTATTACGTCGTACTTGGTGGGCGATTTCGTGGAACATGAGATGGACAAGGGCTCGCCTGTTGGCCGTTGTGCCCCAATCTGGATTCCAGAGCATGCTGGACTCCCCGTAAGTGATGTGCCCCCAAGTCTCCATGGCTCCCACCTTTGTGGGCAGAAATATGTGATCTGCAAAATAAAAATAAAACCACGTTCCCGGTTAACCCTTTGCCCGCTACGTTATCTTATCTAAATTTCCCCCCACTTGAAGTTGAGGGTCGCTACCGCGACCCTCAACTTCAAGTGGGGGGAAATTACTAATTTTGTTTGATTTGGAACCAAACATTTGCAAATCTTGATGTTTAACTAAACACACATTTTGTTCCAACAAGTGTGATTTAATAGGTGATAAAACAGATTTAAAACGACTATTATAGTGGCTCTTAGCGGCTAAAGTATTAACCCTTACACCGCTTGGCACGACTGTAGTTGTTTTAATTCGTTTTATTAGCCGATCAAAGCAGTTATTTTGAATGAAATGAGTGTTTAAAAATCAAAATTTGCAAATGTTTTGGTCTTAAATTAGACACATATTTTGTGTAATGTTTAGGCAAAAATTAATCTCGTGTTCAATGGGTCAATGGGCTACACTGAAATAAATCAGTTTTTCTTTCAATATATATATCGTGATGACACCGACGCATTAATGTAAAACGCTTTGGGCAATACAATAATAAACGTATAGGCCGCTAGAACCATTTTGTTTCTAAAGATGTTTGTCTTTGTGCCAGAGCTTGCGATTTCTATTTTAAACTTAATCAGCGGTAGGATTCGCTCACCCATTTTTGATATTGAGTACGGGGTGCCAGTGAAATCTTCCACCCAGTCAAGCATTGGTCCAGCTATACTGGAGGCATATACAGCATCAGCCATCTTACTCGGTTGAACCCACACTCTAGTCTGTGAACAATAAACATATAAATTAGTAATGCAACCCAAGTGTGAGTCTCTTCATCTATTTTATATACAGCCTCCCCGCCCATGAGATACAGCTAACATTGTGTCTAATTCGCAATATACAGGGAGTAAAAAGTGTAAAAAGGCAGTAAAATGAGTAAAAATACGCCAGCTATGTTCGTACTATGTATAAACCAACCCTATCAACCACAGGGTGGTATTACTTACGCGATGTCCATTATTGTTTGTGGTCTCCAGGTAGGGGAAGTCCAGGAATGCCCATCCCACGATGTATGGTGACATCACAGGTGTGACATCGAAATGATCGGCAAACCAGCCATCTGCTCTGTAATAAATCAACACTCTCTGTCTAGTTGTTTATATAATTGTAAAAACAAAAAATACGTTTACTCTGTGCATATTCTATGGTTACAATAATGATAAAATGTTGTTACGATAATGAGAACATTCAAAGCCCATAGACAGTAACTGCTTACTTTTTAGCTTTGCAAAGCAGAATTATGTGCAAGGGGAGAAATTTTACAAATCAGCAGCTACTGCTCTTTACTGCTGATTGCCTTCGCACAGTAGATTTTTTACAATTTATAAAATCGAGATACCTGTAATTACTTATAATTACTAATAACTAATTATAATGAAGATATGATGAAATTACGCAGTCCGTGAAGGGTTAACCCATGCAACACACCTTCTGTGGAATGCAGTGACTTCACCGGAAACCGTTTTGAATGGGAACTCGGTAAAAACAAAGCTATATAACACCCTCTCCCCTATACTTCATTGTATTAGTCAGCTCGGTGACAACAATGGTAGTCAAGGCTATTGAGTTTCACAGAATATGATCTAATTAAGTCTCCCCTGTACAGAGGTGAAGACATTTGTTTACCTGTGACCGCTCAGCCTGTCTGTGTGTCTGTGAGTGTCTATTCATTCGGTCCAGCGATTCCTATAGTGCAGGCGGTCAAACATGCGACGTTGACACAATGCTGGTCTAATGTTGGTTCACCGTCTACGACGCTAACCCAACATTAGCCAAGTATTGAATTAGTGGGGGGGGGGGGGTCGTGTATGGTGTCACACTGAATGTGGGCTACCGTCACAGACAGCGGGCCAACATTAACCCAGCTTTGGTTCAAAACATGGTGCTGGTATAGTCTATGCTACACAAGCCCACCATTGACCCGGCAATATATCCAGCACAGGCGACGCCGGCCCAACATTTAACAAACATTGGATCGATGGCAGCTGGTACTCTGTGGACACACCACTGCCAAAAGAAAGCACTGTCTAGTGTTGAATAGTTGATGGCCAGAGTCGGCGACGATGGACCAGCGTTAAACCGGCATTGGGTTGACATGTCGTGTTTGCTGGGCATTGTGTTGTATACCAGCTGGCCGCTGATACGGGACCACTTAGCTATCCAGCAAACAGGGGTATTCACACAATGCTGTTTCAATGTTGACCGACCATCTTCGACGCTGGCCCCATATTGAAACAGCATTGGGTGAATGACCCGTGTTTGCTGGGATATTTGTTATCAACCTTTTAGCTGCAGAAGGGGAGACATATCCTCTTTTTGTTTACAAAAACGGTGAATCTTCTCGTTATTTACCGTATTTCTGTGAATGCTAAGTCCGTGTTGTGTGTGGTCACCATGTGGTCACGCCTGACCAGTGTCACGCTGTATGTGGCAGTAAATGCGGGCTCGTCAAATAAAGGAAATGCATATCTGGCATTGTGGGCGAAAAATTCGGTCACAGCAACATACCTGAAAATGTTCAAAACTAAAATTGATTACATTATTTCAAACAATCGCGATAGTATATGCTGACAAGGAGATGTAAGCTTACTTAAGTTCTCAGGTTATAGGCATATAAGGCAAGGAGCAAATAAAATGGGAAGGGGTAAGTGTGCAGCTATGGGTTGGCTGACTACAATAGAATTGTTAAATAAGGTACTTTGCCCTCCTCCCAGATTATGCATCAAAGTATATAGGTCTATGTAAATTATATATCCACAGGTTCGTGAGTGAACATAACCATTTTTCTTTTCAACAAAGGCACCACACATAGATACAAACAGATAGGCAAGTATTTTTATACCCGCGATAATTATTCCGGGTGAAACAGGGTACTGTACATACAATGATATGTTTATTATCATATAATAAATTGCATATCTTGAGAATTCTTGTTCACAGTTGAAATAAGTACATTCTAAATGTCAAAAGTTCCGCAGTATATACTGCCGTGCAAAACCAAAATACAGTATCTGTTTATTTTACAGAGCAGTATATACGAGTGGATGTAGAAGCGTTCTGAAAATGGTTTAATATAAACATTAAGTAAGACAAATTTACTTCAACGATGCAGTGCCTTTAATGATTTTTCCTACTAGAATTATCTCCTTTTTTGTAACCCTTTCACTACTTGCAGTAAATACCCGCGATATTGTTAACATGCTAATTAGGATAATACAAAGCATATTGGACCTAATTACTTTGTTTCTCCTTGGTCCTCGTAAGTTTCGTAATAAAACCCACTGCCAAACCCATCCGCCACTTGCAACGTACTCCTAAAAGCCCAGTGTATTATGTAGTGTGCACCAACGGTGAGTGGCGCCTCCAGCTGGACAGAGAGAAGTTCATTGTTGTTGTCGACGTCCAGCTGTATCCAGACAGGGTCACCAGCCTAAAATAATCAGAACAATATTGTCGTGCAAATCAAAAGACTGTATCTGCTTACATACATTAGGCCAAAAGGCAGTATCTGTTTACTTTACAAGTGACTACAGTTTGGCTTTGCAGACAGGAACACGTCCAGCACACTATCTAGGCTTTCCTGAACAACATAATATAAATCTAAAAAAATGGGAAACGATTTTGCTTGTCTCCCAGGGATTCATTCCCGGTCAATTTCTGTCTGCTCTCTACACTTGATCACCAGGGGATACTGCGCTGTATTTTTCTATTCGATTACTTTTTTTCTAAGTTAAATTATTTATTTTTTCACCCACTTGAAGTTGTGTCTCGCTACCAGACAGAAAGACAGACAGACAGATATTGTATCGACAGAAAGAAAGTCAATCCAGACTTATTTGTCATGCTAACGCGACCCACAACTTCAAGTGGGTGCAAATTTCTCATGTTTGTTTAATTTGAGACCAAACATTTGCAAATCTTGATGTTTAATTGCTCATTTCGTTCCCAAATAACAGTGATTTGATCGACCAATAAAATAGATTAAAACGACCATTTTTTGTGTTTAGCGGTTAAAAAGTTAAAATAATGAACCCTTTGCCTGCTGATCACGACTATTTTCGTTTTACTCCGTTTTATTACCTGATTAAATCACAGTTATTGGGAATTAAATGAGTGTTTAAACATCAGGAATTGCTAATGTTTGGTGGGAAATTAATAAAACAAATATCTGTAATTTTCAGCCACTTGATGTTGTGGGTCGCGGTGGCGAGACACAACTTCAAGTGGCTGAAAATTTAAATTATTTAACTTAGCAAGAAAAGGGTTAATGCAGATGTGAAAATACCTGAACTGGGGAATCCGGATCCAGAATAATGTTGAGATCATCGATGTTAATATCCAGGTCTCCCGAGTTCATGTAAATGACGTCCACAGCTTCGTGCGCTTCAAACCAGGCGTCCACCCATCCGTCAAACTCAAACGGTGGCGCTCCCTCCACCGCCGCGCGGATCTCAAGGTCATAGTGGTAAGGACTCAGGGACGTCGGGAGACGTCCATCATCTTCGTCATATGGGAGGGGTAGTTCCTTATCCACATCCACACACCCCCGACCATACACACCTGTAAGATATCAAATCATAATCAATATTATATATGTATACTTGAAGGTTATTTATGCTGCTCTGCTTCGGAGTATTAAAAGCAAAATAGAGGAAATGATAAAACTGTATCACTATAGCCCACCCTTTAAGCGCTAAGGAATAATATAGTCATTTTTAATCCGTTTCTATTAGTCGATCAAATCACTATTATTGGGAATGAAATGAGTGTTCAAGCACCAGGATTTGCAAACATTTGGTCTCAAATTAAAACAAATATGAGTAATTTTCACTCACTTGCGTTGTGGGTCGCGTTAACCAGACACAACTTCAAGTTGGTAAAAAATTATTCTTCAACGTAGTGCTTTAAGATGTCTAAATTAATGAAGAAAATGATAAAACTGTATATATAGTTTACTCAACATAATATAGTGTAATAATATTACTTTGTTTTGTCAAATCAAACCAACAATAAACATATCTTGAAATGTATATCATCATTGACACTTTTATGACCGTTTTTTTGTTATTTTGTGTAGTATTGTTAGCGAAATAAAGCGAAAATTATCGGTACAGCTTAATCTGATTAACCCTCTAACCGCCAAATTATTCAATTCGAATTTTCACCCACTTGAAGTTGTGTCTCGCTGACGCGATCCACAACTTCAAGTGAGTGAAAATTATTCAGATTTGACAAAATGGATGGCAACTCTTTTCAAATCTTGCTGATTGATGTCATTTTTCATCTTTAACATGTTTTAAAGGTGGTACTTAAAAGGACTCAATCAGGCTAAAATCTTCAAAAAATCGGTGATTTTATTTTGGCTTCTTAATATGACCATAAGATGTAAACATGTCCATAGACTAGAACTGGAAATTTTTTTAATTTTTGTGCCGCGCATTCACCAGTTAGGCTAGATATAGAAACGAAATTCGCGTATTTCTTATTTTGGACATGCATGTCCGAAATAAGAAATCGGGAATTTTCGGCGGTTAAAGGGTTAAAATAACAATGTAAAAAACAATTATAAGCAGTGGAAGAAAAGACGTAATAGTGTGATACATTTCACGTGAGGTTTCTTGGCCTTGACGCTGTCGTTGTTCTGGTCCTGGTCCGCTGAGATGTGCGATAGAAAAATCAGTAGCAGCACAGATATGCGCCTGTTCATCATGGACGACCGCGATCAACTATATCATAATATCCACTATCACCGGGCAAACTGCTAGCAGCCGTCAAAAAAACACGCTCGCATGCAATTGAGATGGTGCTTAAAGTGACGTGGCATGCTGGGAGTTCCGCCAGAAGTTTCATGCTATCAATTATTTTTTTTAGGACTCTAGTATCTCAGATCCGGTTCCATCTTCCGTCACTAAGTGTCCCCATCTATATCTCAATTGCAGGCGAGCGTGTCAAAACACATTACATAGGCCACGCCATACTGCAGTGCAAAGCCAAAAGGGAGTATCTCCTTACTTTTCAAGTGAGCAGATAATGCCTTTTGGTTTTGCAGAGCACTTTACATCTAATTAAGTGTCAGTCGCCTTGATGCCTAGCCACCATGGACCCTTTAAGCACTCATCGTGATTAGCATGCAAGTTAGATCACTGTCATTGGGAATCTGATGAGTGTTGAAACACCATGATTTGGAAATGTGTGGTATCAAATTAAACAAATATCAGTAATTTTCACCCACTTGAAGTTGTGGGTCGCGGTAGCGAGACACAACTTCAAGTGGGTGAAAACTAAAATTTCATAAATTAGCGCGCTCAGGGTTAAGATAACGTATAATTATGTGGGAATAGTCTGTCTATATAGCGAATATATTATATATTGATATCTATCTGTAATCAAATTCCACTTATCTCAGATGATATAATTATGTGGGGTATACTACCAGAGATCATTCACATATAAATAATCTCTGATACTATACCTTATAATCAGATTTAAATGTAACCGACGTATGGCATGACAGCCTCATCATGGAATAACGTTTAGCTTTAATATTTCCACAAATTGATCAAGCCGAAGATTATGGAATAGTTTCTGCACACGTTTTAAGCAATCCCTTGCCACACAGACGAAATGTTTGGTCAAAGTCTGACGCATGTGTCATTCCATGACATTATATATAGTCATCGGATGACTGTCAGGGAATGACAAAATATTATTCAATTGAAAAAGAATGGCGAGCAGGTAACCAATTATCGCTCATGACGTGGTGCTAACAATTTAACACATTCAGTTGTGTTATTTGAATGAGACAACTGTTATGTAATGTTACTCTCTGAATGCCGCCAGGCCATAACAATTGAACAATAAGGTTTTAAATTCTGATACATTACTGCGTTGCGCATATCGCGTGCCTCATCATGTTCTAATAAAGGTGCGAATTGAATTTCAAGAGCACATTTCTAAGTGTACATAATATCATGTGGATTTACATGTGATTTTACATAATTCTAACCATTATTCGTTGACTCGCGTTGGTCGCTTGGTGTCAAAAGGAGGTTAACCGTTATCATTAGATTAGCGCACTATGTTATGTATTTCAAGCAGATGTTCCAGGTACGACAAAAATCTTCCTTCATATCTACTTGCGGCATTACTTTTTCAGTTATTTTAGCTGCAGTGATGTCAGACTGAAATAATTTGGCACTTTAACATAATAGAAATAGCGTTGAAATGTTATCACCCTTAACTAGGCAATGATCTATGAGCATTTCTTAAAATGCGAAATAATAGCTCTTTTATAACTGATTGAAGGATCATTCCGTTAGAAATTCAGTTATGACAAACTGAAATAATTTGACACTTTGAAATAACAGAGACTGTGATAAAAACTAACACACTATGCAATGAAGAACTTGCATATTTATTTGATTCTTTAGACGTATATAGAAATCGGTATATTTTATATACTTATACAGAAGTGTATGGAATCTACATATTGAGGATCTACATAATTAATTGAGATGTTTAAAATTATTGACCTATCTGTATGCATTTGTTCCGGAATACTGTCTGTGAACGCTGTACCGGTAATGATGATTTTATATAGCCAAATTACTATAGCCAAATTACTGAAGTGAAGTCATTACATTTAGTCAGGCATATACATCTGGTTATGTGGGTGTGTCACTAGTGAACATTTATTCGTGCATTTGCCAATTTCTTTACCCAAATTGACCATGGCCAATACTCTAAATTACACCTACATAATGTTATTGGTTTTAAATCTCAGCTGCCCAGATATCCTGGCCAATTACAGAAATCGCCTTGAACATATATGATAAGCAGATCTGAGATGTGGCTAGCGGGCCTGATAACCCACGTGATCCCATCCACTTTTTTAGCCATAACGAAGTCAGCCACATAAAATTATAGGCAAAAGTGTATTGTTGGCCGAAGCGATGCAGCAGAGGGTATGCCTATAGGAAAGGTGTGAGAGCGCTTGTGCAGATAATGACCACGAGCCACATATAGGCCTATCATGATATTTCAACCACCCACCCCAGACCTTAGGGGGACTAGGGCGGGGGTGGAGGGGGGATGCGCCAACCCGGCTGAACAGTATGCCCCCTTCCTGGAAATAAGTACTCTCTACTTAGCCCACATAGGTGTTAGAGGAGGGGCCGTAACTTATATTGTACCTCACACCTACCTGTATAGCAGTACACGCACCCCACCCCACCCCAGCCTCCTTCTCAGGGCCACACTAGCACAGCTAGGATTCCTTGCACCTATGAGAGACAAGTTTATAAAATTATGTCTTCCCTATACTGGGCTATGGTTGTCATTATATGCCTAGTATTATTATGACCAGTACATGCGGTCAACCTGTGTTGTATTATAGTTGGTCCATCCTATACAATGACAGCACAAAAGCAACATTGGATGTGCGTATTTTACTTGTGTTGTTGTAGCATCTCAGATTGTGGATTAACATGAACCCAGCGCTGGGTCATCGTCTCAGTCAGTACGACACACTGACCCAATATTGGTTTAACGTTGGTCCATCGTTTGCGATGCAGGCCCCACATTAGGAAAACATTGGGCCGGTGTAGATGTATCCTGTTTATGCTGTAGGATTGGCAATGCTGGATTGATGTATGTCAATTGTCTACGGCGCTGGCCCAACATACAATCAACATTGATGATGTGTATATTAACTTAAATAATAAAACTATACTAGTAGGATAGTCAATACACATGATATATGTACAGATGTAGGCCTATATCTCATCAGACAATACTGACAAGAGCACATAATGTCAGGCCTAAATATCCACAAGATGTCAGGCCAAGTTGAACACCAAATATAACATTTTAGATGTTTTAATGTAGTCAAACCCCTCCCTGGTCCACCCACACTCTGTCAAAGAGGTTAAAAGAAGCTTTTAATTTCATAAAAATAGTCATGTGTTCCTTGGCCTGACCATGTGGTTTAGAATGACAAGGACATCATTTTTGTCAGGTATTGCCTTATTGGCCAGATACAAAATCAGGTCAAATTCATGAATACGTCTACAGAACACATTTTATAGTGCAATCAATCAGAGCCACTAGTGGAAGGATAGTGGATCTGATGAATGATAATGACCCCACCCTTGCCCACACACTTCCCGGAAAAAATTCATTCTGCACAGATAGATCTGTTTATCCTTATGTGGTCTCTGTTCTTACGCGTGCTGTTTTTAGAGATTCTTTTCCATATGGTGATGTGGAGAGGTGTTCCACATACCTACCAAGTATGTGTGTGGAGACTCTCTCTGTGTCGGTGTGTGGGAGCAAGAGCGTGCGGATCAAGTCCAGGACAAATTGTGTTGCCCGGCAAGCGCGAGGCATTGGGCCGATGTTGTTTCAATGTTGGGCCATGTCGTAGATGGCCGTCCAGCATTGATCCGGCATTGGTTTAATGTTTCGTGTTTGCTGGGTAGCTTGCAAAATTTTACATTATTTTTAACAATATATTATTCAATGCTATGTTTTCTTGATAGTGTCTCATAAGTCAGAACTGACTGGCCGAAATAAATGGACCACTGTAATGTTCATAATATAAATGAATTGTGACACTTAAATAAATTTTACTTGACTTGACTTGACTTGACTTGACTTGATAGGACACTCACCTGGTGCCGCTCGATTCTACTGGCCATAAGAGCATTTCACTTATTATATTTACAGACAATTCATAATAAACATTAAGATTAATACATACTGTGATTTAAATATTGACTGATATTTTTGCTATATTTATAAAATAAACTGTTATAATTATTCTCAGTGTTGTAATTATGATATCTCTCACTTTGGTTATTTTATGACTTTTTAAATTACTTTTAGGATTGGACGCGTTCTTCGGTTAAATAAGTGATTGTTATCGGAGGTAAATCATCAGTCGCTCGGCAGAAGACTTGGGTTACATATATTAAACAAATTAATTAACCAGAACTTCCCTGCGCGAGGTAATTATCCGTGCAGTTAAGAAAACAGTTTTAATGGCGAGAGCAGGGTATAGTGGTAATTTTCTCTCTATGGGTCAATTACACAGCCGATACCAATTATGTGAAAAAAAATATCAAGGTATTGATATAAAATTAGTTTTGTTTTATTGGAATATATAACCAATCTAATTTAACAGATAGCCAGGGACAACGCATTTGGCAGAAAGAGAAACATTTACAACTCCGTCACAAAAACGAAAATTCGGGATTTTCACATGCCACATATTATTGAGCAAACAACACTCTGCGTCGATGCAAGTATCAAGAAAAATGTAATATAAAATGATAAAATGACAGCAGCTGTGCTTAACAGCACCGGTAAAAGCATCATGAACAAATCAAGCAATCGCGTGGAAATGTATTTCTTATTAAGGGTGGGAATATTACCATTTATTTTAAAGGTACTCCTGACCCCTTATGAAATTTGCACCAACTTTCTACAACTACAATCACAAAATGAGCTTGATGGAGTTGTAATGTAGGCCTACTCACATTTTCCACGATGTGGAAAAATCTAGTTCGTGGATAATTCAGAACTGGTACCAGGTAATGGTACTCTTTATTGGCACATGGCTTAGCGACTGTGACGGAGTTGTAGGACAAAAGTATAATATTGCAATTTTAGTTGCAAATTCATTCAAGAAATATTTACATAATTTATGTAGTCACTTTTTAAAGTGCGTGGTGGAGCTGTAAACATTTCCAATGACATAAACTGTTCTACATACTTTGACAGCCAGTATATATTTTTTCTAAAATACTAAAAATTAATATAAAATATTTTTTTGTGAAAACGATTAAAAATAATCATTGGTCAAAAAATAACTAAAATATGACATGTGACACATCATAGTACATAGTAAAATTAGTAGGGGCCTACCTGAGCCATAGGTTTTGACGGCCCATCGTGTGGACATATTGTTTTTTAACTGGCCCATAATGAGAAAATTGCTCATATATACAGTCTAAATGCAGTACTGTAGGCCTCTATTCAGACCTTTAGAGAGTAGGCCTAAATATGCACGACTACAAAAAGTACCTCTGGGTGATAAGCCAAAAAGCCGCAGCGAATGAGCCATTGCGTCCGGCCTTCATGATAACATAATGACTTCACTCTGATAATGTAGATACACAGGTGTCGGGTTACCACGCTACAATAAGAACGACATCAGCAGCAATGTTATCTTTACGAAGGGTATACGCCTTACGCAGTAAGCACAGAACATTTGTATAGCATTTGTACAATGTTGGACCAACGTCGAAGACGTTGGGCCGACGTTGTACAAATGTTATGCAAATGTTTTGTGTTTGCTGGGTATTTAGCCTTTTAGTTAGGTCATATCCCGTGACAATGTAGTCAAGTTTTTTGGTGATCATCTTCAGGGGTAAATGAGAAAATTGGCCCCTATATTTCATTCACACTCCAATAAGTGAGATTTGCTTCTATTTACATGTCACCATGGCAACAGTCGCTAGTAAATTAAACTTTACAAAATGTTATAACTATAGGCCCTACGTCTGGGGTAACCACACCACAATGCCGGGTATAAATGAAAACCCTAAATTGACACCAAAATCCTGAATCTGCTTCAAGTCGGACATTAATTTGTTGTTTGACCTTTGAAAAATGGCGGCCATCTTGGATTTTACCCATACCGCGATGCCTAGAAGGTGATTTCTAGCCACACCACTATGTCGGGCGTACATCAAAAGCCCAAAATAGACAAAACTATGAATCTGCTACTGCTCTGTCCAAAATTATATCAATCTGATGTTTGACCTTAGCTGAATGGCGGCCATCTTGGAAAAAAGCGGTCACTTTGAAATTTTGCTTGACTATTTTTGTGGGATTTTTCAAGCAGCTGCAGATGGACATCCATACCAAATTTGGTTATTGTATCACAATTAGAACGATATTGTTTCACTTAGCCGCTCCACTAAGTCGGAATATCCCCGTTAACAGCTGTCACAATACACCGTCTATCCGTAATAGCATTTAGAAACAGTTCGAGATTTTACTCAAGAAGTTTAACTCTAATGTTTCGGAAAACAAACACATCACTAAAATTAATCTATATCTGCCAAAAATGGCCTAAAGTGAAAGTCACATTCATTTATTCATCAATTCATTTATTTATTTATTCACATAATATTATATACATTTATTCATTTAATATTCAATTATTTATTCATTTACTGTCATGAAAGCGATCAATATTGTCAGTGAGATGTAAATGTGCCGTTTGCGGTTACATTATACGGCGACTGGTTACATAATACGGTCGTATGGTCCTTTTTCCCATGGTTACGTAATACACGGACGATGTGACCATACATTGTAAACATAGGCCGTATAATTAACCTGTTTACATTATCATGATTATACTGCACCGTGAGAGTAACCGGTTACATTATACGTCGGTTACATTATAAGGTAGCGTGCTCGGCCTCAGACCGCCAGGGTTCGAGTTTCTAATCCCGTGTCTGGAGGGCAGTGTCATCTCAATCATCTCACCATCCTCTGGAGGTTCTCCTGGCCCAGTTTAGCCTATATGTGCACAAAGGTGGCCTAAAGCCCGATTCACTTCACTTCACTACATTATAAGGTAGTATCAGAGATTATTCTTATGTGAATGATCTCTGGTAGTATACTCTACATAATGATATCAGCTAAGATAAGTGAATTTTGATTACAGATAGATATCAATATACATATCCGCTATATAGACAGACTATTCCCGCATAATTATACGTTATCTTCACCATTAGCGAGATAAATTATGAAATTTTAATTTTCACCCACTTGAAATTGTGTCTCGCTACCGCGATCCACAACTTCAAGTGAGTGAAAATTACTGATATTTTTTTGATTTGAGACCACACATTTCCAAATCATGATGTTTTAACACTCATCGCATTCCCAATGACGGTGATCTAGCCTGCATGCTAATCACGCTGTGCGCTTAAAGGGTTCATGGTGGCTTGGCATCAGGGCAGCTGCCATTTAATCAAGTGTCCTCGGTACGTAATGTGTTTTTGCTAGCAGTTTGCCCGGTGATAGTGGATATTATAATATAGTTGATCGCGGTCTTCCATGATGAACAGGCGCATATCTGTTCTGCTACTGCTTTTTCTATCGCACATCTCAGCGGACCAGGACCAGAACAACGACAGCGTCAAGGCCAAAAAACCTCACGTGAAATGTATCACACTATTACGTCTTTTCTTCCACTGCTGTTAATGATTGGTTATCGCATTGTTAGAATTTAATTAGATTAGACCGTACCGATAATTTTCGCTTTATTCCGCGAACAAAGCTAAGCCAGCTGATAGAAACGGTCAAGATATGTTTATTGTTGGTTCGGCTAGTCAAAACAAAGTAATATTATTACACTATATTATGTTGGAGTAAACTGTTTTATCATTTTCAAGCGCTACGTTAAAAAATAAATTTTCACCCACTTGAAGTTGTGTCTCGCTACCGCGATCCACAACTCCAAGTGGGTGAAAATTACTCATATTTGTTTATTTGAGACCAAATATTTGCAAAAATCTTGGTGCTTAAACACACATTTCATTCCCAATAACAGTGGTTTAATAGACTAATAGAAACGAATTACAAACGACTTTAGTCATGTACTTAAAGGGTTAACGTTTTCTTCATTTTGATTTCAATACTTCGAAGCGTAGCGGCATAATGACTATGAAAAACAATCTCCAAGTATAAATATATTATTTATGATGATTTGATATTTAACAGGTGTGTATGGTCAGGGTTGTGTGGAGGTTGATAATGAACTACCTCTCCCATATGACGAAGACGATGGACGTCTCCCGACGTCCCTGAGTCCTTACCACTATGACCTTGAGATCCGCGCGGCAGTGGAGGGAGCGCCACCGTTTGAGTTCGACGGGTGGGTGGACGCCTGGTTTGAAGCGCACGAAGCTGTGGACGTCATCTACATGAACTCGGGAGACCTGGATATCAACATCGATGATCTCAACATTATTCTGGATCCCGATTCCCCAGTTCAGGTATCTCCACATCTGCATTAATCCTTATCTTGCTAAATTAGATAATTACATTTTCAGCCACTTGAAGTTGTGTCTCGCTACCGCGACCCACAACTTCAAGTGTCTGAAAATTACAGATATTTGTTTTATTAATTTCACACCAAACATTAGCAATTCCTGATGTTTAAACGCTCATTTAATTCCCAATAATTGTGATTTAATCAGGTGATAAAACGGATTAAAAACGACTATAGTCGTGATCAGCAAGCAAAGGGTTAATTATTTTAACTTTTTAACCGCGAAGCACAACTACTATAGTCGTTTTAATCTATTTTATTGGTCGATTAAATCACTGTTATTGGGAACGAAATGAGCGTTTAAACATCAAGATTTGCAAATGTTTTGTCTTAAAATGAACAAATATGAGTCATTTTCACCCACTTGAAGTTGTGGGTCGCGATAGCGAGACACAACTTCAAATAGGTGAAAATTTCAATTATTTAATTTAGCGCTTTAAAGGTTAATATAAGAGATCCATTTATTTATTACCCGAGAATTTGTGTAATAAGGCTCTTAATTAACTTAGGCGTTGGCTAAGTTAGTTCCCCCAAAAATGTGCCAAAAACTGTAGTAAGGAAAAAAAGTAATCGAATAGAAAAATACATCGCCGAAGTCCCTAGTGATCAAGCGTAGAGAGCAGACAGAAATGGACCGAGAATGAATCCCTGGGAGACAAGCAAATGTTCTCTTCTAAGGGTTATTATGTTTCGAAAAATGTTATTAGGCCTAGCGGATGAGTTATAACAAAAACATGTGCGTGAATGTTTTCAAACGTTTCCCAATTTTTAGATTTCAATTATATTGTTCAGGAAAATCTAGATAGTGTGCTGGACATATATGCTGCAAAGCCAAAAATGTAGTATCTGCTTACTTGTAAAATAAGCAGATATTACCCTTTGGTTTAACGTAGCTAAGCAGATACTGACTTTTGATTTGCACGACAGTATTGTTCTGATTATTTTAGGCTGATGACCCTGTCTGGACAGAGCTTGACGTCGACAACAACAATGAGCTTCTCTCTGTTCAATTGGAAGCACCACTGACCGTTGGTGCACACTACAGAATACACTGGGCTTTTGGGAGTACGTTGCAAGTGGCGAGAGGGTTTGGCAGTGGGTTTTATTACGAAACTTACGAGGACCAAGGAGAAACAAAGTAAGTAGGCTTTGTATTATCTTAATTAGCATGTTAACAATATCGCATACGTAATAATGCTGATGTAGATCGACCAAATTTAATATTGCATGTTAAAGACGGTGTCACACTATAACTTACCAGAGAAACGTGTGAGTTGTGTTTCAAAATTATAATAAAATATAAAAACATCAAAATATAAAAATTACATGACGCATACTATGAATAGCAGTATTTTTGCTATAGTACCGGCTGCTATAGTACCGGTGCTGCGAATTTTGGCCGTCGCTCTGGTGTGTTTTGGAAATGATAAAATAGTGTAATTGATCATTTTCGCGTTCGCATTTCTACCACTTTATACCAGTACTTCTACCCGAGCTGCCCCGGTATGATGTCTACCAATGTCAGTTAGGCCAGCATTAGCGGGCATTTACTGCCAGTAGTGAAAGGGTTAAGAAAAGGAGACAAGTCTAGTATGGAACAATTATTGAAGTCACTCACTCCACCATTGAAGTAAATTTATATCACCTAATGTTTATTTAACCATCTTGAGAACGCTTTTATTCCCACTCGTATATACTGCTCTGTAAAGTAAGCAGATACTGCCTTGTGGTTTCGCAGGGCGGTATATACTGCGGATCAGGAACGTTCGACATTTATAATGTGTTCATCTCATCTGTGAACAAGAATGCTCAAGATTATGGAATTTTATAATATGATTATAAACAGATCATTGTAAGTACACTACGGCTTCAACCGGAATAATTTTCGAGGGTATAAAAATACTTATTATGTCTCCCCTCTGTACACAGAGGTGGGGACATAATAGGTTTACATCTGTCCGCTCAGTGCTGTTTGTGGCGTTCTGTGAGTCTGTGTGTCCTATTCATTTCTGTCCAGCGTTTTCTATGTGCAGGCTGCCAAACACGAGACATTGACCCAATGCTGGGCTGATGTTGGCCCGCCGTCTACGACGCTGAGCCAACATTAGCCTAGTATTGGGTCACTGTGTCGTGTTTGGCGCCACGCTGAATGTGGGTCAGCATCAGAGACGGCGGGCCAACATTAACCCAGCTTTGGTTCAAAGCATAGTGCCGGCCAGCGTGAAGTACTGACTAGGGCTGAATGGATACTGGCCAGCACCGGCGACGCTGGCCCAATATTTAACAGACATTGGGTTGGTGTCGCTTGTACTTGCCGCCAGCAGTAACCACCAGCAGACCAGTTATTGAACGCAGCCCAGCCAACACGAGGCATTGAACCAGTGCTGGCTTAATGCTGGGCCAGCGTCGCAGACGGTGGGCCAGCATTGGATCAGCATTGGGTTTGATGTAACAATGTTAAGTAATAAGTGGCTAAATTGGGGTTTCAATAATTAAGGGGTGGAATAAACATGCTGTCCTTGGCTGTTTACATGGGACTCTCCTGGTGGAGATGGTACTGTTGACAAGTACTAATTATCACAGAGGAGGCACCAGTATTGAGGTTGCCTGTGTGACTCGGTTCTAAGAAACAGCCCAGGAATGTCAAATTATACAAAAGTAAGGCTTCTGATTGGTGTAGGAGACATTGCACAACAGGGTGACCGCACCCTTCGGCATCCACTCTAAAGTCGAGGGCGTGCTCAGCCTTCGGGGAGAAATTGGTAGACATTCTAAGATGTTTCCGGTTAACTTTAGTTGGAGTTGCTTCGGTATCTAACACATTGTAGATCACTGAAGCAACAGCAAAATTATCTGAAAAATCACACAACGAGAGAGAGTACTAACAACAGTGTACTGAGTTTATGCTTAATATTATATTTAATATATATTTAGGTCTTTATGTATTCTATCCACAAGTGTTGTGTTTGTCGTGCCACAGATAACATTTGGATATACTACGATAGTTGGTGAGCGTGTCAACGCCGGGACATCGATAACGTTTAGCAAGAGTCATTACGTTGGTGGGTTACTGTGCTAACTCCTACGGTGGTGTGCGTGAGCAAGGTTTGCGTTACGTATAGCACTTGTTACATTGGAGCCGTGACCCGGATTTCGTCATGGGTAAAGCTCCTGTTACTTTGGAACCGTGGCCAGGATTTTGTGTCAAGGATAGGACCTGTTACATTGGTGCGCATGACGAGGATTTTGTGTCACGAATAAGACCTGTTACAGAGTGTTGACAAGCCACATTATGTTTCGCACCAAAACGGAATAATAAATTCCGCCTAATGCATAGTCTCTACTGTCCACAGGAACCATTTAATAGCATTGATGACAAAAGCCATTTACACTACATCTATTAGCTATCAACCTTTATGGTTATGCTGCTGGAGGGGAGACATCAACCGTGTTTTGTTTACAAAAAACTAGACCCTTCTAGTTTTAACTTCTTGGGGAAATGTTCACTCACTAACCTTCCAGCAAACACAAGACATTTGTATAACATTTATACAACGTCGGCCCAACGTCTTCGACGTTGGTCCAACATTGCATAAAGTCATACAAATGTTTTGTGTTCACTGGGTGTGGATATACAATACCCTTGGCATGATCCTTATACCTTGATGCATAATCTGTTTGATTTTTTGGATGAGGCGAAATAAATTATTTAGCAATTCTACTGTATTCAGCCGACCCGAATCCACACACTTAGACTTTCCACTATAATTTTCTCTTTGCCTTATATATCTATGACGTAAGTAGGCTTACATCTCTTTGTCAGCATGTACTGTTGCGATTGTTAGGCTCGGCCGTAGGCCAGGAGCCTATCAAGTTTTATTTTGCCTGAGTTTGTGTCCTATTTAGGGGAAGAAGGGGTGCTGTGTGTGGGAAACGGTTGACATTTCTGTACACCATTTCTGTACTAGTCCTTATGAGCATGTCGAATATAACGTTTGAGGGCCCTAGGCTAAGTACTTTTGTCTTTAAAAAGTGTTTAGAAAAAATACATTCCCGATTAAATATAGTGATTAGAGCTTGAAGGGTTTTGGTTGGAATAATGTAGGTGGCCCAGCATTATATCACCATCGTGTTATCTTGTGTTTTTGGCGCCGGGATGGAAAGTGTCACCCGCATAATAACA
Organism: Flabesymbios commensalis; assembly: GCA_964017125.1. Lineage (NCBI taxonomy): Eukaryota > Metazoa > Annelida > Polychaeta > Terebellida > Flabelligeridae > Flabesymbios > Flabesymbios commensalis. Next base: position 52,462,705 of record OZ024914.1, on the reverse strand, counting down.
AAGCAGCAGTTGGAAAACACGGTACAATCACCCAATGCTGTTTCAATGGCGGGCCAGCTTTGAAGACTGTGGGTCAGCATTGAAACAGCATTGGATGAAGGCCACGTGTTTGCGCAAGGTATACAGCAGACCCAGTGATGGATAAGTGTTAGGCCAGCGTCGTAGACGATTGATCGGCATTGAACCTGCAATGGGCTGCGACGCTGGCCCAACATTGAACCGGAATTTGATGGGTAGGCCTACATCCTCTGTACGAGGTACATCGCAGGCAAGTTTTGAATGAATGTTGGCCAGCACCGGCGATGGTCGTGGACAGAATACACGTTGAAAATATATTTTAACTTGTCTCCTTTGTTCTTTCCTTAATGATATCCTGGACATTTAGGATTCTGGCCCATGAGGAAGATCAACACACTGTTATGTTTAGAAAATATTAGGCCGATTTTTTTTACTATAACACTCAAAGCACTCAAAGACTAAAGCTGGGCCTCGGTGTTCAGGTACTCCTGTTCTGGTTTGAAATAAGATAATACACTTTAATTTTGAATAATTTCAGGTATGTTGCTGTGACGGAATTTTTTGCCCACAATGCCAGATATGCATTTCCTTTATTTGACGAGCCCGCATTCATTGCCACATACAGCGTGACACTGGTCAGGCGTGACCACATGGTGACCACACACAACACGGACTTAGCATTCACAGAAATACGGTAAATAATTAGAATCACCCGTACCCGTGCCTATGGGTTAATCCTTCACGTACTTCATTATAATTAGTAGTTAGTAATAATAGTTTCACGATTATATAAATTGTATAAATTGACTGTGCGAAGGCAAACACCTGTAAACACAAGTAATCTTGTCATATAAGCAGTTACTGTATATTTATACTTCCATGCAAAGGCTAACAAGGGTTACTGTTGCTCCCTCTGCACATCATTATGCTCTGCGAAGCCAAAAAGTAAGAAGTTAGTGCCTTTTGGCTTTGAATGTTCACATTATGGTGACAACATGTTCTCATCATGGTAACTATAGGCCTATAATATGCACAACATGTACGTGTTTTTACATCATAAACAACTAGACAGAGAGTGTTGATTTGTTACAGGGCAGATGGCTGGTTTGCCGACCATTTCGATGTTACACCTGTGATGTCACCATACATCGTTGGATGGGCATTTCTGGACTTCCCTTATCTGGAGACCACAAGCAACAATGGACATCGCGTCAGTAATAATGCACCATCCTGTCATTAATATTCACCAATGTATAACTTCACATATGCTTCTAATAATGACTCAACAAAATTTAAATAGAAACGAAATGTACACTTTTGTCAATTGATTTTTATAAAACCAGTCACGGCACAGGAAATCATTAATATTGTAAATAAAAATTCAAAGCATTATATAGGGATCTATTCCCATGAATGGTCCTAATCTGTTCCGATAATTCTAAGCTGTCACCACATGAAATCTAGATTCCACAAATTCAGTCTTCAGACGTATAATATGTGTATTTTACCCTACAAGTCACACTCTCTTGAAATGAAATGACTGGGGTTATAGACCACTTGTGTGCATATATAAGCTAAACTGGACCAAGAGAACCTGCTGAGGATGGTGTGATGATACTGCCTTCCAGACACAAGATTCGAAAATCAAACTGGCGGTCTGAGGCCGAGCACGCTACCTCTCGGTCACGGAGGCTCCCTCACACTCTCGTGAGCTTACCGTATGTCACACGGCTCATAGTATATAATATATATTTTTCGTAGTTATGGTGTACATGGTGTAGTGCTTGACACTACCGTCTGTCACGCCAAACTCGTTTCCCGCTGTCTACATACATTTTTCAAAGAAAACATGTCTCACCATCGTCCAATCGTAAGGAATCAACATTATGGGGAGCCTCTGTAGCTCGACCTCAGACCATCAGGGAAATCATGTGTATGGTATTCAATTTTACAGCAATTTTTGTTTTGTTTTAATTTGTTTTGTTTTGTTTTGTTTTGTTTTGTTTTGTTGTTTTGTTTTGTTTTGTTTTTTTGTTTTGTTTTGTTTTGTTGTTTTGTTTTGTTTTGTTTTTTTGATTTGTTTTGTTTTGTTCTGTTCTGTTCTGTTCTGTTCTGTTCTGTTCTGTTCTGTTCTGTTCTGTTCTATTATGTTAGTAAAACAACATTAAGCCTAAATATGGATATACTGTGAATTACTTTAATTTATATGTATGTTTGTTGTTCACAGACTAGAGTGTGGGCTCAACCGAGTAAGATGGCTGATGCTGAATATGCCTCTAGTATAGCTGGACCACTGCTTGACTGGGTGGAGGATTTCACTGGCACCCCGTACTCAATATCAAAAATGGGTGAGCGAATCTTACCGTTGATATAATTAAAAACGACTATATATAATTAGTCGAGGAGCTTATTAAGTCCCGCTGGGAGTTTTGTATGAGGCTAAGTCATACCCAGATGTCTCAAGGGCATAATTAAAAACGACTTTATATAGTTAACTCATTCAAGACGGCACTTTCAGTACATACATGTTTCTGTGGACGGGACATTTTTTTTAAATGTTTACTTTTTATGACGTCACATAACACGAGTTATCTCGGGCTCCGTCCTGTACCGTTGAAGTAGCTTGCCCGAGATATCTCGGGCTCCGTCTGGAATGAGTTAAGAGGTGCTCAGTGGTGTAAGGGTTAATACTTTAGCCGCTAAGCGCCACTAAAGTCGTTTTTAATATTTTATTATCACCCATTAAATCACACTTGTTGGAACGAAATGTGTGTCTCGTTGAACATCAAGATTTGCAAATGTTTGCTCTCAAATCAATCAAAATAATGTGCGTAATTTTCATCCACTCGAGGGTCGCGATAGCGACCCACAACTTCGAGTGGGTGAACATTTAAAAAAGATAAAGTAGCAGGCAAAGGGTTAACTGGGAAGAGGGGTTTTTAATTCCATTTTGCAGATCACATATTTTTGCCCACAAAGAATGGAGCCATGGAAACTTGGGGGCACATCACTTACGGGGAGTCCAGCATGCTGTGGAATCCAGACTGGGGTACGACGTCCAGCAGGCGAGGCCTTGTCCATCTCATGCTCCATGAAATCTCTCACCAAGTACGACGTAATACGTGGCAATACGCACCATGATACTGATCATAATGTTCAAATGTTTCACATAATATGTATTTACGCATAATAGCTAGTGGTTGTTTTATTTCTGTCGACGGTGCGAGATAAAGTTTAGATCGTTATAGAATCAAATGCGACCCGCCATGCGAGAAGGTACATCCCGGCGGCTTTGTTACAATTATTTATGACGTCAATTAAAATTTAATTATTTTATTGATTACATAACTAACTAGATTTAAGGTATTAAAAATCCTATAAAACAAAAAGTAATTTTTAAAAATTATTTCAGTAATGAAACAGGAAGTCAATAAAAAAACAATTTGGATCTCAATGCCCTTTTCGCGTGGCGGGTCACAAAAGAATTACATGCAATAGTGAGATTTGACAAAATTGATGGGAAAAGTTTTGAAATGTTACTGTTTGCTGTCACATTATATATTCAACAGGTTTGAAAGCTGGTATTTAAATTGCTAATAAAAATAATAATGAAAACATGTAATCGTGACCGGCGATGGAAGCCTTAAAGTGTTAATTAATGACAACTTTACTGATTTAAATGATTTATAATCCAGACCAGACTGAACATATTTTTATGACGGCCATTATTTTTTTTTTCAGTGGTTCGGTAATCGTGTTGGATATGAGTGGTGGGACGACGCCTGGATCAGCGAGGGATTCGCAAGCTATCTGGATTACAGGGGACTGGAGGATGTCTTTGGCTGGTCATGGGTACAGGCATATATCCCAGCAAGCACGAGGCATTCACCAAATGGTGGATTAATGCTGGGCCAGCGTCGTTGACGCTGGCCTAACATCAATCCAACATTGGGTGAACATGTTTGCTGAGATAGATTAACCTTTATGATGCTATAGTCATAATACTATATCAAACAAGTTTAAAATTAAACAAATTGCACTGGCATTTTTGTTAATATTTTCAGATTGATATATAGGCAGGGAGTCAAGGAATTCAGATTGAGAAATATCTATTTTTTAGGATGATAAATTATGTTTCGTTATTTGAAGCAGAGAATGGCATTAACAATTCCAGATCGGTCGATGGCATTAGATCATGGACTGTGATAGAAATTGTGATCTACACAATGTTAATATATCTATGAAAAACAATCAAAAAGCACATGGTTGACAGTTTACAGCGGAAGTAAACCATCCCTTCTCTCGCAAATTCTCGCGGACAGAAGCTCTAACACATCAATCAGTGTTGTGAGATTTAAAGTTAGCTGTCCATGCCCTAATGTCTATGATTAGATAGACCTATGTAGGCCTAATTAACAGTCACGACAACGCGATCGTAGCGTGTGGTGTCATAGCAGCCGAATTGATATTTCAAATCATGTGAATCCGGGTAGGCCTACAGTAGATTGTTGAATGATGACATGGATTTGCTCACTACCTCGTTCTCTTTTATATTTTAGAGTGAGCTTCATGATTACAATGATCGTCACTGGATCATGGATCGAGACACGTCTGTCACCAGTGGTACAGTGCACACAGACATAGGACATACAGGGGAGGCCTGGAACGCCTTCACATCGTTTGCATATCAGAAGGTATCAGGCTGATTTGTCTATATTTTTTTCCGGCCCACGACGTATAGACGAGATATATTGTCAGCAGTAGGCCTATGTCCGGCTGTTCGGCCGTTCGGTCATGCGTTCATGTTTCGTTTCCGGTCGATATCTCGGAAACTGTTAGCTGCGTTGTTTTCATATTGCACACACACATCCCTTAGGGGGTGTAGATGTGCCTTTTGGGTTGTGGCCATTTACCTATTTTTAACGTTCAACTTTTTGCCATTATTGACTTTACCAATTCTTTACATCTTGAAAATATACAAATTTATAGCAAATATGTTGGTTTGTGCAAGCTGTAACGTTAGGCAACATGTACACTGTCTGAGATCGTGCGGTACTATCCTTGCCGGGCGGGGGCCCTAGGGTTGTGGTTAGCACCGCTGCCTTTCAAGCCAGAGTTCGGGGTTCGGTTCCCGGTCTCGGCGGTTTGAAAGAAACAAAAATGTTTCTTCCCCATCCACGTGTGAAAGTCAGTATTGTGGGGAGCATCCGTGACCGAGAGGTAGCGTGCTCGGCCTCAGACCGCCAGGGATCGAATTTCGAATCCTGTGTCTGGAGGACAGTGTCATCTCAATCATCTCACCATCCTCAGGAGGTCTCCTGGCCCAGTTTGGCCTATATGTGCACAAAGGTGGCCTAAAGCCCGATTCATTTCATTTACTATCCTTGCCCATGAACCTCATGTTGGGATACATTTGGGAAGCATGATGAAAAAATGATCACATGCAAAAAATGATTATTGCAGAGCTAAGCTTTACTGATTTTTCAACACTTCCAGGCAAAACAAAAAACTAGCAGTAATCTTTGTGACAATTATTAGGGGAAAGAGTTTCTATTGTACCCCTCCGTCATCCAGTTATCACATTTTATCGCCCATACTGAAAGACGGAAACCTTTCTTATTGTCCCGGGGTGGGGGGGGGGGGGGGGTGTATAAAAAGACAACTTCTTCCCCAATTAGGTCTACAGAATAAGTTAGTGTATAGGTTATAAATATGCCTATTATGATATCACGTTAAAAACGTCGTGATAATCTACATACAACTTTCACCAACTGAGATGCTTTTGTAATTTACAGTTAAACCAAAATATTTTGTGAAATATATTTGTGATTCATAGATATTTTCATATTAAAACGCATGTTCTCTGTTTGTTTAAAGGGTGGATGTGTTGTAAGAATACTTGAGCAGATCTTTGGAGACACGTTTCCTCAAGCACTTCAGGTAGGTCCTCACTCCTCATTGATCTCAATTTTAGATTATGTGATGCCTCTACATGTATCTATGTCGCAAAGTAAAGTTGTTTTGAACTTATAATATTATGTGCTGCTACCATATTAAAAGAACCACCCTACAATAATGTTAGGTAAATCTACACACATAGCTATACAAAACATATAGCATACAATAAACCTTCAACCACCGGTCCAGATTATATTAATTTTTTTCATTTTTTATTAGCACATTAAATGTTAAAGATAAAAAGTCACTTAAATCAACAAGATTTTAAAATCGTTGCCCTCCATTTTATCAAATAATTGTCACCCACTTGAAATTGTGGATCGCGTCAGCGAGACACAACATCAAGTGGGTGGAAATTGCAATTAAAAAACTTGGCGGTCAAAGGCTTAGAAACACCTTTGAAACATTAGTGATTTAACCAGATTTGTGTTGTAGTATTACGAGGAGAAGCATGCGTTCGAACGTGTGAACACAGATGCTCTGTGGACAGCTCTAAGTGAGGTAAGTAGGCCTACTGCTTAGCTCTGCAAAGTCAAAAGGTAGTATCTGTTTACTTGCAAAGTAAGCAGATCATGCTGTTTGGTTTTACACTGCAGAGTATTTATTCGTAAGCTGTGGGGAACGTGTCCATCTAACCCTTAGATCACTGATGTCGACTATGGTGACATTTTGGTGGTCTGTAAGAACTTGTGTACCATGTTACTAGAAGTGTATAGAATCTTCAATCTATAAACGCGAGTAAATTCACTGTCAGTCACTTGAAGCTGTGATTGTGCAGATAGCGACGTGAAACAATTGGCGCAGTAAGCAAAATAATATGATGTATATTTGATACAATAATAGTACTGACTGGCAACAAAATATTAACCAACAAAACAAAAGCGAATACCAAGGGGCATCCAAAGTGTTGTATGTGCCACTTAACCCTCACAACACTGGATTAATTTTGTATAAATCATAAAGACCAAAGGGTTTATTTCAATTTGAAATCATCATAAATGTCTTAGCTAGCTCTTCTCAGCTCAATTGAGTACCTATGTTATGGGTCTACGGCCATTATAAATATTTTAATTCTTTCAGCGCGGGGACCATTTTGATACGGCATAATCTGGCGTCTACAGACGTCAGATCCTGACGTATAAAGATCGTCCCCGCGCTGAAAGGGTTAAATAAGTGGCACATACGACACTTTTTTGCTAGGGCAATATTAAAAAAATGGCTGTAATTCTTTATTTTATTACACATCAGTTTGCCGATCAAGTGGGTATAACGGACACCGATGGATCCCCCCTCGACATCAAAGAGAAGATGGACGCTTACGTTCTCCAGAGGGGATTCCCCCTGGTTTCTGTGGATAGGCAGCCCGGGGGAGAGGTGGACCTGATCCAGACTTACTTTATCAATCCCCCAGATCAGCAGGTTCCAGATGACTCGGAATGGGGGTGAGATATTTTTCACACCACCTCTTCTCCATATTATTTGTTGTTACCTAGGCCCACATGTAGGACAAATCAAAGTTTTATTATCAAAGAAAGTTTGATTTAAGTTTTTTCAATCTGACAAAATGCTATAGTAAAGGAATGTGTTTTACGCAGGCTTAATATGTTACGTAAAAAATAATTTTGATGTACAACGTGAAGAAACTAGGCCTACACGGAAGTGTCAGCATCTTGCCGCATCCGGTTTGACAGTCAGACCACTGGTCTGACCTTGACAACAGGTGTGCGTTGGATCTGTACGAAAAGGAGGGGTGAGAGCAACATGAATATTCATTATGACGTCACCAGTTTACTGTCAGCAGTGTGGAAGGGCACACTCTTGTCTGGGTTGTCTGAGTTGGCGAGGGAGGAGGGGGGTCGTATACTCATAGCACATATGCGTGATATCACAGAGTCTGCCGGTATCAGACAACTTGATAGATGAAGATGAAGTGTGAGCAGTATGATAAAATCGCGCGTTAGGTGGACATTATTACAGTTTCACACATGATTTTGGAAAAAATAACTTTGCTAAAAAAATGATGAAAATCCAACAATAACCGTCCAACAAATGTTATTGCCACGTAATCAGGTAATACATAGTGATGGAAAAGAATATATCTAATGCCGGGATAAAATTATATGATCTCTACCTTTACAAAGGTCGCGGCAATGTCTAGTATCATGGTACCGCTGTTATGTTGTAGTCGTCTATATCTTGCAACCCGTGCACAGCTTAAAACAAAATGTGATGTGGTACGGACATCCACTGGAGTGATATCCTGAATGCGTTTTCCCCTAGCAACAAGAGTGTCGTATGTGGCACTCATTTGAGGGACATATGTGACACTCTGTACAGGGCACGACTGTTGTGCCGCGAAAAGACAAATGGCTGTACCAGCTTACTCTTCAAGTAAGCAGATACTGCCTTTTTGGCTTTGCCGAGCAGTGATAATATTGTGCCAGGCAAATATATACCGAAAACTGATTGCTAGCTGTGATTTTAACCCTTTATCCGCATGTCACGATTACATTCGCTTTTTAATTTTTATTAGAAAATCAAATATCAGCAATCAATCATGTCAAATATAAAACGTGACATCAATCAGCAAGATTTCAAAAGCGTTGACCTTAATTTTGCCGAATATGAATAATTTTCACTCACTTGAAGTTGTGGATCGCGTCAGCGAGACACAACTTCAAGTGAGTGAAAATTCAAAAACATATTTCAGCGGAAAAAGGGTGAACATTATATATCACGCCATAAATATTATCAGGATTTTTAATAGTTTACTTTATTTTCAGATACACGTGGCATGTTCCGATAACTTTTACCACTGAAGACGAGCCCCTCTGGGATCTCTCAACTAAACTATGGCTTGACCGAACGAACGGTAGGTTTTGGTTTAGTTTTTTACAATGTCAAGTCAGGCAATTAATATTTGTAAAATTACCATTATCTTTGTCAACTGAACTATGCTGCCGTAAAAAGCCAATAGACAGTATCTGCTTACTTTACAAGGAAGCAGATACTGTCTTTTGTCTATCCACAGCAATACACTCGCTTTTGGAAAGCATTATAATCTTTTGAAAACGATAGTATCGAAAATTATTATGGCTGCAAATTGTTTTGCTGAGACTGGATAATTACATTGTCCTAAAATTGTTAAAATGTGTAAAATTGCTCTACCCAGCAAACACGAGACATTTAACCGATGTTGCTTTAATGTAGGTCACCGTCTACGACGCTGGTCCAATATTAAAACAACATTTGGCTCGATGTCTCGTGTTTGTTGGCACACACACATGTGAGAGTTCCGTATAGTCATTTTTTATTTGGTACTCATGCTGAATGTTTCTTATCCGGATCAAAATAACCGCAACTGTCGAAAGTCTGATTTGGGGCATATAGTTTTCGTACCTGTTCAATTAATCTTCACATATTATTTTTCACACCATAAACAGGACTGTGCGGTATAAATTCGGTGGTCTATTTTGTAGAAACGGTGGATGATGGCATCCCATCCTCACCCAATGAGTGGGTCCTCATCAACGTAGCAGCCATGGATTACTTCATAACTCGTTACGATGAAAACGGAAGAGAAGCCCTGGTCGATCAGCTATTGTCAAATCATCAGGTGAGAAGGGTCAACAATAGAACATTTTTTTTCAGCCATACTGCATTAGCGAAACCAGACGGCAGTATCTGCTTACTTGTAAAGTAAACAGATATGCCTTTTGGCTTAACCCATAAACCGCTAAGCACGACTACAGTCGTTTATCCGTTTTATTGGCCGATTAAATCACTGTTAATGGGAACGAAATGTGTGTTTAAACGTCAATATTTGTAAATGTTTGGTCTAAAATAAATAAATAGAGTCATTAACGGTAACGAGAAATTCAAACCATGGAGGTCTGAGGCCGAGCATGCTACCTCTCGGTTAAGCGAGAAATAAGGACTGAATTTAATTTCGGACATGCGTGTCCAAAATAAGAAATACGAGAATAACTGATAACTGGGGTTTTCGGCACACTTGCTACGTTGCCACAGCTACCCAAAATGTAAAAGATTTCCGCAATTCTAGTTTATGAACATGTAATGGCCATATTGAGAAGCCAAAATAAAAATACTGAATTTTTAATGATTTTAGCCTGCTTGTGTCGCTTAAAAATAACTACATTGTTACGCGGAATATTGAATCGCTTTTTGGAAACTTCATAAAAAATAAAGCTATCCCAATTATTTGATACTCAGCATTTTCCCGTAAAAATGCTCATATTTTTTATAATAAAATTATTTTTCCAGGTGATACCGGTTGAAAATAGAGCTGGCTTGATATATGACACATTTACGTTGGCAGAGTAAGTATAAGTATACTATAATTATATAATGCCCATCTTCATTTTAAATAATTATGTACATGTATGCATGAGTGGAAGAGGGTGACGTAGCACATTGGTAGAGGGTCGCTATTTAGCATATCATTACTGTCGCCCGGGTGCAAACCCCACTTGACGCAGATAAAAATCACGTTTCTCTCATTTCGACGCTGGGACATCGCTGTTTCGATGTTGAGCATTTAGACAAAGCACTTCACCCTCGCGTGCTTCACTTTATTCAGGTGTAAATGAGCACCTGGTAAGACAGAGGCAACAGCGAGTACGTTCCTAGCAATGGTTGCAGACCTGTAGCCTACGCTCCTCAGGGAGTTTAAATAAACGAACAATTAAACAATTAAACAATTAAACGAACAATTCCTGTGACCATAGATAATGTGTGTGAAGGTCATAGAGCGTTATAATGTGCGTTGCAGGCCTACAAGTACTCGCCATTGTATTGAGTATTATTGTGTCGTATTCACAATGCGCATGATTTTTGTAATATATGTGTAATGTGTGCAGTATGTGTAATATATGTTACATTTCTGTCCGCGATTTTATCGCCTACTCGTTGTTTCACATGTTTATTGTTTCGGCATTTCCTAGGCCTACTCTTTTATTACTTTCGTTGTTAGTTAAGACCAGAGGGGGCTGGGGAAAACGACGAAATTGCTCGCACGAGTTTGGATTTTTTATTACATTGGTTGTTTCGTACTTTTGTTGTTCATCTCCTCCTCGCGTGGCTACTACAATAGGATGACGGGGGAATGGAACGGAATTGCAAAAAATACATTTTGTTTTGTTTTCTTGCCTTTGGTTATTTCGTGCATTTGTATAATATCATTTTATTGCAAAAAACAACAAACATGTGAGAAAACATTATTTCATCACACTTTGGTTGTTTCCTTATTTTGCAAAGAAAGCACGAAGCGACGAAAGGGGAAACAGCGTAAGTGCGACCAAAAGAGAGGAACTTTGTATTACATTTTGTATTGTTCCAATTGGTGAATAAAAATATTTTTATGCTAAATATTTATTTATGAGAGCTAAAGAAAGACATTGTGAAACAACGAAATTGCAAAACAGCTAAAAGTGCTAAACAAGAAATGATCGATGCGGACCAACTAAACAACAAAACAACTGTGAAAAATAACAAAAGAGCGATGTGAAACAACAAATTAAACAAATGTGCAAAGCAACGAAACAGCGATACGAAACAACAAATTAAACAGCTGTGCAAAACAGCGAAAGAGCGATGTGAAACAACAACACAACTGTGTAAAACAACGAAAGGGCGATACGAAACAACAAACGAGACAACGAAATGATGTAACGGCGAGATATATTCCCACCATGCCAGCAAACACAAGGATATTGAACCAATATTGAGCTCCTGTTGGCCCACCATCTGCGACGCTGGGCCAGCAATAACACAGCATTGGTTCAATGTCCCGGGTTCACATGGATAACCAACATAGTGCAGGAAAAGGAGTTGAGCGTGGAATAAACTCGTAACAGGCTGAAATGTTCAGGATTGGTCCCCATGGTGGCCCTAAACACCATAGAATATATCCTCCCAGAGAAACTTCAAAATCCAACATGGCCGCCAAGATGACATAGAACCAATAATATAATTATCACTAAATATTGATTAATTGCTACTGTTTCTTGCTGATTTAGGTTTTTCGAAAGAGCAGAGCATAATATGTCAGACATAATTATCTTAATATTCTTAAAATCGTGTTATATAATGTAATATTCCTTCTGAAAGACTTGCAAAATGACAATTTTAAACGTAATAATATATGCTTGATAATAACAATTGATTGTCCTCTTATATTTGATCAACCACTCTACATAGTATATTCTCACTCAGGGCAGGCTACCATGGTCATGTGATCGGGTTTGATTACACCCAGCATCTCGGTGATGACGTCACGTATGAACCATGGATGGAAGCCAATGACCATCTGGAATACCCAGCTCTCATCATGTCCAGGTTTGATACGTATGCATTGTTTGCGGTGAGTAATTCCGTTTAAAATACATCTGTTTTAATTGTGATCCGTCAAGTATCGGGAACAAAATCTCCAATGTTACTAACAGAAGTCTTTATTACACGCCACTCCTTTGACTCAGATAACGTTGAGGGAATGCCATACACTTTTCATTTTTGTCTCGTTTCCTTTAAAATAATGAATTTTTTGAGTTTTAGAGGACTTTCGTACGCGTACAGCTGATAGCCTATGATCTGATAATGTGTTTTAAAATCCTCCGAGACTGAATTCGCCATGTATCCTCTAAGTATGATCACAAATCTATTGGTCACTAATCAAGCTTGATCGAGTTATCACTTGTGTCTGTATAAGTTGTCAGCACAGTGGCTTCATACTTTTAACGACGTCGGAGTGATAGCGCTGGAGTTGGAATATACGATCATGTAATTTTGCATATTTAATACGAAAATAACCTATATATATAAATATCATAATTATGTAATACTTGTCCGCAGCCTTACATGAGAGGTCTGCTGGATCCTGTATATGCAAATGTTGGGTGGACGATGGAAGAAGCCGAACCAATTGATATAACGTGGGTAACATGTGTATATTGAATTGTGTATTTGATTATAAAATTTATCAAATTTACGTCAATAGCTAGCTCATTTAAAAATATTGACCATTCATTTTCCAAATTATTAAATAACAATTTCTACCTACTTGAACTTGTGGGCCGCGGTGCCTTACTTATATTTTTTTAATTTGGAACTTTCCTGATTTGCGAATATGAATGGATTTAAGTGTACGCAAGAATCAGCTTCAAGTGGGTGAACAATTAAACTGAAGAAATTAACAAAAACATCAAAAGGTTAAAATCGAAGATGATTGCATCATTGTCATCGTTTGTATTGATATATGGTTGGGTTTGTTTAAAAAAAACCTTTTATTTAAGAGAAAATTATATAAATTAAAATTATTTTGCTCGCGTCTTTAAGTAAATCAAAAAAAAAAAAATATATAACTGAGTCTCAAGTGATTAAACTAATTCGCATTCATGACATACAGATATAATATTATACTGCTTTTTTTTGTCACAGTGAACTACGGCGATTGATATTGTTTTTAAGCTGTGCATACAGTAATCTGGACTGTCTACAACAATCAACTGCCATCTACGATCAGTGGAAGCTGGACATCAATAACAACCCGTGAGTCATCGTGTAAGATCTGTCGTCATGAAATCACAAGCTTGGAGATTTACACTATCCAAAATATTGTCAACATAAATTCCACAATCCTATATATGTGTCGAGACCATAATGATTGAATGGTGTACAACGAGGTCACTCTAATAAAGATGACTGTCAAAAGAACTGTCGAAATACAGTTTGGATAAAACCAGGCATAAAAGTAAAATTACCACAAATTTGGGGACGGAAACGTGACATTCCCTCATGGTACGGTAATAAATATTGGTATATATTCTGCAGCTATACGATAAGCCAATAATGCACACATAAAATATTGTTGCGGGCTTTCTCACAGTTAAGTACAGAAAACAGCAATGATTTTTCATGTTTATTGGACTTTGAAAATAATAATAGAAAATAATATAGGCTACTAAAATACCAGAGGCATTCATTAACATTTTTGAGATTTAAAAATCATATTAATCAACAAATATATTTTTCATTTAGCTTTCAAAATTGATACTTTTCTTCCATGGTTATGTGATCCAAGTCCGTTAATTTATGTGGGAACATTTTGTCTTGGATCAGGTTATCTTTGAGACATACGGGAAATGTTATAAACATGTTATAAGACAGCCCTTATAATATAGATCATTTTACGTCAAACTAATAATTACCAAAATATTACTGGCTGATGAAACACTAGGCAGTTTTATACTAGTTTATGACTTTTATAAATAAATTGACATGTCTAAATTTCAAAAGTTTATTTGTAAGATAACTTTCCATATGATTAAAATTATGGATGTAGCAAAGATAAGCTAAAAACGAAAATATACAGTTTTGTCAATTGATTTTAACTTTAAAGCATTCTACAGCCAATAAGCAAAAGCGGACTTGAATCACTTCACCCAAGTCATTCATGTATACTATTGACATACCGGTACGTTTATTATAGCATTGGTGGTGACTACCGTCAGACTGTATATAACAGTGCTGTACGTGTGGGTACAGAAGAGGACTGGGATCACGCTCACGAGGCGTACATACTTACAGTGGATTCTGATCACAGTAACAAAGTGTCAGAGAAAAACCGCCTACTGGAAGCAATGGCACACACAGTAGATCTGGATGTTTTGCAAAAGTTGGTAAAATATACCACCTGCATTTTTTGTTAGAATTATCACCTCAGTCAGAGTTGACAGACATGTTATTATCCCACATTTATATTAGGCCTATGTATGTTTATTTCTTATTATTATTTTAGTACATAATTATTACTTGCATAATTAGGCTATATATTTTATATTATGCACTGTATAACATAATGTAGGCCTATTACTGTGTTCATTTTAATGACGCATGTAAAGGGACTCCGTGGCATGACTTCATTTTTGGTTTTTAATTTTGTAGTGAAGTAGTGTATTCCACAGATCATCATTTTATTTATTTCAGAATTTTTAGATCTGTCTAAATATTTTTTTATCAACATTTGAATGAATCCAGCGAAAACCCAAACAAACTATTTGCATACATGAACACTTGCTAAAGGTCAGTTGATTCTTCACACAGCATTGGGCCCCATGTTGATGTCATGGGCCTATCGTTGAGCAGGCAATCGGTGTTGTGGGGCATGACAATTTTATGTCTTGAAAATAGAGCAGGTTTCGTCTATTTCAGTTTTTTAGCATTATTTTTTCTATTTTATTTTATTTAAGATCAGTAGGCTATATAGCTTCATGTAAATTACATTTTCAAAATTAACAAAATTGAAAATTCTCATCCCACAGAGTCTCTTTAAGTCTGCGTTGACTTCCCGTCGTCAATAGTCTATACATCGTTCTATTTATTAAATTTGCTGGAAAATAAACAAGTGTGTTTCATTTTGTCGTCAAATTGGCTTATCTTTAAGTGGACAAAATACATTTTGGAACAAATTAGAAATTATATTTCATTTTCAGATACTTGGATGCTACTTTTGACACAAACCTAATTCGATCAAGTGATGCTCAGCGTGCCATTGATGAGATGGCAGGATGTGACTATGCCGGACGTCAGTTTATCTGGGAACACATGAAAGCCAATTGGAGGGATCCAGATATATTTCCGTCAAAGTGAGTGCTCAGTTCATTGTTGAAACGTAAAAATGAGACATATGAACTAAAAGGGTTTATATTTTGATTTTCTTATTTTTAATTAAATTCATTCACAATAAAATAGGATGATCAATACACAAATGACGTTCAGAGGTGTCAATACTTGAGCATTTGATAAAATCAAAATATTTAAACTATATTTTCACGTATACTTTTTTGATTCAATATTACATCTGCAGCTATAGTGGGGCCTACCAGCTAGATGGTTTGTGAAGAACATTACATTTTACACCTAAAATAAGCCAAACATGGATAATAATTTGAATACACTTTCTTACCGTCATGATTGATTGTATTTCTGACCTTAATTTCTGTTCTTTTTAATATATATTATACTCTAATACAGCACCATTCATCATGAAATTTTAAACGTTTCTTTTTAGTATAGGATTCTGGAGATCAGCACAATTTACAATAAATACATCTGTCCTGTGCATAGGCCTGTAGTAAATCCATAAAAAACATCGCTGTCTGGTGGACGATAATAGGTGAAAAAAATTAAAATCAGTCAACTAGAAATATCGCCATCCTAAAATGGGACATGTCATTTTAATGTGGGGGTTGTTCGACACACTTTTTTTTATTCATATTGTATAAATTACAGGTGATGAAAGTGCGTTGGCTAGCTCCCAACATTATGGCATAATAGCTTCAGGTATAATATTGATATTAATCCAAAGATTTCACGTGGAAATATCGCTTGAAGCATAACAAATCAAAAATAAAAGGGTCGATGTTTTTGTAAAGAGAAACTGAAGACGTCTCAATCTAGTGCAGCAAGTAGGCTACTAACATTCCATCTCCGAGTTATCCTATTTTGCTTTAAAAGTAATAATGGTTTAGCTATCTGGAACGAATTGCCAAATATCAAAAAAATAAAATAAATAAAAATAATAGCCGATAATATGTCATTTTCTAATTGATTAAGGTCAACTCTTTCATAGTGCATCCTTCCCTAAAGTATCACATTTTGTTGTATAGTAATGGTCCAGCTATCTTTACCGGTTTTCATTATATTTCACAATTTTTTTAATTGAAAAGGTACAATAAAATGAAAAGGCACAGCTAGGAACCTTTCAGATCATATATTATGTGCAATATGTTAATAAACCAGTTGTTTTAGAGATCTGCTCTGGAAACGAAGTGAATGCCAAAACATCTAGTCAGGCCATAGTACTGAATCAAAAGTAGGTGAAAAATGTCACATCTAGACACTTTTGCGGTGTTAATTGTGTGTGAAATTCCCGGAAGTGTATGTCAAAAATTTAATCAGGGTACTGAACCAAAAGTAGGTCAAAACACATTTATCTAATAGGCACATCCAAATACCCTGGTGGTGATGTGTGCAAACTTTTAAGATAATCGGAAAATTAGTTCCTGATAATGCTCCAGCTGCTTGAAGTGTATGTCAAAAAACACCTAATCAGGCCATAGTGTGCAAAATTAGACAATTGTAGACAATCGGACGAACAAGTAGGTCTAGCTACTGAGATATACTCCAGTAGTGTATGTCAAAGCACCTAATTAGTTACCCCAAAAGTTACCCCAAAAGACACATCCAGACCCCTAGATGTGTTGTGTAGGCCTACTAAATTTGAAGATAATCGTACAAGTAGTTCCTGAGATATGTTCAGGAAACGAAAAGTGTACCGGTATTTAAAATATCTACAAAACTTAAAGACACTACAAAACACTAGCAAAGGCACATCTAGACCCCCAGGTGTTGTGTGCAAAATTTCGAAACAATCTTGTTAGTTGGCCCGCTTGCTATCATAACGGCGTACCACAATGTACAATAGCTTTTCCTCAACTTTCTATTCTATAATTTCATCACACATCTCGGTTGAATTTTAGAAAATGACAATTTAGTATTTAGGTGTTTATTTGATGAGTGAAGATCCGTACGATTTTATTTATGGTGTGTTTATGATTTGTTTCAGTGTCAACAAGAACAACATTTTTCGGACAGCCACCGAAGTGTTTGCAAGTGAAGAGGACTTGCAAGAGGTAATCCCAAGATCTTTGTTCACTTGTATTGTAAGAGCACCAGCTTATATTACATTGCCTATACCAGGTTCCATTTACATGTATAAAAACCCTGCTATGACATGCGCCTACAAAATTTATTTAAAATAGAAAACTGGATCTACATATTTCACCTCGTAACTATGAATGTCATCTCCCAGCTAACGCGAGTTTGCTGGGCTGGTTCTATTATAGGTGAATACCACATTTTCATTATTTTATATATATACCGATATATTTTTATAGAAATAACAGATTAACCCAGATTAACCAGCACTGGGACCGTCTTTATACGTCAAAATCTGACATCTGTAGACGTCAGATTCTGACGTATAAAGACAGTCCCCGCGTTGAAAGAATTACAATATTTATAATGGCCGCGGACCCATAACATAGGTTACAGGTATTCAAATGAAGCGGACAGAGCTAACTAATACATTTATGATGATTTCAAATTACAATAAACCTTTTGGTCTCCACGGTCTGTACAAAAATAATTCAGCGTTGTGAGAGTTAACAAGATTTTACTTATTTCAGTTGAATTCTTTCATTGAGACGTACCCATCAGACTCACCATCAGAACAGAGCACCTACGACCAGGCTGTGGACACGGCACTGGAGAACGCAGCCTGGTCACAAGACAACCTGGCAGATATAGAAGCCTGGCTGACAGACAGAACGTCCATGCACCGTCTACTCTACGCCACCTCATCTTCTCATACGGCGCATCCACCGCGATTTCGCGCCTAGGTTTGGGTTTTGTTGGGAATAAAGATTTGTAGGCCTACATGGGTAAATTGTGTCACTTCAACATTTGTCTTCGACGGCATCACATCTCACATTACATTATCTGATTGTTGGTTCCTTTGAACTCAAATAAAATATTCTTAGGCAGCACGGTAGTTCATTTTATTCATTCTTTTACGTTGCGTTTTGAGACACCTAATACGTATGTCCAAGACTACAATGACATGGTAGAAACTCAGCCCTTTCACAAGTGTGCAGACCCAATGTTTGTTTATTGCTGGGTCAGCGTCGAAGACGGTGGCCCAACAATAAATCGACATTAGGTCAACGTATCATCGTCTTTGCTGGGCAGTGACAGACCTTCACCGATCGTTGTTTTTTCCACTGTCGGATATTCTTTAGGCATCATAGGCCTAATTACCCATAAACATCCGGCGACATCCCTGCTCGACCTTGGAAATTCTACCAAAACCCGCGATCTGTCTGATAGATTATTGCTTCCAATAGTTCTGCTATACTTGATGTCCAACTCAGTCAGAAAATATTGTGGATGAATGAATGCAAATAAAGGCTCAATTGTCCCTCCTAAAGTAATAGTCGCCGTCTATCTGTAATTTATTGCAGACTTGCACATAGATGGGGTTATTCTTCTGTTCGGCAGGTATTGCCAAGTAAGGTTTCTGGGATTAGTGTACGCTCAATTAGCAGTTGATTAAAACGTTTCTTCAGCATAAAGTGAATACATTTACATTTGAAAGGTATAATTTACAGTTAAAAGGGTATTATACCCTTTTAGCTGTAAATTATACCTTTTAACTGTAAAAAGGTATAATTTACACTTAAAAGGGTATTATACCCTTTTAACTGTAAATTCCACCTTTTAACTGTAAATGTTATAATGTAGTGATATAATATGATTGATATTTAAATAATCATATGCCAACGGCATCTTCGTGAACGTTGGTGAAGTCTGATCATTTGACAGTCAGAATATAAATCTTGTAGATTTATGGGTGAGGTAGTTAAATGATTGACATTATATACAATGAATTATAAAACAAGAACCAAAGTGGTCATGTAATTCAGCGATCTTAAAACTCCTTTGAATTTCAAATTCAAATTATATAGTGTGTTTCTAATTTGATAACAGAATGGACCGAAGAACAGTGGTGGGTTTACTGTAAATTAATATAAAGAATTGTATTTTTACATTTGAGCCAAATGTTAAGAAATCTAAATATGGCCAAATATCACAGAATTACCAACGCCGTCCAATCATTAGGCAAACCTCCTCTCACAGCAAATAAAACGCTGGACCACTGTCGGCTTATTGTGGCATCACAGGTGGAACAGCATTAGGCCACCATTGCTGAGATGGCGGGCGCCGACAGATTGTTTCAATGTTGTCATAGCCTCAGAAATGATGGCCTAGGCTACATGGATACACAACAAAGGTTCCGGCTATACAGCTGCTCGTTGGGCTGAAAAAAATCTGAAACTGTTAAGCCCCTTATAACTTTTAACTAGTAAATTTATTTCAGTGACTAGAAGTTGTGTTTCGCTTCCGCGATCCAAAACTCAAAATCACTGAAAATTACTTGGATTTTTGTAATTGAAGTCACAGTGTATTTAAATGTCACCAGTTTAAGACATGTTTACTTCATAAAAGTGTTGAAAAGATGATGGAAGACAATTCTAGTCGACATCATTGTTATAATGATTAATGTGCTACTGTTTATTAAAACTGAAGTGACAACAAATGTTTTCTTTTCAAGTTACATGCCAGGGCTGGTTTCAAGCTGAATTAAATGCAAGCAATGCAGTCACAGTTCTGCTTCTTGCATTCAATAAGCAAACTGATAAGCATAGTCCAGATAATGAAAAGGCATCTATGTCCAACAAAAAAGAACCACTGTATAAATCTGATGAAAATAAATGTCCTTCTCACAAAATTTATTGTAGTAGGCCTATTAGGACAGAGAACACAGTTTGTTTGATATTGGGTAAATGTTTCTAATTTTATTTGTGGTCTTTACGAAAAACAAAACAACGAAGTAAATGTACAGAGATGAAATGACTTTATTGCTGTTTCATAAGCGAATGAAAAACAGCACTTGACTTGGCATTATCAGATCATTACTAGGAGTGAAAATATTTGTATTGTTTGTCAATAACAATGAACCCAAAGTATGCGCAAAAATGACCTTTGCTGTTACTTTCAGTACCCAACATAAAATATACTAGTTCCTATATATACTTATTTAGTTGTAGGTTTATTGTAGGACTCTGGTTTTAGGTATGTCTCTCTGCTGTGCATTTTTTCAGCAATTAATACAATCCTTCATGAACATAGCTTGTGGATCAGACAATTTCTGATGATTCCCGAAAGAAGCATGTAAATTAACCTATAACGATACACAGCCTGTCCTGCGACTTTCAATCACAATGCACGAGTAAGATAAGGGTCAGTTTCTAATAGCTGGATGCACTGTAATCAAACCATTTGAAGTCCTCACAGTAGATCTCGTGTCAGTATGAAAGCACTTCACTGTCTGGATATTTGTTTCCTACTGTGACTGTTACGCTGATATCGGGTTTAAATTACAGCACTGTACTGCTGAGGCAAACAAAAGGGGCTGGTGTGCTATTTATTTTTGTGCTAGTAGTCCAGTCATTTTGTGGCCATTTTTCGAATAACCTCAAAATAATTGCAACAGAAGTTTTTTTTACTGCAAAACGTCTCATTAGTATCCCTAGAAGGACATATCAAAACTTTACTCCGATTGATGAATGGGAAATATATTTTTTTGAGGTACAATGAAAGGTGTCGTTTTTCATATTTTCTGGTGTAATTTTACATTTACCGCAAATCAAGTAATGGTCATTGAAGATACAATTTTGGTAACTATATGCCTACTTTTCGACTCTTCATAGTAATCACACCATGTCAGATACATTTAAGAGATATAAATGAGAAAAATGTTATAAATTTGAATTAAAATTTGGTGTAATACTAACTATAAATACTTAGAATTAGGCCTACATACAGATCTTTTAGTCCAATCATTTTCTGGCTATTTTCAGGATAACTACAAACAAAATACAACATTTTTTAAAAGGATATATGTGGTTGAGGTCTGTAGTGTTTGTAAATAATACTCCAATACGGAAAGAGGAACTGTGTTATCTGGCGGTTTTTAAAATGGTCGTGTTTTATTTGCAAAATAGTTTTTCAACATTTTGATATGATTAGTATTTTTTTCCAGATGTTTTGAATAAATAAAATAACTTCTGACAAAACTTTTAAAATAATCATTTATTTAAAATTGATATCAATACTTTTTTATAGGTATTGAAAAAAAACACACTTTATTCTTTTTTGGACTCTTTATCGGAGTCTATTTAGAAGAGAAGCCGAATTCAAACTTTACATTCTCCACATGCACATTCTTACATGTGCACCTGCCAGTACTGCAACCGGCTTTGCAATTGCACCTGATTATCTCCAATAAGTTTATGGGTGCAGGTGACAGAGAAGTCTGGATGGGTGGCATTTTCCCTTCCTTAATCTTTAAGCCCCATTAAAATTCTTTTGGCGCAAGTCTGCTTGCACAGCCTTTCCAGTCTTGAGGCTGACCATGTACAGTCTGACAGCTTACTTGTTCACAAAATCGCATATAGCGGAGTGCGTCAAGAGCTTCATTTGGCTTTCCATTATAGAGAGAAATAAAAAAAGCAATCCCCATGGCCACTCCAATACTGTTCCTCCTGTTGTTACCAGCATCAATGGCCCCTGCAATACTGTTTATCATGTTGTCAAAGTTCCTGGCTTTTCTAGCATTGTTCCTCCTTTTGTTACCAACCTCCCTCGCCCCTCCAGCACTGATTCCCATGTAATAAACAACCTTCCTGGTACCTCCAGCACTGTTGTTAGCCCCTCCAAGACAGGTTCTCTTGTCCTCCAATACTGTTTCTCTTGTTGTTAACAGCCTCCCTGGCCCATCCAATTGTGTTGCTCCTGTTGTTAACAGCTTCATTGCCCCCTGCAATACTGATGTTCATGTTGTCAAAGTCCCTGGCTTCTCAAGCACTGTTCCTCCTTCTGTTACCAACCTCCCTTGCCCCTCCATCACTGATTCTCATGTTGTAAGCAACCTCCCTGGTACCTCCAGCACTGTTGCTCCTGCTGTTAACAGCATCTCTGGCCCCTCCAGCACTTTTGCTTCTGCTGTACACAGCCTCTCTGGTACCTCCAGCACTGTTGTTCCTGTTGTTAACAGCCTCACTAGCCCCTCCAGGACTATTTCTCTTGTCCCCCGATACTATTTATCTTGTTGTTAACACCCTCTCTGGTCAATCCCCTCCAGCACTGATTCTCATGTTGTAAACAACCTCCCTCCAGCACTATTGCTCCTGTTGTTAACAGCCTTTCTGGGCCCCCCAGCACTATTGCCCCTGTTGTTAACAGCCTCTCTGGCCCCTCCGGTATTGTTTTTCCTACTGTTAACAGCCTCTCTGGCCCTATCCAACACTGTTGTTCATGTTGTTAACAGCCTCACTGGCCAGGACTGTTTCAGGACTGTTTCTCTTGACCTCCACGATTGTTTATCCTGTTGTTAACAGCCTCGCTGGCTCATGCAATTGTGTTGCTCCTGTTGTTAACAGCTGCTTCTCTGGCTCTTCCAATACTATTGCTCCTGCTGTTATCAGCCTCTCTGCCCCCCCCCCCCAGCCCTGTTGCTCGTGTTGTTAACAGCTTCTCTGGCTACTCCAATGCTGTTGCTCCTGTTGTTAACAGCCTCTCTGCCCCCCCCAGCCTTGTTGCTCCCGTTGTTAGCAGCCTCCCTGGTTCCTCCGATACTGTTGCTCTGTTGTTAACAGCCTCTATGGCCTCCAGCACGTTTTCCCCTGTTGGTAACAGTCTCCCTGACCCCTCAAGCACCGTTGCTCCTGTTGTTAGCAGCCTTTATGGCCCCATCTAATGATGTTGCTCCTGTTGTTAACAGCCCTCTGGCCCCTTGAATGCTGTTGCACCTGTTGTGAACAGCCTTTATGGCCCCTCCAATACTGTTGCTCCTGTTTTTAACAGCCTTTCTGCCCCCTCACATGCTGTTTCTTTTGTCGTTAACAGCCTCTCTGGCCCCTCCAGCCCTGTTACTGCTGTTGGTAACAGTCTCCCTGTCCCCAGCGTTATTGCTCCTGTTTTTACCAGCCTCCCTTGCTACAGCCGTACTGTTTCTCCTGTTGCTAACAGCCTCCCTGGCCCCTCCAATGTTGCTCCTCTTGTTAACAGCTCTCTGGCCCCTCCAATGTTGTTGCCCCTGTTTTTAACAGCATCTCAGTCCCCTCTCGCACTGCTACTCAATGTTGTTAACAACATCTCTGGTCTCCAATACTGTCAGGCGTACCAAGCATGGGGTTTGTCGGAACAGTTAAAAATAATACATCAAAATGTTTTTTATGTCTCTACTTTGTTTTCAATTTTCTAGTTTCACTAGCCTAGAACGAAACTAGTCCTTACCATCATTTAGCATACATTAGCCCTTACAATATCGACGGCGATCTCCTCCATAGCTAAATGACGGCCTGTTGCGTCCCAATTTGTAATAACGTTCCAATTTGTAATAAATTATTACAAATTGGAACGCATATGTAATACAATTGCGTCCCAATTTGTAATAAATTATTACAAATTGGAACGCATTTGCACTGCAGCAGCGTCCCAATTTGTAATAAATTATTACAAATTGGCACGCATTTGCAATGTATTTGCGTTCCAATTTGTAATAAAATATTATATTTTAGATGATACACAGAGCACATTGGAGAACAAAGGGGAAGGTTCTTTACCTCTAAGCAGCAGATATCGGGTGAATGTGGGCTTTGACATTCTCATAATTCATATCATTAAATTGACCTAGTACAACGAAGTGTAACTGACTCATCAGTCGTTATAACAGCTTATACTTAATCTGTTTAACGACTTACCAAGTCGATTTACTAAGTCGATTATCGCGACTTATAAGTCGTTTTGATAACTTACACTAAGTCGGTTTAACGACTTGTAGAGCCTACTAAGTCGATTTAACGATTTATGCTAAGTCGATTTAACGACTTATAAGTTGCTATAGCGACTTATACTGAGTCGAATTAACGACATAATAGGTCGTTATAACGACTATAGATAACTTATTTAAGTCGTTATAACGACATATGCCAATTCAATTCAAACGACTTCACTAACGACTTATATATGTCGTTATAACGAATTAGTGTAAGTCGATTTCACGACTTATATGACGTTATAACGAGATAAAAAAAATTCAACTCGTCTCAATGCTTTCCTACACTTGCAATACATTTGCGTTCCAATTTGTAGCAAATGTTATGAGTTGTCAGGTATTTCAGATGATGCGCAGAGAACAACACCAGTGACTCAGGGGTAATGTTCTTTGCGTCTCAACAGAAGACTACGGGCGACTGTGGCCTTTCATATCCTCATAATTAGTATCACTTAATTCACCTAGTCAAGGTATTTTTAGTTTTGAAACAACTTATTTTTTATTACAAATTGGCACGCATTTGCAATGCAATTGCGTCCCAAATTGTAATAAATTATTACAAATTGGAACGCATTTGCAATGCATTTCCGTCCCAATTTGTAATAAACTATTACAAATTGGAACGCATTTGCAATGCAATTCCGTCCCAATTTGTAATAAATTATTACAAATTGGAACTCATTTGCAATGCATTTTCGGCCCAATATGTAAAAAAATAGTGGATTGTCATATCTTTTGGATGATATGCCGAGAACACTAGTGACCGAGAGGTAACATTATTTGTCTCTGAATAGCAGACTTCGGATGACTGTGACCTTAATTTGTCATGAAAACTACTTATTTTTATATTACATATTGATACGCACTTGCAATGCGTTTGTGTTCCAATTGATTATAAAGTGTTATATATCTTCTGATATTTCAGAAGACATGCAGATAACAAGACTAGTTTCATCAGGAGTAACGTTCTTTGCGTCTGAACAATAGACTATAGGTGACTGTGGCCATGGACATTCTCATAATTTATATTACTGAATTCACGTAGTCAACGTTTTTTTAATTTTGAAAATATTTTTTTTATTACAAATTGGTACGCATTTGCAATGCAATTGCGTCCCAAATTGTAATAAATTATTACAAATTGGAACGCATTTGCAATGCATTTCCGTCCCAATTTGTAATAAATTATTACAAATTGGAACGCATTTGCAATGCAATTCCGTCCCAATTTGTAATAAATTATTACAAATTGGAACTCATTTGCAATGCATTTTCGGCCCAATTTGTAAAAAAATAGTGGATTGTCATATCTTTTGGATGATATGCCGAGAACACTAGTGACCGAGGGGTAACATTATTTGTCTCTGAACAGCAGACTTCGGATGACTGTGACCTTAATTTGCCATGAAAACTACTTATGTTTTTATTACATATTGATACGCACTTGCAATGCGTTTGTGTTCCAATTGACTATAAAGTGCTATATATTTTCTGATATTTCAGAAGATATGCAGATAACAAGACTAGTTACTCGGGAGTAATGTTCTTTGCGTCTGCCTATAGGTGACTGTGGCCATTGACATTCTCATAATTTATATTACTGAATTCACATAGTCAACGTTTTTTTAATTTTGAATTTTTTTTTTTTTATTACAAATTGGCACGCATTTGCAATGCAATTGCGTCCCAAATTGTAATAAATTATTACAAATTGGAACGCATTTGCAATGCATTTCCGTCCCAATTTGTAATAAATTATTACAAATTGGAACGCATTTGCAATGCAATTCCGTCCCAATTTGTAATAAATTATTACAAATTGGAACTCATTTGCAATGCGTTTTCGGCCCAATTTAAAAAAAAATAGTGGATTGTCATATCTTTTGGATGATATGCCGAGAACACTAGTGACCGAGAGGTAACATTATTTGTCTCTGAATAGCAGACTTCGGATGACTGTGACCTTAATTTGTCATGAAAACTACTTATTTTTTTATTACATATTGATACGCACTTGCAATGCGTTTGTGTTCCAATTGATTATAAAGTTTTATATATTTAACAAGACTACTTACTCAGGAGTAACGTTCTTTGCGTCTGAACAATAGACTATAGGTGACTGTGGCCATTGACATTCTCATAATTTTTATTACTGAATTCATGTAGTCAAAGTTTTTTTAATTTTGAAAAGATTTATTTTTTATTACAAATTGGCACGCATTTGCAATGCAATTGCGTCCCAATTTGTAATAAATTATTACAAATTGGAACGCACTTGCAATGCATTTGCGTTCCATTTTGTAATAAAATATTATCCTTTAGATGAGAGGCAGCGAACAATGGTGACCATATGGTAGCGTTCTTTGCCTCTAAGCAGCAGATTTCGAGTACATGTGGATTTGACATTTGCTAATAATTCTGACTTAAAACAATTGTGTCGTTTTGCTTCACTCAACCCTTATTACGGCGGATCCCATTCCTGTGGACATTGACCATACTGCGCATGCGGGTGGTCCCTCAATATGTATTCAGCGGATCATGACGATCCAACCATTTTAGCTCATTCATATTCAACTAGTCAACGTTTTTTGAGTTTTGAAACTACCTTTTTTATTACAAATTGGAACCTAACGAAGCAACAGAAACAACAACAACAACAATATAACAACAACAACAACAGCAACAAAAATAAAAAAAATATGTGTATTTAAGCCCCAAGGTGTATACATGGCTTACGGTCTGTATTGAGTTTGGAGAAGATGGTGTGTACATGTGTAAACTCTTTCAGAGGGAGTAGATAACTCCATATTTGATGGATAGATATCAGTATGGGTGTCGTGTGTACGCTTTAAAGAATGTTTTTTAATCTAAATAAAAAACGGACTTTGTAACATACCTAACTTTAGATAACTTTCAAAATGTTGTTGTTTTATTTTGAAGATATGTTAAAGAAGAAGTACATTTTTAATCAGTAATAAATAATGAATATTTATTTCACCATCACATATCAGTATTATTTAATTATTTGTTTTGTATTTGTATACAACCTCACATGCGCATATGAAGATACTGTTATTTATTTATTTTTGTTATAACATGTTTTGTTGTACACAAAGATGTATCTTTGGAGTCTTGAGTGTAATAAAGAGTTCAAGAGTTCAAGACAGCCAGGCGATCCTGGCTGCTTGTTCAACTCTGGCGCGTACACGTGCGTGTGCTATTTTTAGCACGCTATAGCGGGTCATCACCAGATCACGGACTCACGCTATTGTCGCCCAGAATAAGGGAATACAGCTCCCTCTCCACTCCCAGCAAACACGGTACATTTATTATATGTTGGCTCAATGTTGGGGCAGCGTTGTAGACGTTGGCCCAGCATTGTGCCAACATAGATTATGATATGTACCCTGTTTAATGGGTTGTCGCCTTCATTCACACTGATCTAGGCATATACATCCATATAGGGGAGACCGGGGCTAGTTCGAACATTTTCTTTGAAATGACAAATTATTTTATTTATATTAGTTTTTATACGATGAAGTTAGGATAATTATATTTTTGTCCAGACGTACTCAACCATAAATGCTATTTGTAACATACATTATTCTTAAATTGAAAACAAAGTAGAGTCAGAAAAACACGTTAAAGTTAAATTGTTCATTTGGGGTTAGCTCGAACATCGGATGCGGTCTGTCTGAGCAGTGTTGAATGTACCTGAGATTCTGTGGGGTTAATCTGAACAGTCAAACGAACCCCATCTTATCTGTTCTTTGTTCGACAGCACAAAAATACTTTTGACCCTCAAAATGGATTTTTTTACTTTTGCATAGTTTGTTTTGAAAAAAACATTTTAACATGAAGTCAGGGGTATTAATACAGTCCGTCAGTAGGAGGCAGAACGAAAATTTACTGTTAACATTATGGGCACTGTACTGAATAATCCCTGTGCGAGCTAGCCCCGGTCTCCCCTACGATATCCTGTACGTACACCATTGTATCAATGTGTACATAACATATGACATATAGCATAGTATATAGCACAGACCATTCCAAGGGCACATACATCTGCATCAGCTGGATAAATATTATTTGTCTTACGGTAGCCTACATCATTGAGAGTGGAATTAATATGATCCATGATATTCAGTGCGAGTATCATTATTAAGTGTCTGAACATATGGGACTGGCATTAGAACTGAAATATGTTTTTATTATAAAAAAACACAAAATTTAGGAAACGCTAAGCGGTTTTATTTGTAATTTAATGTTATGAGTTAATGAGTATTGTTATTAGAATTCATTGAATATGCAGGTTTACAATTTAGTGTTGAAATGTACGTTTAAAAGGTAGTGTATATCAGAAAAAAACCATTGTGTTTATCATACAATAATTTTAGTACTGTAATAAGGATTTTCGAAAATCGATAGTAGATTTAATGGTCGATTTAAACACTGTGCAGGCCAGGGACTTATCCATACATGTGAAACAAGGTAGTGTCTTTTCCGCAAAGACTATATGATTTGTTGTACAAATGTATGACTTTAAACCACCGCCATAATGTACCGACCTTGATGCCCTTTGCACAGTCAGTTTTGGGCACACAATATGAACGTTG
The DNA here is from genome assembly GCA_964017125.1 of Flabesymbios commensalis. Lineage (NCBI taxonomy): Eukaryota > Metazoa > Annelida > Polychaeta > Terebellida > Flabelligeridae > Flabesymbios > Flabesymbios commensalis. Next base: position 52,433,575 of record OZ024914.1, on the reverse strand, counting down.
TATAAAACAGTCAGAACTGCAAACCTCCGCTGCGCGATCTGTATCGAAGTCCTGATCCGGATCGTAAGATCACCCCCCCCCCCCCCCCCCACATATTATGGATTGTTCCTTGGCCCTAGACACACTTCAGGTAGACGTAATTATTTGATCATATAAACGTGTGATGTAATTTACCAGGAAGTTGAAGTGACCTGTACTGATTGTTAACATATGGTGTCTTTAAAGACTGGCCTTATAATCAGATAATTATTCAAAGTTTTCCAATAAATAGTTTGCTTGAATACCCCTGAACCGTCAACAGGACATTGTGGACCTTCAGTCTTCTTTAGGGGATTGTAGGTTAATATCTAATGGGCCTAAATCTAATTTGTTTTCAAAATAATGTAAAATCATTAATGTTTTTTGTAACGTTGATTTAAATTAAAAAAGGGACCAACTGTCTTTTTTTTTAACCTCAGTAGTGATATCCGCCAGTGAATTTGTGTGGTGAGACCATTCAAATTAAAAAAGGGATTTCATTCGCGTTCATTGAGGCTCCCCACAATACTGGATTATTGAGTGTGTGAGAGGGAAATATTACTAAACTAGTCCTGGAGCGAAATCCTGAAAAACGCTTAAAAACGAATTTATCTCAACACCAAAAGTAACCAAGTTTTGAGATGATAGGATGGTCGAATGAGCATTGAAGAACAACCACAGGTAGTTGTACAATCAAATTTTGGTAATAATTAGTTTTTAGGGTGTATTTGAGGATAGGGGTGTACTGTATGGTATCACAGGAAAAATGAAAAAAAAATCAATACTCAATCAATTTTTAAATATTCTGATACCAAAACGTAATGTTTTTAATGTTTAATATGTATATAGAAAAATATTATTACAATAATTTTGTATAAGTTATGAATTTCAAGAAAGGTCACAACCAAATGTCACAGTAATGTAGCAAATGGTTCGCTATCACACTATCTGTATTTGTATGTAATTTGTTGAATAATAAAACTAACCAAGGTTTAAATGATGGAATAGTAGCATACAGCCTCTAGAATAACCTCAACTTGAACGTAAGGCACATATTTGTAATAACATATATTCTATGATATTTTTTAAACTGCGGGTGTCGTACATGAACTAGTTTGCAATATGGAATGTGAGTCAGAAAATATATATTTATCAACAGTCCCTAAAAGGTAAATATTCTGCCACTAAAACGTAAGTCACTTATTGAACTAAGTATATGAATAAAAAAACAAGTAATAACTGTTGTGTTATAAAGGTCAATAAAGGTCAAAACAGCATACGACAGTTCAAAACCAGTGCTAACCATGGTTTGAATAGATGAGACAATGACATGGAATTTATACCACAAACCCAGATAGTGTATATAGTCAAATTATTATATAAAAAGGTTTTAATGTTTTGTTCCAACTGGGGTATATCAAATAACATAATATTTCACATCGAGTAGAATGACATAATTGTCAATGTATTCGCTGATATTAAATAAAATGTACATATTTCGCTACCAAATATGTTTTTTTTTCATTCGGCATTATTTATCATAAAACAATTGTAGCTATTACGAAGTTGTAAAGGTCAGTAAAGGTCAATATATTATACAACAGTGATCAAAACATGCGTTTTTGTATTCATTTTATTTTAACGGTGACATAATTCCCTCAACTCCAAACTTAACAAAGGTAGAAATATAAAATAGAGCCTCTGGAAATGAAATGAAATGAATCGGGCTTTAGGCCACCTTTGCGCACATATAGGTTAAACTGGGCCAGGAGAACCTCCTGAGGTGAGATGGTGAGATGATTGAGATGACACTGTCCTCCAGACACAGGATTCGAAATTCGAACCCTGACGGTCTGAGGCCGAGCAGGCTACCTCTCGGTCACGGTGGCTCCCCACAATACTGACTTTCACACATGGATGGGGAAGAAACATTTCTTGTTTCTTTCAAACCGCCGAGACCGGGAACCTAACCCCCGAACTCTGACGTGAAAGGCAGCGGTGCTAACCACTATCCTAGGAACAAAGATAGAGAGTGTGCATACCCAAATAAATTACGGTGTATATATATTATAGAGACTTTTGATGTGGAGTATTTATGATTGCACATTATATAATACATCTTTTAATGACAAAAGTGATAATACATTAGCCTATGTTTGAAGCGACCCAATCAGGCTAAAATCATAAAAAAATCCGGTTTTTTATTTTGGCTTCATAATATGACCATATGATGTGAACATGTCCATGGACTAGAAGTGCGTAAATTTTGTGTTCCGCATCTACCAGTTAAGCGAGATACAAAGACGAAATTCTCGTATTTCTTATTTTGAACATGCATGTCCGAAATAAAAAATCATGTTTCATACTGTGTAATCTGATACGTTTCTAATGATAGACCGTAAGGCCAACCGTAGCCCCCTTCCCCCCCTGGGGATTTCTCACGGTGGTTATTTTTGAAGTCTATGAATATAGACCTATTGAAATCCGGTTGTTTGCATTCAAGCTGTTTGGGCTAAATATGCTAAAATATGCAAATTAGGCAGCCATTACCAAAAATCCAGTTTCAAGCAATATCTCAGAAACTAATCGAGTTTGAATACTAAAAATAATGTCTATCATACGGTTTTCATGGTCAATGAATGCAATGAAATATATCTTATTAGGATATGGCAATAAAATATATATTATCAAAATCATGAAAACATATTAGCATAACATATGCAAATTAGCTAATAATAAGTTTTATAGAAAATCAGGTTTCAAGCAATATCTCAAAGACCAATCAACATAGAGTAAAATATAAAATGTCTACACTCCCATATTTGTGGCCAACCTTTCATCTGAAAACATTTTAAAAGTTCTGAAATGCTCATATTACATGTAAAATGTAACATTTCAACTGCTAATTGTGTACACACATGTAGTCAAGGCGTTGTGAAATAGAAATGCGTATGAAAAGACAAAACTCAAAACCGTATCATCGCAACAAACGACCTCTCACTAAGACCCATGACCTATCAGCTAATACCGATGACCAATTTAACATTTATTCTTTCAAATTTTATTTTTTCAATACAGCAGTAGACCCTACTTTTTCCTTTACTGTGTCAGGGTAGCCCTATAACCCGGATCTTGTGGACGTTACTTTTAGTCAAAATGACACCTATCTGCTGTATAATTAATTTGGTTTGGGCAACTATACTTACGATAATAGCAAAATTGTTTTTATTGTGATTTTCTTACTTTTTTTATGGCTACCAGCATGGTATATCAGCCTATATAATTGCCTGATAACACATACATAAAGTGGAAATTAAATAAGCATGTGTTTGTAGCATTTTTTATTTCATTCTGGTGCCAATTCAGAAGTCTAGGCTTCTTAATTATAGTTCAAATAATATGGAAAAGTTAATTTAAAACGACGTTCGGGAAAATCATAGGGTAGAAAATGCCTCATCAAACAAGTTAAATCATGTTTGATTAATACATATAAAGTTGATTGGTCCATCAAAGCCCGAAACTCCATAAAATTACGAACGTACATAAAGTTCAAATTCGAACACTCGCTAGAAGAATATCTGTTTTACATCCCCGACACAAGGTGGATGAAGGCACTATCAAGATTAAGAATGAGCTCACATATGCTAGAAATTGAACGAGGAAGGCATGTCAAGCCGCAAAAACTACCACTAGAGCAGCGCATATGTCAAAGATGTACATCAAACTCTGTTGATGACGAAATTCATTTTTTAATTACTTGCTCTTACTTCGCTACGCAGCGAACTAGTTTACTTGCCGAAAGCAAACTACTCAATAGTGAATTTGACTCACTCTTAAACGACGACAAATTTATATATATTATGTCATCTACACATCGACCATTAGCAATATGCTTAGCAAAATACACCCATAGCTGTTTTCAAACCTTAAGCGTGTCGCGTACCTTCACTTTATAAAACGAGTGGGGCGTGGAAATCATCCATGCTTTCGGAGGATCACTGTGGTATCAGCGACTGGTGCGGCTGGTGATTCCTCTAATCATTCACTCATGAAATCATCCATGCTGTCGGGGGATCACCACTGTGGTATCAGCGACTGGTGCGGCAGGTGATTCCTCTAATCATTCACTAATGAAATCATCCATGATGTCGGGGGAACACCACTGTGGTATCAGCGACTGGTGCGGCTGGTGATTCCTCCAATCATTCACTAATGAAATCATCCATGCTGTCGGGGGAACACCACTGTGGTATCAGCGACTGATGCGGCTGGTGATTCCTCTAATCATCTTGGTGTTTCGAGCTGACGTGTCAATGCATTTTTTAGATTGTTTGTTTAAGCCTTTCGTAATTTCTGAAATTATTTTATGCCCATACCTTATAAATGCCATTGACATTATGAAATTATTATTTTATCACCCCTTGGGTTAATATAACCGACTTGTAATTTGGGAGTAAAAAGGTTACTACATGTGATAATAATATTTTACATTATCATATCAAACCTTGGTTTGTTTTGTTTCCTACAAGTGATAGGAAAATAGAAACAACGCTATGGCAAAAAACGTCTTACGTTTTCGTGATATAATCTTTACAATTGAATGACTATTGACAAATATATTGTCAATTTAGTCACCCGAATTCAATGTTACAGATTATGGCATATGATATACCCTACTTAGAAAAAAGCCCTGCAAAAAATATTTTGCTCTACGGTCTTGAGATTGTTGTAGAGCTTGGTTAATTTTACTGCTCAACAAATGATGACAAAGCACATATAGCGTGACAACAAAACATCTGCTAAGATCGCTGTGGTACAAGATGTGACCTTCATTGACCTTCATAACCAAACATTCTTGTAATGTTTTTTTACATAGACATAAAACATCAAAAACATTACGTGTTGATGCTATAATCTTTAAAATTGCCTATAAATATTTTTTGATACCACAATTTCAATGTACACACTACCTGGTGTTGTTCTAGAATGTTCATACCATTATCCTAGCTGGTCAAACATTGGTTACTTTTGGTGTTGAGCGAAACCAAATTTTAAGATTCGTACTCCTTGACTAAACCACCATTTCAGAGCGGGGGCGGACCTATTAATAGTGTTTGATATGACAGTCAAACAACATTCACCACCACACAAAGGCCACCACTCCATGTGTTTGTGTGCTTTGTTAGAGATAGAAGATATCATTCATCATAATCGTTTTTTATCTGATGTAGTATTTCAAGCAAGATCCTGATTTCTAAATAAGTTAGAAACGGTGCCACTGTATTCTCTGGTATATAAAACCGAGCCTCTGTCTTAAATATTGAGGAAAATATTTTAAATTTAGTGATGAATTTATGACGGCCATTTTGAATTTTGTATGAGACATGTAGTGATATTATCGTGTGTTTATTGACCGAAAAAATATGGTTTCGTGAAATAATCTCGTTATTATTTATAAATAATCACTAAATTACCTCGCTATTATTTATACATTTATAACGTGTGAAAATTCCCATATAGATGGCATATTTTAACCATCAAAATCTAATTGGAATTTATTTACGAACACAAGCATCCCCACTATCACTGAAAATTATGTACTGAACATGAAAATAAACAAACCGTTTAAGAATTGTTTACATAATTTGATAGATTTTAGAATAAATATACAGCTAGGAGGAAAAAAAACATGTTATTGGCAGGTAATCCACTATAGCAATAGATAACATGATTTAAAAGTTTTCGATATAGTTTAGTATTTCTTTTTGAATTAAATAATGTAGATTTTGGGGGGGGGGGACATTAAACATGCATATACTGATCTATATATTTTCCCCAAGTGTTTTCATAATTTAAAAAACAACTATAAACAACTTTTACAAAGATTTGTAAAAAATTATCAAATTTACTATATTTTAACTTCAAACATTTAAAAGTAAGCAAATATACTCCATCACGGAAAGTACGAATCAAGGAACCTTCGACCACTGGGCAAGAATTAGTGTGTAAAAAGTGTGAGATTAGGGTGTTCCCTTTAGCACCATTTGTGTACATCGAAATATGACTCAATGCTGTGCTGAAGTATGGCCACCCTTTAGGCGACATGCTTGAGTTTCTTTAAAGCATGAGTGGTAGGCTACTTTATCTTATGCTTGAAGAAGCTCCGTGGGATGAGAATTTGCAATTTTGTCAATTTGAAAAATTTACTTTAGATGAAACTATATAGCATACTGATCTTAACTGGAAGTACAAAAAAAGTTAAAAAAAAATTTTTTTAAAGCACCGAAAAAGACTGAGCTAGTTGTATTTTGAGATTGTACATTGCCATGTAAACAAAACAAGTCAGCCTTATACAACACTTTATACCACATATTCTCACGTCTTACACAGTGGGATCAAAGCAGTCGCCACTGGTTGGTGTCTTGAAGTCAGAACATGGGGGTGCCTGCAGCACTGATTGCCTGCCTGCCTAACGCTGAGTCGACGGCATTAACATGTGGCGCAATGCTGTGGGAACATTCAACTGTCCTATAGGTATACACAAAGTTTGTTTAGGTTTTCGTCGGATTTATGGAAATGTTGGTAAAATATATTTTATAAAATCAAAAAAATGTGAAAAAAATAAAAACATGATCTTTGTAATATACTACTTCATTATGAAATTAAAAAAAAAAGTGATGTCATCCCACGGAGTTCCTTTAAGTTATTTCCATATATCCGCTTCTAGTGAAATGAATCTATTTTCTTATTACCAGTCATAAAAATTCCTTATTTTAGCAGTTCTCACATTTGCATAGCTTTTATATATGTTACTGGTAGGCCTATTGTTTTATTTGCGCAATTTGTTTTGCAATAACGTATAAAGCTATATTAACCAAGGTAGATAGATAGATAGATAGCCTTATCAAGTGAAAAAGTACAGATAACATCACTATATAAAAAGTACAAAGAACAAACATACTCGCCACTCGTTATGTGTGATGTTTTATGTGTTATGTTTGTCATATTGTAGATTTTAAATAACGATCGGCTGACTAGCCTCCGGCTAATGTTTTCTGTGAAATGAAACCGATCTAAAATAAAATGTATCTTATCTTTATCTTATCTATCTTAGCCACCAGGGACAAAAAAAACTGAAAAGAAGTCCAGCGACAAAACTTATTTTCACAGTGGCCACAAGAGCGAGGATGGAAATAATTACAACCTAAATAAATAATTAAGGCATCACATAGGCCTATCACATTAAAAAGATAATGTTTATCAAAAACATTAATAAGCTTACAATAGTTATAAATTAGCAAAAATAATTACAGACTAGAATACCTGTGATAAATTACAATACTTTAATAAGTTAAAGCCTCGGAAATATTCCAAGTCTAACCTGACAAATGCTGACCTGAAAGCAGTTACAAACCACTATGAATTAGATAGCTAAATATTGATGTGTTCTTACTCATTTTTTACCAATTGTTTTTATTAATGATCGAAAATGTAAAGGGTTTTCATTAGTTCGAATGGGGATTGGTAGCTGATTCTAGTACTTAGCAGCAATATATTGAACACGATTTGCTTCCGGAACTGTTGACTTTGGGCAGAGCTAAATAATCAATAATAATAATCAATAATAGGTAATCAAAACAACAGAAAACATATAAATAAGTCCCATATCTTCAGACATATAGGAACTGATATATCAGGATCTTTTTATTTTGTCTTTCTGATGTCTTTTGTCAATATTTTGAAGGCTGCCTTGATGACTGTTGTTCTGTTTTGTGTTATGCACAAAGTATTGTGTGTTAAATCGCAAGTATCAAAATGAGAGAGAAACTAAGGCCAGTTGCGACAGAGACATACAATTTATGGAAACTGCTGATCAAAAGACAGTATGTTGTCCCAGTGAAAGAGAGGACAAAAGAAGAAAAAAGTGCTGTTGTTAAGTTTTGGCGCCATAAACATGGTTTACAACTGAAAACTGTAGACGGTAACGAAGTACTTTTTTATGAAGGAAAGAAAGTTGTGACCTCAACCGAATTTAACAAAGTAATAAAAAATGAATTCAAAACGTCGAAGGGATCAGGACCAAGAACATTATGTCACTCAATGAAGTCTAAATATACAGGTATTAATGAGCGCAGAGTCAGAAAATGGCTGCACAAAGATAAGATGCATAGTCACATGAATGCTCAATTTTTAAACAAACCACCCCTAAGAACTATACATGCTTCATATGTATTTCAACGTGTGCAGATTGATCTCATTGACATGAGGAGTGACATAGTTCCCGCTGGAAAATATATTTTGACATTTTTGGATGTTTTCTCAAGATTTGTAATTCTAAGGCCATTAAAAGACAAAAGTGTAGCTTCTGTGAAACATGCTGTAAAAAACATTTGTATGGAACATGGGTTTCCAAACATTATCCAATGTGACAACGGTCCTGAATTTCGTGGCACATTCCCTGCGTTTCTTGCCAAAAGAGGAGTAAAACTAATTCATAGCCGACCCTATCATCCCCAATCACAGGGAAAGGTAGAAAGCATGAACAAATTAGTCAAACGAAAGATAAGATTTTGTTCACTAAAGGATAAAGGATTCAACTGGGCAAATCAAATAAGATCCATTTCTAAGGCCTTGAATGATGATCCAAAAGTAACACTTGGTTATCAAACACCTTTTAGTGTGTATTTTGGACGAGGAGCCAAAGGCACTTCAGCAGACAAAATCAGAAGAAAAGCAGAACAGGCATCTGTAAAATGTGAGCTTCAGATGAAGACAAGCTACCGAAAGAGAACCTGCTGTTCTATCTACAAACAAGGTGAAAAAGTCCTTATGAAATATCCTCCCCTTAAGCACAGAGTACCAAGAAAACGGGCAGTTGTTAAAGCCTCTATTATGAAAAGAAACAAAACATATTCAAGGTATGAAGTGTCCTATTCAATCAACAAAAAGATGGTCACTCAATGGGTCTCTGTCGAATTTATAACCAGCAGGACATTAAAGCAAGAAATAATTCGGCAGAAAAAATCGAAAGTTATGTTTGAAAAAATAAAAAAAAGACAAGCACATCGTGATAAATACTACATACCGTTGGACAATGATTTATCAGATGATCCATATTCCTCACAGGAGAGTGAATTCGTGACTGATAGAAGATATTTCTCTGGTAATAACAAAATTATTATTTTACATGATCCCACTAATTATGGCAATTGCCAATTTGATGCTGTGGCTGATCAACTTTCTAAGGTAGGAATATACAGAAATGGAATAGACATCAGAAAATTAGCTGTTGAACATATCAATCTTAATTCAATTTTTTATGTGGACTTCATTGACATAGATGCATCTATTAATGACTATGTGAAGAGGATGTCAAACCATAGAACCTATGGTGACCATCTGACTCTGGTAGCCATTTGTAGGGAACTAAATTGTCAGTTTTTGGTAATCAATGCTGATAGCGATGAGCACAATCTGATATCGAATACCAATGTTTTTGATGGTGATTTACCAGTGTACATACTAGGGTACTATCCAGAAGAGAGAGGAGAACATTATGTAAGTTTGACAGTAGATGACCCGATATTGTTCAATAGTCTCCTTGATAGCATTTCTAGACGCTTAGATTCTACAGTGGATCATCCATCAGTTGACTGTGTAGATGCTAATGACATCACCGTGGGTGATAGAGCTGTTAGCGCCACTAGAGCTGACGAAATAAGTGACACTGTTATACACAGAACTGATGATCTTGAGTATTTGCCTAGAGAGATGCAAAGACTCATCATATTGTATGCCATGAATTTGGATCCAAGTTGCCGATACCACCTTAAGCAAGTCAACAGTTTTTTTAAAGCAACTGTAAATAGTCAAAGAAACCCAAGGATTTATATTTCACCTAGTATTCTGCAACATCCACCAAGCCCGTTAAGTGTGAGGAGACTCATTTCGGCATGTGGCCGGGGAAGTGGTCTCGGCATTGCAATAAGGGGGATTATAAATAATTCTCAGTGGTATAATGCATGGTTATTTTTAGAAAATTTAGAAAACAGATGGTTCTCCGTTCAACATATCATTTGGAGGCAATGGAAAAGGTAGTTCCATCTATTTCACAATAGTGTATAATGTATACAATACATACAATACAGTATATAAGCCCAAGAGTACACACATTTCCTTTAAAGCATCTCATGTTTTTTTACTACAGTCATAATTTAGGTAACAACATATGACATAATTTGAATACTGATCAGTAACCTTGTGTAATATTTTATTAAAAAGGTCTTTAAAAATAGCTGCAGGTGTACTTGGTGAATTACAATAGGTCACAAGACACAATTTCTTATTATTCAGTATTATTTCAATGGAAATACATGGTCAGTTTGTACGTTCTACGTCTTTCTCCTGACGAGATGGTATACCAGATCTTCTATACGCCATTAGGCCGACACTATGTTTACTTTTGTTTTTCTGATACATTGTGTAAGATAATACATGACATTATTTATCAATAAAAGTGTGGTCTATAACCCCTTCAAACAATCAGTATAAAATGACCATGCATGATTTGCGTTGTTTACATTTTTATATTGAGTGATTTGTGAGTTACAACACTAGCTGTATAATTTATGATATTGTATTTTTAAATGATATATAGTGGATAAACTCGTCATGTTTCGATGGTGCATAAAACCTCATCATCGTGGCAAATATATTGTGAAAATCATTTACATAATTTACAATATTTCCAGTATTGTACAATGTATACGATTTAAAAAAATCTAAAATCACATCTAAAAGGCTACCCTTTCTATGAGGTCATGTGAGCCCCTTGACCAGATTTTATAGGCCAAACATTAAACACATTTATTTTAAAGCATTTGATGTTTTTAAGTACGATCATAATCTAGGTCATATCGTCTGACATAATTTGAATAATGATCAGTCACGCTGTGTAATATTTAATTGAAAATGTCTTTAAAAACAGCAGCAGGTGTACTTAGTGAATAATAATAGGTCACAAAACACCCTTTATGTTTATTCAGTATTGCTTCAATGGAAAGACATGGTGAGTTTTAACTTTTATGTTCTACGTCTCTCACCTGGAGGGATGGTACATTAGATCTTCTATACGTCATTAGGCCGACACTATGTTTACTTTTGTCTTTCTGATACATTGTGTAAGATAATACATGCAAATGTTTATCAAGGAAAGGTGATCTATAACCCCTCCAAACAATCAGTATAAATTACCATGCATGATTCGCGTTTTCTACATTTTTATATTGAGTGATTTGTGAGTTACAACACTAGTTGTATACTTTATGATATTGTATTTTTAAATGATCTATAGTGGATATTTTCGTCATGTTTTGATGGTGCATGAAAGCTCACCATCGTTGCAAATATATTGTGAAAATCATTTACAAAATTTACAATATTTCCAGTCTTGTAGAATGTATGCAATTTTCTTTTAAAACTAAAATTACATCTAAAAGGCTCCCCTTTCTATAAGGTCATGTGAGCACCTTGACCAGATTATATAAGCCAAACAGAAAACGCATTTCTTTTAAAGCATTTGATATTTTTTTAGTACGATCATAATCTAGGTCATAACGTTTGACATAATTTGAATAATGATCAGTAACGCCGTCTAACATTTTATTGAAAATGTCCTTAAAAAACAGCAGCAGGTGTATTTGGTGAATTATAATAGGTCACAAAACACCATTTATGTTTACTCAGTATCGCTTCAATGGAAAGACATGGTGAGTTTTAACGTTTATGTTCTACGTCTTTCTCCTGGATGGATGGTATATTAATACTTATATATGCCATTAGGCGAACACTATGTTTACTTTTGTCTTTCTGATACATTGTGTTAGATTATGCATAAAATTGTTTATCTAGTGTGATCAATTTTAGTTTATTAAATGTTCCATTTCGAAGAAGTTCTGTTTTATTCTGTTGATGTTTAAATAAGCAATAAAGATATTTTGTGTGTGCTTCAGTATTTGAAATTTTACTTCTTGAAAATAGTCCTCAAATTATTGCGTACCAATTTGTATTAAAAAACAAAGGTTGTCCAGCTTAATTAAGTAAATACATTATTCGAAGTCTTATGTTCAGTAGCAAAGAACGTTACTCCTGAGTAACTAGTCTTGTTATCTGCATATCTTCTGAAATATCTGAAAATATATAACACTTTATAATCAATTGGAACACAAACGCATTGCAAGTGCGTATCAACATGTAATAAAAAAATAGGTAGTTTTCATGACAAATTAAGGTCACAGTCATCCGAAGTCTGCTGTTCAGAGATAAATAATGTTACCCCTCGGTCACTAGTGTTCTCGGCATATCATCCAAAAGATATGACAATCCACTATTTTTTTTTTAAATTGGGCCGAAAACGCATTGCAAATGAGTTCCAATTTGTAATAATTTATTACAAATTGGGACGGAATTGCATTGCAAATGCGTTCCAATTTGTAATAATTTATTACAAATTGGGACGGAAATGCATTGCAAATGCGTTCCAATTTGTAATAATTTATTACAATTTGGGACGCAATTGCATTGCAAATGCGTGCCAATTTGTAATAAAAAATAGATCTTTTCAAAATTAAAAAAACGTTGACTACGTGAATTCAGTAATATAAATTATGAGATTGTCAATGGCCACAGTCACCTATAGGCAGACGCAAAGAACATTACTCCTGAGTAACTAGTCTTGTTATCTGCATGTCTTCTGAAATATCAGAAGATATATAGCACTTTATAATCAATTGGAACACAAACGCATTGCAAGTGCGTATCAATATGTAATATAAAAATAAGTAGTTTTCATGACAAATTAAGGTCACAGTCATCCGAAGTCTGCTATTCAGAGACAAATAATGTTACCTCTCGGTCACTAGTGTTCTCGGCATATCATCCAAAAGATATGACAATCCACTATTTTTTTACAAATTGGGCCGAAAATGCATTGCAAATGCGTTCCAATTTGTAATAGTTTATTACAAATTGGGACGGAAATGCATTGCAAATGCGTTCCAATTTGTAATAATTTATTACAATTTGGGACGCAATTGCATTGCAAATGCGTGCCAATTTGTAATAAAAAATAGATCTTTTCAAAATTAAAAAAACGTTGACTACGTGAATTCAGTAATATAAATTATGAGATTGTCAATGGCCACAGTCACCTATAGGCAGACGCAAAGAACATTACTCCTGAGTAACTAGTCTTGTTATCTGCATATCTTCTGAAATATCAGAAAATATATAACACTTTATAGTCAATTGGAACACAAACGCATTGCAAGTGCGTATCAATATGTAATAAAAACATAAGTAGTTTTCATGGCAACTTAAGGTCACAGTCATCCGAAGTCTGCTGTTCAGAGATAAATAATGTTACCCCTCGGTCACTAGTGTTCTCGGCATATCATCCAAAAGATATGACAATCCACTATTTTTTTTTTAAATTGGGCCGAAAATGCATTGCAAATGAGTTCCAATTTGTAATAATTTATTACAAATTGGGACGGAATTGCATTGCAAATGAGTTCCAATTTGTAATAATTTATTACAAATTGGGACGGAATTGCATTGCAAATGCGTTCCAATTTGTAATAATTTATTACAAATTGGGACGGAAATGCATTGCAAATGCGTTCCAATTTGTAATAATTTATTACAATTTGGGACGCAATTGCATTGCAAATGCGTACCAATTTGTAATAAAAAAAAATATTTTCAAAATTAAAAAACGTTGACTACGTGAATTCAGTAATATAAATTATGAGAATGTCCATGGCCACAGTCACCTATAGTCTATTGTTCAGACGCAAAGAACGTTACTCCTGAGTAACTAGTCTTGTTATCTGCATGTCTTCTGAAATATCAGAAGATATATAGCACTTTATAATCAATTGGAACACAAACGCATTGCAAGTGCGTATCAATATGTAATATAAAAATAAGTAGTTTTCATGACAAATTAAGGTCACAGTCATCCGAAGTCTGCTATTCAGAGACAAATAATGTTACCTCTCGGTCACTAGTGTTCTCGGCATATCATCCAAAAGATATGACAATCCACTATTTTTTTACAAATTGGGCCGAAAATGCATTGCAAATGCGTTCCAATTTGTAATAGTTTATTACAAATTGGGACGGAAATGCATTGCAAATGCGTTCCAATTTGTAATAATTTATTACAATTTGGGACGCAATTGCATTGCAAATGCGTGCCAATTTGTAATAACAAATAAGTTATTTCAAAACTAAAAATACCTTGACTAGGTGAATTAAGTGATACGAATTATGAGGATATGAAAGGCCACAGTCGCCCGTAGTCTTCTGTTGAGACGCATAAACATTACCCATGAGTCACTGGTGTTGTTCTCTGCGCATCATCTGAAATACCTGACAACTCATAACATTTGCTACAAATTGGAACGCAAATGTTTTGCAAGTGTAGGAAAGCATTGAGACGAGTTGAATTTTTTTTATCTCGTTATAACGTCATATAAGTCGTGAAATCGACTTACACTAATTCGTTATAACGACATATATAAGTCGTTAGTAAAGTCGTTGTTAAATTGAATTGGCATATGTCGTTATAACGACTTAAATAAGTTATCTATAGTCGTTATAACGACCTATTATGTTGTTAATTCGACTCAGTATAAGTCGCTATAGCAACTTATAAGTCGTTAAATCGACTTAGCATAAATCGTTAAATCGACTTAGTAGGCTCTACAAGTCGTTAAACCGACTTAGTGTAAGTTATCAAAACGACTTATAAGTCGCGATAATCGACTTGGTAAGTCGTTAAACAGATTAAGTATAAGCTGTTATAACGACTGATGAGTCAGTTACACTTCGTTGTACTAGGTCAATTTATTGATATGAATTATGAGAATGTCAAAGCCCACATTCACCCGATATCTGCTGCTTAGAGGTAAAGAACGTTCCCCTTTGTTCTCCAATGTGCTCTGTGTATCATCTAAAATATAATATTTTATTACAAATTGGAACGCAAATACATTGCAAATGCGTGCCAATTTGTAATAATTTATTACAAATTGGGACGCTGCTGCAGTGCAAATGCGTTCCAATTTGTAATAATTTATTACAAATTGGGACGCAATGGTATTACATATGCGTTCCAATTTGTAATAATTTATTACAAATTGGAACGTTATTACAAATTGGGACGCAACAACTGCCCCATTGTCTTAGTTTCCGTCCAAAGAGATGATATGTAAAACTGTCTAAATATACTTAACTACGCCTTGTAATGAAAAAATCATAAAAAAACTTGCTAAGAATTGACCGAAAATCGGCTAAATTAATGATCATCATTCACCGGTTAACGTGAATCTGATTATAAGCCTACAGTAAAGTGATGTATTTCGACACATAAACATGTGAAAATACATAAAAACATTCAGAAAAAAATCAAATCATGGGTAAATAATAAATATTATTTTAGCCAAAAAAAATTAGACCCTTTTTAAAAAAAACCTCTTATAAATGTGCCCAGGTGGATTCGTGTTGCCAGATATCTAGATTATCCAAATCAATAATAAAATCAATTTGGGCATCAAAATCCGACGGGTAACCTGACTATTTGGGGTACTATATAGTATCTGGACATTTATTTTGATCCCTATGGGCGCCCATCTTGGATTTTTACGTGACCTATATCTCGGATAACCTTGATTGTTTTTATTAAATAGTTAATACATTATTCAGGGTGCAGAAATACCTAATTGAAAGCCACAACGCGATCTGATTTTGGAATTAACATTGGTATAATTCTGTCATAATAAATTGAAAAGGTATACACGTAGGCGTACTTTCAAGTTTTTATATCGGAGAAAATCTCTTTCAAATAAGCTAGTATTACACCAAATTGTAAGTAAAATTTAGAACATATTTTTCATTTTTTTTCATTTATATCGATTAAATGTATCTGGTATGGTGTGATTATTATGAAGAGGCAAACAATGGAATTAGTTACAAAAAATGTCTCTTTAATGACCACTAATTGATTTGCGGTAAATGTAAAATGACACCAGAAAATATGACAAGCGACACCTTTCTTTGGCCCCCCAAAAAATATATTTCCCATTCCTCCATCGGAGTAAAGTTTTGATATGTTATTCCAGGGATACTAATAAGACGTTTTGCAGTGAAAAGCCTTCTGTTGCAATTATTTTGAGTTAAAATGTCTGGACTATAAATGCTTAGTTAATCCAATAATTCATCATGATTACAACACATAAGAATATAACAAAAATATTAGTTAATTTTTACATGACAGTATATATTTATCCTAAAAATCATTTTGAATTGTCTGTAAATATAATCAGATACATACAAGTGAAATGCTCTTATGGCCAATAGAATCAAGCGCCACCAAGTGAGTGCCCTATCTGGAAAAATGATGTAGGCCTAGTCGTCACCTGGTGAATAATCCGGAACTAATGTTCGCGTCAGTTGAGAATAAGCGCAAAATGAAAATGCTGTAGTTGACTAAATTGAGAGACAGTAAAGCAGCACCAAGTGAATATAGTTTCATCTCATAATAAAAGTAATGCAAGCCTCACCCGATGAAAGCCCGCGGAACTATTAAAGCACGTGCGTCCCCCTTATAAATCAAAGTAAATGTCACATGACGAATGAATGCATGGGTTTTAAGCCACTTTTGTCACAGGGTGAATGCTAGTGAACTATTAACACACATTCCCCTTCATTCTGTCAATGCAAAATGTGGTGGTCATTGGGTGGTGCCGTTGTTTTGTGAAATTAGTTTTTGTTGCTTGGTGAAGAGTGTTTTTTCACCAATGGCATGGTGATTTTATACGAGGTTAATATCATCAAATATGACCTGTGCACTTTACGTCTGCCTTTTTAATTTAGACTTTACTTTACTATTATAGGCTATTATTTGATTATGAATGACATCTCAATTTTCAAGTTTTAGTTTGAATGAAGTAGTGTATCCCATATATCATTTTTATATATTTTTTTTTATTTTTAAAAACATTTCATGAACATTTTCAGAATCCAGTTAAAACTATTTGTACAACTAAAGGATGGTTGAATGCTAGCACAGCACTGGGCCACCTGTTGATACCGTCTTCCCAGCGTTGGACATACAATCGGTGCTAGAGGGGAATCCCCAAGCCTACACTTTTCACACGCCAATTAACGCCGATGGCTTTGAAGAGCCCTGGATCCCACGGTCTGAGACGGTAGGTATTTGTGATGAATAATGCACACAGTTTTTACATGGCAATATACGACTTGGAAATAGAACTAGTTCCGATTTTTTCTGTGCATTTGAGTTCTTTGATGATATTTTTACATTTTACAAGTAAGAAGATACTGCCATTTGGCTTTGCAGAGTAGTAGGCCCATAGCTTCATTTTTTTATTCTCCAAAATGAACATATCAGCCTATCGAGCTGCTTTGATATAAATAATTAGTTATATTAAGAAATATGCTTAGATTCATTTATACAGCAAATAAAATCATCAGGACGTTTAGTGTTAATCACAGTGAAACTTGAAATCTCTGTGAGTAAGTGACACTAGTAAAACATTATTAATCTATGTTGATTGTGGCCCAATGTCTGTCCATGAGTGGTATATGACAGGAAAAACATTATTATGACTCGTTTACAACTGTCTATAACGATTACCCTAGATAAACACGCTTCAATTGTGTCACACTCCTAACGTAATAAAACTGTCTATAACGATTACCCTAGATAAACACGTTTCAATTGTGTCACACTCCTAACGTATTGAAATAAAATATTTTTTGTAATTACTTCCGATTTTAAACTTTGAATTTGCTACTACAGCAGCTCTCTAATGTGGAGTATCAGTCCGGATGGGGGGAGTCGACCAGCTGATTAATTATTAAATAAGAAGCGATATTCAATTTAACCATATATATGATTTAATTTAATTATAGTGTAGCGAGTGATCATTTTATAAGTCCACGTGATTGCCTAAACCATTGCCACCATCAAAGTATCACAAAACATTTGACTGGACGACTTTTAGAAATTCGTGGAATATTTAAATACAGCTTTAATGTATCTTTATAATCATTAATAAAACATTTATAACTTCGTGTATTTCTGTGATGTTTTTTTTATTATAATTGTTTAAGTATAATAATTATATTCAATACATTTTTGTAACAATCAGCGTGGGTATTAAGGCAGTTGCGTCGTTATATTTCAATGAACCACCATATTTACATTGTGGCGGACCCCACCCCATGACCATGCTGTGCATGCGGTCATTGCATTGTACGCGCATAATGTTTACTCAGCGAGTCATGTGACAATAAAAAAGTACCATTGCCAGTGAGAAGTGTGAGATTGGGGGATTTCCATGCAGAACTGATCGTCTAATGTTGTGTCATCTATATTAAACAGTTGTCTTAAACTTTACTCACGCGACGCAAACTATTCAAATTGTGTGTACTTTTATCGCCAACCATTATATTATGGCTTTGTTTTAAGCGCATTTCCGTCACCTTCAAATAGAATAATTACAATTATTAAGTTTTTAATTAAGTTTCCCAGCAAAACTCATATATTCCACATCTTGACCCAACAAGCACAGGACATTGAAACAGTGTTGGTTCAATGATGGGCTAGAATCGTAGACAGCGCTATGATGTATAGGATAACGGCAGAGACTATATATGGGCCAGTATGCTCCTACTGAACCATTATTAGTATACTGTTTGCTGTGACATGATACACTGCTGACGTGCACAATATATACAAGTAGACACAAGAGGGGATGGGTTGTTTGCCAAGTCATAAACAAGTGCTGGTTGTGGGGCATGAGAAGTGTGTGAAGTAAGCTAGGTTCGATCTTAACAAGGCAACAGATCACGAGCACAGCTTATATTACCACATTATGTTGACCCAATGTTTGTTTGGCCAACTTCAAACATGTAAGACACAGGTTCAAGCTAGTAGCCCAGCAAACACGATACGTTCACCCAAGGTTCGTTTAATGCTGGGCCAGCGTCGCAGACGGTGGACCAACATTGAATCAACTTTGGATGAACGTGTTGTGTTTGCTGGGAGGCTACTTTGTAATTATATCAACCCTGTCCAAATGTATTATCTCCCTCCGGCGAATGAGGCTATGTCATCTGTGGGCCACAGACGGGCAGATATAGATGATGATATAGAACTTTAGTCATGCATGATATGCTAGATATCTAAAACTAAATTTATAAATATATTTGGGGGAGGGGGGGGGGGGGTCACATATTTTTTCTATTCAGTGTGAAGGGGGTCATAACTTTTATCGCGACCGAAAAGGGGGGTCATCATTTTTTTGGAAGTCGAAGTGAACTGCGTTGCAATTATGAACGGTCCCTTAGCAGCTTGATACAGTATGGGGGCCGTTTCAAATTTTCTCAAAGGTAGGCTATAGCATGTACATGATTTAGTATTGATTCGGACCACCCACCCGGTCATCCATCCAATACGTGATGTTAAGGTATGAGAAAACGCGTGGTTTTCATTAAATACGATGGGGCATTTCTAAAAATGTTTGTGTGCCAAAGACGCCTGCTCCCAAAACACAACCACGATGAATCATTTAAAATGTTTTCTTTTAAAATAATACTGATCTGATTTTGGGAATTAAAAAAGACATATCACAAAAAATAGGCAAATAATATATCAGCTGACACTGACAAGTGTCAGCAAAATTGACAATGAATGGCATACTCCCCAGATTATA
Source organism: Flabesymbios commensalis (assembly GCA_964017125.1). NCBI lineage: Eukaryota > Metazoa > Annelida > Polychaeta > Terebellida > Flabelligeridae > Flabesymbios > Flabesymbios commensalis. The sequence continues at coordinate 52,413,752 of OZ024914.1, read as the reverse complement.
AGAAAAAAAATAAAAATACCTCAGCTGGCATTGACAATTTGAAACAAAATTGTCAGAATTTTTATTATTTTTAATTTGCGAAAAGGAAGCGGGTGTAAGCCACCACCCATGCACCTTTACGAAATGCTATACATATTTGTGAACTTATGCAACGGCCCTTATAGGTCTTAAGTAAAAAAGAACAAAACAATGCACTAAGACAGACAGATCCGAAAATAATTTTCTCTTGAAAATATATTTGTGTTTTATACATTTCTGTCTTGGTTAATACAACGATTATCTTTATTTTACTTTTTTTCTAGCGTATACATGTTTAACATAGACATAATCGATACAGATGACACATGTACATTGCGATGATACTAAAGTAAAGTCCATGAGAAAAGTGTTTAGTAACTAGCGCTACACATTATTCTAACATAATAGATTGGTCGTGCTCGACCAGAATAATCTTATAAAACATATGCAAGGTAGGCCGCAACTAATAAATTTGCAAAATAAACGCAGATTAAAAGTATGTAAGTAATGTTGTGGCTCAACGCCACGTTTCGACAGTAGCAACCTTCTGAAGATGGTGAGATGAATGAGAGTGTCCTCCAGAAACACGATTGGAAATTCGAGCCCTGCTTGACCTACCCAGCAGACAAAAGACATTGAATCAATGTTGATTTGATGCTGGTCCAGCGTTGCAGACTATTGGGAATTGGCTCTGGCTCCCGGCAGATCCGAATTCAGCAGATCAAAAACTGTAAGTATGCCAAATTTCATGCTTGTATTCACGAATGTGCTCAAAAGACACGACTACAAGTTGAAGGTGCGTTGATATGATGGCCCAACAAAACAATATTACCCCAGATATACCTCTAAAAGCCGGCTGAAAACACCAACTCCGGTGACAACCACCGGTGACCCTCAACGGTGGTCCCTTGTTGTTGATCTTTACATAAAGCAACAACTGTTTTGAAATTCCACAAGTTGCTCACACCATGCAAACATAATAAGGTCCGACATAACAAATGATAACAAGACTGTATTTGAAATGTATCGTGTAGCTCTAACTACACAAAATAAAGGACCAGAAGGTAAATAATTGCTAACTTCAAGATAGTCCCAATGAATATTTATCTATTATATATAATGTTATCATAATCTTCCTTGCAACATATTGTAGAACTTGAATAGTCTCTGAGCTAGTCCAATAAGCGTAGTTGTATTCCCGACGACATTGTTAATATACCTGCGCAGAGAGAAATTCCAATTATGTATTATAAATTTACCCTGCAAGAACATGTTCACAAGTGTGTTTTGATAAGGTGCACCTTTTGGTGTCATTATCAATTGTTTATTGACAATACCTGAGCGTAGGCCCTACTCGAGTTACCATGAATGCAAAGGGCCTACATTCAATCTAGGGAATATCGTTTTGTGATCAGTGGTTTCACAGTTTCAGGTTATTTATATATTTGATTACAGGTGGTTATATCCCATACATCAGAATAGTTAACTACGTATATACTTGCACTAGAGCCAATACCACTAGACTAATAGTCGAACATGAAACAAGTTGAACAATCCAGCTAGCATAAACTGTTTAACTTTCAATACAACGTACCTATTCAACAATAATATCGAGGTAGGCGCTTATTGTTGACTAATTAGCATCTGAGGTTATTTTTTACTCATAAACATTATAACTTGTTGACTTGTGTAGCCCAATGTAAAACTAACGCAAAACAAGATCTATGGAATCAATAAAAAGATGTGGATATAGAAATTGTTATTTTAAAAGAGAAAAACATACAACCTGGTGCTTTGTTCCATTCTACAACATAAAAAAGTTTTTCAGAATAGAAAATGAACATCGTCTCGTGTCAAATTTATGTATAATCTATAGAGGTATTGGCGAACCCATCAGCCTCTGATGATATCAAAGAGGGATGTTTGCCTAGCGTCGGCGCAATGCTGGGAGAACGCCGAAGATGTCGGTTCAACATTAAATTACCCAATGTTCAAAGCTCAAAATTTTTGAGATATTGAGCAAATTAAAATAGGCTATAGTGTAATGTTTCAAGATTTTAAGCCACGCCAATGAATCCATCTGTTATTATTATAATTAATATAATTATTATTATACTTACTGGGGCTGAGGCTTGCTCTGTTTTTTGTGGATCCTACAAAATACACAATGTAGAATGATGATACACATATGCATATATTCTTGCAGTGCACTCCAATTGTAATTTAGGATTTATTTAAAATTTAACGATATTGTCGTGGTATATTAATAATCTCCATGTAATAAATTTAGTACTAAACAAATAATTTGGCATATACAAGTATTACCTGTATATTGATTTAATAATTTCCTGGTAAAGTAAGCAGATACCAAAGAGCCTATGAGCATATCTTTGCAGATACTGCTGTGCAAAGCCGAAGGGTGGTATCTGCTTACTTGTAAAGTAAGCAGATACTACACTTCGGCTTTGCACGGCACTAACCAGGCTTCATACAGTAGGTCAGAACAGTGCAGCAGTCATCATCAATCCCTAACTCTTACAAATACATACATATTGAAATTTAAATAGTAAAAATGTTCTACTTTCAATATTTTCAGCTTACTTCAAATTAAGAATTAAAACAATTAGATTAATGTACTGCTGTGTTTTTTTCACGTGTTGCAAATCATACTTTGCGTCGACTAAATTACTAATAAATAGGACAACCAACTTACTGCTGTGCTTTGTTCTTTTCCGTTTGTCCCCTACAACAATATCAGTGTTTATAATAAAGGCTTTATACACCCTTTTCAATAACAACACGTACGCCACACGGTGAGCAACGCTGAACTGTTTTAATCAGACAACTGTTACACACTTTTCAATGACAACACGCCACACAGTGAGCAGCTCCGAACTATTTTAATCAGACAATTGTTCACTCGCAAACTCGTGCAATCAGTCTATATAAACAATAACCTGACATATTATTTATCTATGCTATTCAACATTTCATGGTGTTTGTTTTGTAATTATTATTCATCACACACATCTTACTACAGCAATTTCACTCAAATCTAACTTTAGTAACCAACACTATACACTACAGCAATTATTATATAACAATAGTATATCATAACTATAGTTAAGATAATAAACTTAACCCTTTCAGTGTGGGGACCGATTTTCGACGTCAGAATTTGACGTATAGAAACGTCAGATGGACATACATGTAGGTATTGAAATTAAAAACGTTTATGCTGATTTCAAATTAATATTGATACAAAACGTTGGTTTATACAAAAATATTTCAGCGTCGTAAGGGTTACCCCTTAGATCACTGAGCTATTCAATTTTAATTTTCAGTCACTTAAAGTTGTGTCTCGCTACCGCGATCCACAACTTCAAGTGACTGAAAATCTGTGTTATTTGTGAAATTTAAGTCCCAACATATATCTTTGTTTCAAAATTAAAAGCATCTTTTATTTTTAACAAATTATCATATAGGTGCTGATGAAAACACAGAATGTTTACTGTAGTCGACATCAGTGTGCTAAGGGTAATGTTCAATGTAATTGCAATAAAATATAAAGAAGGAAACACATGCTGAAAACCAACGCTTGTCAAACGTTATCGCTTCTATGATTGATTATTTGATCCTTTCAGCTTCGCATTTCTGATCCAATTCCCCGCTTCACATGGATGAAAAAAATAATATTATTTTGTAAATGATAATAAATAAATAAATCTTCTGTGCATGTATACACAGCATCATATTTTATTTTTAATTGATGCATTACGTCCATTATCTCGCAGCTTAGTGGCACAAACATCACTTTGTCTGCTTGGGAAGGATATAATTATTATAAGGCACATTGTAACAGTGTAATTGAACACGGATTAAGAGTGTTATATTATAATATAATTTGTTTTAATATATGTTACTGTAGGCCATTATTATTGCCATGTGCGAATTGTAGTTTTTTTTAGAAAAGTTTGCGGTTGAAATTGTCATAAGTATGTCCATATTATAATATTGCTATCGTGACAGTGGCGCGTCATTGGCTCCTGAGGTAATGTGATCACCCGAGATTTAGTTTGTCAGAACGACATCACAAGAAATTGGCCTAAATATACCCAAAAAATCTTGGAGGCAAACTCCCCAACTAATGTCTTTCTGGCGCTGGAGGATGGTCCATCGCGAAATTTTCAGGGTTGTTGCCAAATGACTAGATAATAATGGCTACAAAATCTCGTGACAATCGCTTGAGAATTGACTGACTGGATACCGAAAAGCTAACTTTCCTTTTGAACCATCCGCCACCGTCGGACAGACTATAGTGAATTGGTTGGAATTTGAACCAATGCTGAGTTGATGCTGGCCCAACGTCTACGACGCTGTCCCAACATCAACCCAGCATTGGTTAAACGTGGAATTAGTTGGAATTTTATTATTGAGTGATCTAACCAACTGATGATAACAATTTATCGTTTGAATGGAATTATCGTAAAATTGATACACATATGATATACACTATAAAATAAAAACAGTAACATATGCCTATCTAAGTTAGAAATGCCCGTCATAACCACACTGGTGACAATATGGGCGTTACTAAAGGACACACTGTATGGGATTTTGGTCTATTACAGGCAACATGATCCAGACCAGAAATATTTCAAGGAGCTGTGATTCAATCCATGATTTATTTTATGAGCAATAAATAATTAATTATTGATAATTATAATCGATCATCATAATTGGTGTGCAAACCTGGATATGCGCCTGTTTTTACAGCTTGATTTTGAATAAATGGAGGTGCCGAGATGGAGGTCGCGTCTTGTTTCAGTGGCGGTGTAGTAGTATCACACAAATAACACCTGCTAACTGTTGTTGTTAACTGTCATGAAACGCAACACACTCTACACTGCAACATGGGAATGATGTCATATACGTATATGAGTAAATCTCATTTCTTTATTATGCTAAAGTAAATACAATAATTGAGTGTGGGTGCCTCTTATGGGTTTGATCTTCCCAAATTGAATCCGGTTTTCTGCGACCAGGTCAATGAATGTCCATAATTTATTCGTGCCGTCATGTGTACAGTGCCCATAGGTAGACACAATTTCATTTGCAAAGGCTGCGTATTTGAGGAGGATTTGGTCTTTTTTATTCCTCTATATCTCAGCCGTGATCAGGAAAAACACATTATTCGACATTTTGTCGAAAATGACTTTTTTCAAAAAAACAGATGTTTATTACACTAAGAATTAGTTGATAAAATTTTGTGTCTCATTTTCTGATCATTGTCGAGATATTGCCCCGTCAAAATCTTCGTTTTTTCGAATTTGCAGGAATTGATCTGGAAAAACACATTATTTTCAGGAAAAACACATTTTAGTAAATTCTGATCAGGAAGAACACATTTTTTCCAGGAAAAACACATTTTCCTGGAAAAATGTGTTCTTCCTGATCAGAATAGACTAGACTAGGCCCCTATGCTAAAATGTGTTTTTCCTGAAAATAATGTGTTCTTCCTGATCAGAATGGGCAATGGTGTGTAGGGGGCCTACACATGTTGTGATGTCAGTGAGAACTAGCCTATTAAAGTCAAACACATTGTAGGCCTATTTGTAGGCCTTCGTGCTGTAGCAGCAGGCGACAGGAAGGGTAGGCCCTATAAATAATGTAGGCCTAGTCTGTAGGCCTAATAGATGATATATATACTAGCCCTAGATAGAGGCCTAGAATAGTCTAGCCTTTAGGCGTGACCTTATCTGTATCTTGAAACCTAAAATTTAGCCTACATTAGCCTAGACTACACTTTTAGTGACAATATTATTATAACAGATAGGCCCTATTTTGTCAATGGATAGTATATAGTCTATAGCCTTATGCTATAACTTAGGCCTATGTCTATGTCTATAGGCCTAATGACAAAAAAATATTAGGCTAGACTCTAGCCTATATTTTTATAGACCTTTTAGGCCTATCATCATGTGACATTAGCCTATTCCATAATGTAGGCCTAGACTAATAAAAAGGCCTGGTAGACTGACCTAATCCATGTAATCATGCTAGGCCTAATCAGAGCATGCAGAGTGAACATGTCATTGGTCATGCTGGACGATGGTGAACGACAGAGTAGGCCCCCAGACCCTAGCCTAGTAGTAGGCCTAGGGTAGGGCTAGGCTATCATGAACACACCCACGACTGAAATTGAAAAGTAAAGTGCAGACATCTCAGGAGTCAAGACACGCCAATTAGGTCTAGATCTACCTGTTGACGCCGTTACGGTAGGCTATGGCTATGCTATTCATGAGAAACTGTTAATTTAAACATTAACGTTAGCAGTTTGCGGGTCTGCTTTACTTCTACTCTAGGCCTAGGCCAGGGCCTACTTCTTTTACTCGTCTTTAGGCCTATAGTATAGGGGGGGGGGCGATCAAATTTATGTATAGACTAGCCTAGCCCTAGCCTCCCTAGGCCTAGCCCTAGGCCTTGAATGCTAACGTTAAGGTTTAGCCTTAGCTTAGGCTTAGTCTTAGAAGGGGGATGGGGGGTTAGCCGTTAGGCAACATGTTATTGTTAGCCTTTTTTAGTTAGGCCTAGCGTTTATATGGCTATGCCTATGACCCGTGGGATGCGTTACAAAGCCTAAAAGTCAAAGCTAAGGCCTAACCTAACGTTGAGAAGCGTTACGAAGGGGGGGGGGGGTAAAAATCGTTACTCCTAACAAAACCAGTAGGCCTACAAGCCTACTCTGTAGCCTAACCAGCTTGATCAAGCAAAATATATTTGGTTAATTTTGATCAGGAAGAACACATTTTTTGTTAATTTTGATCAGGAAAAACACATTTTTGTTAATTTTGATCAGGAAAAACACATTTTTTGTTAATTTTGATCAGGAAAAACACATTATATTGAATTTTCAGGAAAAATATGTGTGATGTAGTAATAAAAATGTATGTCTATCAAAATAGTCATATTTCTGCGTATTATATCACTTATTGAAAGTCAAAATAGTGGCATATGGTCTTAAGGCACAAGTTAAAACTTCAAAGTCCATTTACTCAAAACGAGTTTTTTTCATAAAATGTGTTTTTCCTGATCAGGGCTGATCTGGGCATTGCTGCTGGGGCCTCACAAGCTCGACAGAACATCCTTTTCTATGGTTAGTTATTTACTTGAATTTAGATTAGGCCTATATGGTATCTTTCTCTGATTATGGTATTATTCATATGGCTGAATTACAGAACAATTATGTTTTTAATTTGGCATAAAACGTGAAATCTTCTCCCTGAAAGGCCCCATGTAGTACCCAGACCTACTTAGCACACTTCATTCTCGACCGCCTATTTTAATCCACTGGGATTGATTTTTTCAAAATGCCAAAGTGGTGACAGCATGTGTGCGGAGGTTATTCTGCACCTCATGTTACCATGCCTCCTGGCTGGTTATAATACATGTATAGCTATTGATGTACTATTTTATTTTAGTAAACTGACTAAAGTCAACACAAAACGCCGGTCCAATGCTACATGTATAAATATTCCCTTGGCCAGTCTCAAGCGAGTACTACCGCAGGAGCCTGGCCATAGCGAGTACTCTATCTGTCTATGTGGGCACCTTGGGGGTGTGTCTGAGATTCAAACCTCATTGGATGTTTCAGATTTATTTAAGGGTCACTAAGAATTGACCTCTTGTTCAGCTCTCAGACACAGCTACCTGTTTCCGTTGCCTGATGTATTATATATAGACAAGTTGGGAATCTCACATTTTGGACAGTGAGGTGTACCGAGCTCCCTCATGACGGCAAGTAATCATATAGTGGCTGCCATCAGGGAGTTTGGTACAAATCAGCGTGAGATTCCGAGCTTTTCCATATCTATCATATCAACGGAAACAAGCAGTCTTTGCTCTCAGGCAGCTGTCACAGCTCTGTCTGATTGGCGCGCAACATTCAAGGTGTCTCGCTATTTAAAATAGTTGGACGCTATATAGACTCGATAGAGCAAGATATCGATCTGCGGGCGTGTTGTTAAGATAACTTGTTAGGGAAGATGATTATTCAGTTCGTAACTTCATGTATAAACACAGCAAACCTGAAACATTAACCCCGTGCTATGTCAATGTTAGTTCAGATTAAATAATGGGCGGCGCGTATGTGTGAAGTCATGAGTTGAGAGATCCGCCCAGCCCAGAGAAAGTGCACGTTTTCAGATTTTATTTTTGACAATAATCTGATAATTTAGAGGACAGCTCATTGTGATACTAGTAGATATGTACTTTGGTTGTATTGCTATATTGTATTGTTGAATCACTTCACAGGGACTTTAAACTGCTCGTTAAAAGTGAAATAATTATTTTGCACTCCCCTCTGTGGCGCGAATATAAATTAATCACATTGGTTAAACATATTCTGTAATGTTTTAATACCGTATAATGAAGAGGTTGCAAACTTACTGGTTTGATTTTTCCTTTTCAGTCAGCATCCTAAGGTAAAATACAAAATGTAATGAGATGGAGAAGCAAAAAAATGGGGCGGGGGGTGAGATGATGACGTAACACTGCAAGCGAACAGTTTCATAAAAAACTGATTTGAAGTGAAATTCTTGAGCGATTTGAATAAGGGTTTTCATTTATTTTTCCACAATGTAAATATTAACTGAAATTGGTCAAAATAATTTCACGATTAATTTATAATGCAATGATGTATAGCATGTCTAGTTTTAAAGCGAACTGGTAGAATAATGTAAATGGAATTATCAACAAAACTATTTCTCTGTCAATATACAATATATTATGATACACAAGAACAAAATTTCTGTGAATAAAGTTGAAAATAGATTAGTATTTTTTTTCAAAATTGATAGACTAACCATTCTAACTCCAATAGTAATGTTCTTATGTCATCTTCGTTTTTCATGAGCCGACAGCAAAACAATAACCTTGAAAGTGTTATCACGTTCACTTTAAAATACGTTTACTTCCATAAATTACATATTTGTAATTGTAGGCTTGAATTATTTTTAAATATATTAACCCACAGGTAGCCTATTTCATGACATATATAATTATTTTATTCTCATTATCGTCACTTTCTTTTTAGATGGGGCCTACTATTTATAGTCGTAGGCTCTAAAATTATTTGACTAAGTTGAATAATCAATAAGCAAAGAAAACAATTATAAAATTATGCTCATCATGATTTATAATTCACAAATAAATTAATTGGTAGAATTTTTTTTAATTTTATATTTTAATCATATGATCGTTTAATTTATATTACAGAGGGTACAAACTTACGTATTTTGCATTTCCATTTTATTCTGAATCCTGCAGTAAAAAAAATAAACATGTTAATTTTTAGAAATTAGATTACAATGCCGGAATGAGAGTGTGTATATCTCTCCCTATTTATTCATCAATGCAGACGTTTAAAAATAATGTTAGCATTGTTGTGAACCGTAACAATTTGCTATGTTTTTGGGGGATTTGTAAAGGATATAAGTTTTTTTTATGTGTTTTTTTATGGTCTGAAAAACATTCCTTTCATTAAAAATACACATTATAATTTAATACAAACCTGATCAATTTAACTGCCAATAAAATTGCACCGATTGTTACCGCTATGGGTGCGGTTTTACCAGGCATCTGCAAGTCAAAAATTCGGATAAGATTATATTTAAATAATATTGAATAAAATTCTTTTTTTTATTATAAAGTCCAGGTATAAATCTACAAAGTTTCACGTATCAATTGATGTTGATGTTATAATTACCATGTAGGCCTTAATAATGCATCAATCTCGTCATGAATATCCGTATAGTATTGCGGATGCGAATTCGTAAAATATATATTAACTGTTCGGTACGCTATATCATATCATTATAATGATATTAAATGCACTCTATCTGTATATGTATGTATACTCTATATCACCTCGTTGATGCATAAGCCTACAGTACGCAGTCTTAAGTCAGTATATAAGAATTGTTATGAGCGTCCCTCCAGTCAAAGATCATCATGATCATAGTGTCACACCTGTCTAAAAATTCCCAACAGTTTCACTTGTGATTAGCGGTTGGCGCCACCGGCATAGTCTATGCTGGCCATGCTGCGATTATGTGGGTACGACAGACACAGCAAGCACGCATCTTTATTTATCAAGTTGTCTGCTAAGAACAGACCAGTGGTCTGACTGTCAGACCTGATACGGCAAGATGCAAACACGTGATGTTGAGCCAATGGTGGGTTGTTGTTGGCCCAGCATCAAGGCGGTGGTCCAATCTTAAAGCAACATGGGTTGAACGGCCAGTGTGTGTTGGAGAGGTGGAGACAGAGAATGATGTCATAATGAATTGTTTATTTGTCTTCCTGATGATTATTATTAATGGCTGCAAAACGTTAAGATTTGTGTCACTTTATGTAATAACTTTATTTCACGTGAACGGGAAAAAACAAAAGGATAGCTTCATTCTTTCAAAACAATTTTCTATAATTTGAAGTTAGCATTTGTCATTCAATTGAAAATTTTAAACTGAGCAATAACAAACTTACCCGGTATGTTTATCTCGGTGTAAGCCTACGATCGATAAGGAAACTCGCAAGTTTGATCAATTTTAATCACCATTTTTTTGTAAAAAACATCATTAAGAGTTGCAATACTCATTCCTCATTTGCCATGATTACAGCTCATAGAAATGGTTGCTGAAAAGCACTTAGCCTAAATGCACTAATATTTATATCACATATTGAAAGGATGAATAGGTCCATATTAATTTTTTACCAATAAATCAATGACTTATTCTAAAAACATTGAAAAAAATGAAATTTCACCATTTGTGAGAGCCTTTTACTACCTCACGATAGTAAGACATTATTCAACATTGGCTGGAAAACACGTGCTGTGATGAATGATTGTTTAAAAAACGACGTAAAGCAATAGGCTATTCACTCACTCACTTTACTTTATTGTTGGTTGCCACACACACACCATCAAATTAATTTAACCTAAAATGGAGACTGTGTTCATTCGAATGAAAAACTGCCTCAATTTATTATTCTACTGATCAGTGTATGACTAGTCAGGCCCCCTGACAGCGTCCTGTTGAGCGACAAAAAAGAACCATATGGGGTTCAGCTCTGATAAAAATGAATATATAATCTGGTCTGCTTCAAGTGAAGCAATTCAGTTTATAAATAGATGTATTTATTCTCAATTAAATATTTTCACTTTATTTGAAATGGTGCAATTATATCGAAAAAAAACACCAAATATGATATAACCAGAAGAGTGCTACGTCAGATCTTTATCACCGCTTTCACGACTCTGTCTCTCGTGATATTGCACTTTTTGCGCCGTAAATCTTACTCATCCACAATTTTTTTAAAAAAACCCCAACGAACAAGACTGTCTAGCCCAAATTTTGACAGCTTTCACGCGATTAAGAAGAAAATTAACTAAATCAAATATCGCGCTGGAGCTGGCAATTACGCAGGATCCGTCTAAAATATGGGCCAATGCTAGGCCAACGTCTGCAATAATATTATGTACCCAACAATCAGCCAACGTTAAACCATCGTCTCATGTTTCGGCATATTGCTTATATGTATCACCTGAGAAGCAAAGTAAATGACACAGGAGGAGAGGTCAATCCTTTAATGGACAGCTGGACAAACACGATGCCAGAAATCACCTCGTGATAGGGTCACCACATATTCTGAATGTGGCAACGAGTTATCTCAGCAAACTCAATATGTTCACCCAAGGCTGGTTCAATGTTGGTCCAGCGTCGCAGACGGTGGACCAACATTGAAACAGCGTTGGGTGAATGTATCGTGTTTGATGGGATAACTCGTGGAGTGTGACAGGTGGTAGTGGGTGGGTTATAATAATATCTGTAACAAAAAAATAGGTTATTAAAGGTTATTCAATGTCTAGTAGACATTACAACAGAGAACATTTAAGAACCTATTTTTGACGAATATTTGCGAGTCAGCTGAGGACATATTGATCCCACCGTTAGTCTTTTCAACTGGTAGAGTATTTAATAACACATATTAGTCTAATCTATAGCTTGAATAATATATATGCGAATAAAATATCAAAGTTTCATTCAGATTGAAAAAATGATATCTTCAAAAATCCGATGCTAATGATCACTAGTAAGCTATGTCAAGACTATGCATGCAAAGATATTTCCATAATATTGCAAAATTAGTTGGTATAACTATCCCCCTTCAATATGTTAATAGAACGAGTTCATCGTTGTGTGTGATTACTTGAACTTGTCGTTTCGATAACTGAAAACGTGAGGCAGACAAGCTGGAAAATTGCATCTGGAAAATGCTCGTCATCTACCGCCAAACCGTGCAATGACATTTTGCTGATAATGTAACTTAAGTGAGCATGTATGAATAGAACAGGCTAAAAAGAGTGCTAGTGCAAATATCATGGTACTCGTTTATGTGTACTGGAGGTCATCGGTTTGTCAAAACGAAGCGATGCAATAATCACTGTATCGATTAGACTGACATATTTATAGGCTGACAATCATGTTCACGTATGTTCCCGCACCCCAGCAATGTTATTATTTCTGGTGAGTATCACTTTTACTTACAACACTGACATATTTTTGTATAAACCATGGCACAATGATTTTTTCAATTAGAAATTATCATAAATGTCTTAGTTAGCTCTTCCCGTCTTATTTGAATACCTATGGTATGGGTCTACGGCCATTAAAAATATGTTATTTTTTCAGTGCGGTGACCGTCTTTGTACGTCAGAATCTGACGTCAACAGACGTCAGATTCTGATGTATAAAAACGGTCCCCGCGCTGGAAGGGCTAACTAAGTTTATCATATAATTGACGCACAGCTTTCCAAAAAGATATACCTAGATATCAATAGCAGAGACACAAAAAAGTGTGCTTTTGACCACATAAATGTTATAAAAAGGACATTTTTGAATGTCACAAGCAAAAACATTCATTTTTATCAGGTGACTGGTCATGAATGGGTGACATTTTGTTAAGATCTGTTATTTGAAATTAAATGAAAAAACTTCTAATGCGCCTAAATCCTCGGTGTCCCGAGCTCAGGGGCGCTGCAAATCCGAATCAGGCTCGATTATCATTTGTCCGTGTGACGTTCCAATTCGTAGATCCAGCATGCCGGGACACAGAGGATTTAGGATGGAAAGGCTTGGTCGAAATATAAAGTCCTCAATTTTTTCCGAAATGACTGTGCAGATTTAGGTTTTTTAATCTCAAGAGGGATACAATTCCAGAGCTGGGGGCCGCAACCGAAAAAACCCTTTCACCCATCTTTGAACTCATTCTGGGAACAACCAGTTGATCATCATCTGAGGAGCGGAGATTACGGGTTCTATTTAAAGGCTTAAGCACTATAAGCAGATTATGTAGATATACTGGCTGACATGAATGTATTACTTTATATTTGAGGGTGCATATCTTGTATTTTATTCTGAATTGAACAGGGAGCCAGTGTAGGGATTTTAACAAAGGTGTAACACTGCAGAATCGTGGAGAACGGGTCACAACCCTGGCCAAGCAGTTCTGAACACTCTGCACCTTGTTTATTTCGCGATTTCGGATGTTATAGAGGATAGAATTACAATAGTCTAGCTTGTTTGAAACAAGTGAGGTTGCTATTGTCTTAGTCACTGCCGCTGTTAAACATCTGCGCAAGCGACGCAAATCCCGTATATGATAGTATGATCGACAGACTTTTGATATATGTTTCTTAAAATTGAAAAAAACATTTGTATAACATTTGTACAATGATGGGCCAACCTCGAAGACGTTGGGCCGACGTTGTACAAATGCTATACAAATGTTTTGTGTTTGATGGTTATGTACGTTGCACAATATAAACATTATTGTGTGGTGTATTTTTAAAACGTATTTTATTATTATTAAACAAAAAGTCGTCATAACGCATTCTGTTACACAATAAAAGTACAAAGCACTCACATTATGGAGAGTAAATAGTTTTTTATTGAGGGATAATATTCAGTGTCATTAAAATTATTGTCTGATCAATTTTGTTAGTTGTGTAAACGTATCTTGGTAACATAGTATAGCTACATCTGTTAACACAACCATTTGCTTTATTGTTGATTATTTGATATGCAGGAAAGTCCTGACGTAGCGGGCTTTGGAAATAAAGGTTCTTACAAAATCTTTACTGTATGGTATATCTGGAATGGATAATAAATATTTCTCTATTAATGTTTAAATAAATTAATCCAAATGCATTCATTTTGTTCTCATTGACAAAAATGTAAGCATGAGAGCATGAGCTAAGTATTTTTCTATACTGATGATTTCTAAACGTAATATTGAAAATATGGACATCTTACACAGCTGCCACATAATAGATATTCGAGAAATATCGTGCAGCAGAATGTTCGTCAACCCACCGTGTTGTTCCTATTAGAAAATGGAACGATGCGCAATTATTTCAGCAGCATTTCTCGAATTGATTTGCCGCTGTTTAATTACTGGGAGACAATGCCAAAAACTCGCGTGATCGGTGACGTTGAAAACGTGTGCTTTTTCACGCTGATGATCTCACATGAATTCTCCGCGGGCAACTTTTGTTCTAATTGCATGCGTTGCGATTAATTACCAATAATCAGCATCGTCAGCAGTTTGTCCATCAATGCCAGAAATGAGCGTGCGAGCTCAATATTATACTGCTCGGCTCGGCAAAGTCAAAAGGCAGTATCTGCTTACTTGTAAAGTAAGCAGATACTGACTTTGCACGGCAGTATCGATACCGAACTTTCCCCAGTTGCTGGTTCATTGTTGGGCCAACGTCTACGACATTGACCCAGCGACGAGCCAGCCTCGCTAAAGTCTCGCAATAGTCGCGAGAATAACAATTCCGGAAACAGGGAGTAACCGGTGTTCAGGCTAGGAGTAACTGTTAGCCAATGGTGACAGTTGACGCACAATGACTGATTTTCCCCAGTTGCTGGTTCATTGTTGGGCCAACGTCTACGAATTTGACCCAGCGACGAGCCAGCCTCGCCGAAAGGAGTAGCTGTTAGCCAATGGTGACAGGTGACGCACAGTGACTGATTTTGTCCAAGAGAATTATATGCCTAATTAGATAATTCCCAATGGATGATTGATGAATTAGGTGTCATTCTTCGTCCCCTTAGAGCTGAGAGGGTGTATCTGCCACTTTTCAAAGTGGCAGATACACCCTTGTATCTGCCACTTTTCAAAGTGGCAGATACACCCTTTCATATCTAAGGTGACGTCTTATTGGCAGCTTTTATTACTAGGGAGCGTACGTTACTCTTTCAACATTTCAAAGTTTTAATCTGTTAAATGTATTAACATGGTAAATCACAGTTATTGGGAATGAATACAAATACAAAACAAAGATAAATTTAGTGATGCACCTAATTTCTCGGATACCATCGAACAGAATCATGACAGTTGCCTTCTTCTACGTATAGGATAAAGCCAGAGGAGATCGACATTCTCTAGCTATGAAAAAAGGCCGAGGCCGAATACCGAGGCCTTTTGCACAGCTAAGAATGTAGAGTTCCGAGGGTTTTAACTGATTTAAGCCTTTAAGTCCTCACGATGCATTAAAGCATCATTTTACATCCCTGAAAACAGACTTAATTTTCCTATAACCAATGGTTTTAGAACGAAAATTTCCATGAAACTGGCTTACTAATACATGGAATTTTTCTTTACTTTTCCACCCACTTTAAATCATCTTCATCCACTAGAAGTCAAGAATTGCGGCAGCAATTCGCGGCTTGTAGTGGATGAAGATGACAATGGTAAATTCAGGCTCGAGAGGGCTAAACCACATCCGACCATAACGAGAATCTCTCATAATCAACAGCTCGGTTACACCTGACTGAATATAGCAACCAAGGCCTACCATGATAATTGATCTGTTCTTAATCAACAATAACTCTTCATTCCCGGCTCCGGTTCAATGTAGGTTCGGTTTTGTTGATGTTGTACCAACATTAATTGAGTGCTGTCTCAAAACCGACCATTGTATTGCATTTATTACCCCAGCATCAACGTAGAGTTGATGTACAGCTGTGGTGATGCGTGCACGCACAAATTTTCAAGCTCCGACTTTGATGTATTTTTAAATTAATATACTATAGCAAAACAGTTAATTCGTGGATCAAATGTTGTATGAACTTTACAAGACGCATATAGTTATATGGAAAAAAAGATTATGCCCACGCAAGGTGTGAAAAATAAGCGAAATTCGACTTCAGGATCAGAACAGTTAACCCCAAAACAACGGGAAATGGCGTCGCCAGGAAAAATCACACAGGACGACGACGAATTAGTAGGAGGTGAGACTGACATTTCTTTGACTAGTGCTCTGAAAGAAATCAACAAATCTATAAAAGATCTTACACTTTCCCAGGACAATTTTCAATTAAACATAAAAGCCGAAATAGAAAAACTTAAAGTTGCTGTGAACGAAAGCATAGAATTAAAATTGCAAGAATTTAGTGTCGGGCTGGACATGGGCCTACAAGACGTAAACAAGTGTCCACACGAAACGCTTGACACATATAGAGAATCAAAATGTACAAGGTGCGAATGCGGTTGTACACGCGGATACACGTCGGCCTGCAGGAATGTCAAAGCCAACTGACCCTTTCGATCCTGAGGTGAGCATAATAGTCTCTAATCTTCCTGAAGAAAATGACGAAGATTTAAAGATGAAAATCAATACATTAATCAAAGAAGGCTTACAAATTCAAAATGTGAAGACTGTAAATGCCGAACGATTAGCAGCTAGATATGGTAAGCCAGGACTTATAAAAGCTCAACTTCAGTCAACGAACGCCAAAATTCAGGTGTTACGTATCAAGAAGGCGTTAATGACCACTAAAGACTACAAGGGCGTCTTTCTACGGGGTGCTAAATCCCATGTTGAGCGGCTTATTGAACTTAATTTCAAAACAATACTAGGTGAGATGCCAAATGGTTCTAATTACAGGGTGACCAATTCAGGTCGCCTGGTCAGCAGTGACACTTTGAACACCAATGTGGACATGCAAGCGACTGAAACCAATCACGGTGGTGGCCAGGGTCGCGGGCACTTTGGCAGGGGCCACGGCGTGCCTGGTCGTGGGTTTGCTTTTGGCCGCGGTGGAAGGTTCCGAGACGGCCGTCAGTATCAACATAATGAACATGACCAGCACCAGACGCCAGTCAACACAGCACAACATTCCGAGAACAACCACCCTCAATCTCAAAATACAGCCACTCCTACCCCACCCCACCCCAACCCGGCACCTCAAGCCAGACAGAACAATAGGAACCAACCCAGTCCCTCGAGTCTTTAAAGATCATAGCCTGGAATGTTAATGGATGGACATTTCAAAACCAAATGCTAAGATGTGAGATATTTAAAAACCTAAATCATGATATTGCGTGTATAAATGAAACTCACCTGAAAGACTTGGATATAATTGAATTGACAGGTTATACATGGTTCGGATTCAATAGACCGGTTCGACATGTAAATGCACCCAAACCTTCGGGTGGGATAGGTATTTTTGTTAAAGATTTTTTTTTCAGCACATATAATATACACATTGTGGACAAAAGTATTGATGGCGTATTGGGTCTACAATTTGTCGATAAATTGACCAATTATACATTTATTATATACTGCTGCTACCTCCCACCAGACAAATCTGTATGGAGTAACTCTACTAATTTCTTTGACATTTAATTGCTCAGTTATACATGCATAGTTATGCCGATTCTGTTCACCTGTGTGGTGATTTCAATGCGCGAACCGGTTCACTAGTTGATAAAGCAGAGGAAGATACTGACGTTCCGCCGATAATATCATTGGACAAAGAATGCAATAATATTGGCGAGAAACTGGTAGAATTTGTGAAGGACATAAAGTTAGCTTTAGTAAACGGGCGTTTCTCGCCAGACTTCGATGATTTTACTTCAATTTCTGGTCGTGGTCGGTCAGTAGTCGACTACTTCATTATCATTGTCAAATATTAGCAATTTTTGTGTGCACACTGTTACCAATTTACTAGCTCAATATAATTTGCATAGCCTAATGAATGTCAAATAGTAGACCCTCCGATCACTCAGTGCTGGAACTTGTAATAAATGTTAATCACTTGTCAGACAATGCCATACATCTGTTAAAACCAACTAATGATTTTCATAATGATGATTTTATAAATAATGTACCAGTGACTCATTCAGGTCCTGATCCGAAACAATACTTTACCAAATACTGTAACCTACATGTAAATAATGACTTTATGAACAATGACACTTGGAAGCCGGCTGTAAGTGATATGATTGATTACATTGAACGTTTAAATAATACTGAGAGAGACATCAATGATTGCTATAATTATATGTGTGCTAAGGTTTTCGATGAATTACATGTATTTTTTAAGAGTTTTGATTCTCGTAAGCAAACACGTAAGAAGCATAAGCATAGCAAGCCATACTTGGATGACGAACTAACTGATTTTTTTAAGAAAATGCATTCTGCTGAGAATATGTTTTTAAAGTGTAGTGGAAACAAGGCTACAAAAACATTGTTGCGTAATAATTATTCAAAGTAGAAGACAGTTTGACAAATTGCTCAGGAGTAAAGAACGATTATTTAGAAGAAATAAAGTGAAACGAATTGAAGAAAAATTCTGGGATTTCTAAAAGAAAAGATTAGGTATGATGAGGTGGAAAAAAATGTTCTTAAACTAAAACGGAATAAGGCATTGGGAACTGATGGAATACCAAGAAAGATCATTCCTAGTACCTGTATGGTTATTTATTACAAAATGTTTTGAATATGGGCGCATCCCATCAATATGGCAATATGAGATTATATCTCCTATACCGAAGAGTCGCGACAAAAATAAGTATGTTCCACGTAACTATCGAGGTATAAGTTTATTTTTAAATACCCGACTTTCTAAATATTTAGAAGCGGTAGGAATATTGAATGAGGAACAAAACGGGTTCAGGAAAGGCCGTTCTTGTGAAGAGCACGCATTTGTTTTGTCTAATGTAATTAGGTCAAGATTGGACGAAAAAAAGATACACTTTTGTTGCATTTATTGATTTCGAGAAAGCGTTTGACTGGATTGACAGGGATCTGTTATTATATAAACTCTTGCTATGCCCAATAGATTGTAAATTTTACTATGCAATTAAATCTTTATACAATCAAACATATGCAGGTGTCAAACTTAATGGGCATATTTCTAACTGGTTTGAAACGCATACTGGAGTAAGACAGGGTGATGCTTTGTCGCCTACGCCGTTTAACATATTTATTAACGATCTATCAAATGAATTAAGCAGTCTTAATTTAGGTGTGAAAATAGGGGATGTTATGCTCTGTCATCTACTTCACGCTGATGATCTCACCCTGATAGCCGACAATGAAGGTCATCTTCAATTACAGTTGGATTGTGTACATAAATGGTGTGAAAAATTGAGAATGAATATAAATTGTCTAAAATCTAACGTGGTACATTTTCGTAAGACGAGATCTGCTAATAGTAAATACTCTTTTAAATTAGGAGATGTCTGCTTAACTACTGTTGATAGATATAAATATCATGGGCTTATTTTTAATGAGTACCTGACCTTTGATTTAGGGGTAAATGATCTCTGTTTAAAGGGTGGTAGAGCTCTCGCCGCATGTATATCTAGATTTAAAGCTTTGAAAGATGTTGGATTTATAACTTTTACTAAGCTATATAACTGCATGGTTAACCCTGTATGTGACTACTTCTCTGCACTCTGGGGGCACACCTCATTTCAAGAATCAGAAAAATTAGAAAATCGTGCCATCAGGTATTTTCTCGGGCTCGGGCCACGGACTCCCATCTTGGCAATGCAGGGGGAGATGGGCTGGTTGAGTCCTATTACTAGACACTCATTATCGATTATACAGCTATGGAAATGAAATGAATCGCGCTTTAGGCCACCTTTGTGCACATATAGGCTAAACTGGGCCAGGAGAACCTCCTGAGGATGGTGAGATGATTGAGATGACACTGTCCTCCGGACACAGAATTCGAAATTCGAGCCCTGGCGGTCTGAGGCCGAGCACGCTACCTCTTGGTCACGGAGGCTCCCCACAATACTTTCACACGTGGATGGGGAAGAAACATATGTGTTTCTTTCAAACCGCCGAGTCCGGAAACCGAACCCCGAACTCTGGCGTGAAAGGCAGCGGTGCTAACCACTACCCTGGGGCCCCCACCCATACAGCTATGGAACAAGTTAGTCCAGCTAGATCACGCAAGATTACCATATATTGTATTCAGTTGGATGTCCACGACAAATAGTGGCAGGTTTCGCCGTACAACTGATTTGTTTAAAACATATGATAAAAACATATAAAAAATTACTTCATTTGAAAATAATAAGTGGGACACTAGCATGCAGTTGAAACCTAAGTTAAGAACCTACATTACTTTATAAACTATTTATGCAACACAAATGTATGTAAAATCACTGTTTTCTAAAGCTAAAAGATCAATTTTATGTTAATTAAGATGTGGTGTACTACCATTAGCTATAGAAACTGGCAGGTACACAAACACGCCAGTAGACCAACGATTATGCCGCCTCTGTAATTTAAATCAAAGACGAATCCCACTTTGTATGTCAATGCACCCTATATAAAACAATGAGAACGGAATTATACTTGCATATATCATCTATTTATCTAACCAACTCTACTTTATTAACCCCTAATGAACAGCTTAATGTACTTATGTCAGAAGAGTTTATTTATTTAACAATTGATTTCGTTGGGCAGGCATGGAGGAAACGTCAAAGTGTTATGTTCAATTAGCCCAGATATATTTATAGCAATGTATTTTATTTTTATTATTACTATTTTTTTTTAATTATTATTATGCTACTATTATTTATGTTATGCAGTACAATTCAAAGTGACTAATAAGCCCTTGAGGGCTGGGTACCAATTTATTATGCTTTATTTTCTGTTTGTACTATATGTTTGTACTATGTCACTATAATAAACAAATACAATACAATACAAATACAGTTCTAGCACCCTGTGGTTTCAGATAATTAAAGACCGACCGAGTGACCATTTTATTCGACCATCATTCACATCAAACAATAAAATGAGGCTTGACCAGGGCTGACACTAATCTGTCAGCAGCATTCTAGCTGAGCTACCCAGTAGGCCTATATTGCCCTACTATACAAAGCCAAAATGTAGTACCTGCTTGATTGTAAAGGAAGCAGGTTTTGTTATTTTTTTTCAATAGCTAGTTATGTTCTGAGTATTAATTGGAAATGATACTTTTATTTATTTATTCTATGTCAGATATGCATTTTTACTTTCCCAGAAGCGAATTTTTTTTCTGTAATTAAAACAAATGTTTGCTCTTAATTGTATTTTGCCTGGAGCACATTACATACGGTCGGACACATGTTTTACTTATTTTTCTTCTGGGATCAGCAAACAGATAGGCCTACAGGCGGAACACGTACATGTAAAATTATTTTTGCACGTGCGCTCTTCACAGTTTAGCACCTGTTGTGTTTTCTTGCACAAACTGTACCTATATATAAACCAATGGCAGCCAGAGTACCTTTTCAGTTGCACATACGACATTCTGCTGCTGGGGGACGATATGCGAAAATCTGATTGGGAGAGTGTGAAAGGGCGAACAATCCCTTTAACCTCAAAGTGCGACTATAAAATTATTCGTTTTAAATTTGTTTTATTAGCAGGTTAAATCAAAATTATTGGGAATGAAATAAATGTTTAAACGTCAAGATTTATAAATAATTGGTCTAAAATTAAGCACAAAGAGTATTTGTCACCCGTTTGAATTTGTGGTTCGCGGTAATGTAAAACGCAAAATGGATATGAAAAATTGTGAAAGGAGATACGAATGTACAAAAGAACGACACCAAATGTTAAAAGGGTGAAGGACAATTTAGTTATCTCACATAGTGAAAGGACTACATTGTATAATACCCGTCGTGATATGGCCATAAAAGGACATCATGTGGGCTTATTATAGAATGAACACTGCGATTGTATGTCCATGTGGCAACATTTATAAATGTAGTTTTTAACGTGCCAGCAGTGGCCTTGGCATCAGAGCTAAAACCTAGAACGGCCGCTGTCAGATTTATAAGACCAGGAGTTAAACCATATCTTAATTTAACTAATTAAAAACCGTATAAAGATATATCCTGCAAAAAAAAAAATTGGATTATAAAAAGAGAAGTAATCAAACAGCATGAATCCAATAATATTATAGAAGAGTGCCGCAGTCTGTTTACATGATTAGATTAACCTTCGATGCGAAAGTGTAAAATATTGATGCGAAAGTAGAAGTTTGAGTACGAGTAGAGGTGACCACGTGACGTTATAAAAAAAAATAAACCTGCCGAACTGTAATGACCGTGTCAATAACCCTTACAACGCCGAATGATTTTTGTTTAATCTATGGAGACTAAAGTTTTTTTCAATTTGAAACCATCATAAATTTATTTTCGCAAGCATTCAGATTATTGTTTCTCGCTACCGCAACACAAATTTAGGTAGGTGAATATTACAAATATTTGGTTAATTTGAGACCAAACATTTGCAAATCATGATGTTCCGAAGCTGTTTATTTAATTGCCAATAAAAATGATTTGATCGGTTAATAAAACAGATTGAAAACGATTATTGCCGTGCTTAGCGCTTAAAGGGTTAACCACCTTTTTAACAAGTAAAGACTGTTTTCCTCTCCGCTATACTGAATTAGATATCATTATAAACAAAGATTTACTAACCCGTACGTACGACAGAAAGAAATACATACTGGCCCACGCGTGTAGTTATATCTGTTACCCCTCTCAGCTCGTGGACCGACTTTAGACGACAGAATCTGACGTCGATAGACGTCAGATTCCGACGTCTAAAGTCGATCCCGCTCTGAAAGAATTAAAATATTTATAATGTCCGTAGACCCATAACATAGGTATTCAAATAAAGCGGAAAGAGCTGATTAGGACATTTATGATGATTTCAAATTGAAAAAAATCTATTTTGTTCTCCATGGTTTATATAACATACTTCAGCGCTTTAAGGGTTAGGTCAGTAACCTTCGTGATCTATTATTCACGTCAGAGGGTAAAATAAACAGACCTGGTCATTTTATTGGATTGGCGAGAAAAAGAAAAAAGACTACGTACACGTCTTCGCCTTAAGTAGTTTTCTCAATATTTGCTCGCACAGTATCCTAAATAGTCCACTACTATTATTATGTTGCTGTATTCATCTATAAAGATGACCTCTCGTGGCTGCATTGACAGAGTTAATAGAGTAAGGCATGTAATTTCATTAAATGAAATGTGTCATGTCTTATTAACACATTATTAACCGAAGCAGTCACTACAACAGTGAGGAACGTTCCCAGTAAACACAAAACATTTGTATAGCATTTGTACAATGTTGGACCAACGTCGAAGACGTTAGGCCGTCGTGGTACAAATGTTATGCAAATGTTTTGTGTTTGTTGGGTTTATATAGCTCACAACAATATACATATTATGCTTGACTCAGTGAATCTTTTGTCAAGGCCTGGGCCAGTCAACCTCAATATCAAGCCAACTACATGTATTTAGTTACGATGCCATTTATCTGCCATGATCTATTGATACGTATCCGATTTGAGCTCCAATTACACAACATTGTGTTTTGTACAATCATACCACCCTCGCTTGATTTGAAAGGTCAATCAATTAAACAATCAATCAATCAATCAATCAATCAATCAATCA